>JAVIWB010002793.1:0-364264 GCA_031893035.1 Dermolepida albohirtum | reverse complement strand
GTGATGCTCGCGCACCTCGATCTAACCATTGTCCTGACTGTCTCCGATTATCATAAAGTATCCACTTTTCGTCACACGTTACCACTCGATGAAGAAACGGTTCAACTTTCTGTCGATTAGCCAAAGAGGTAGCCACCTCTAATCGACGGAGCTTATTGGCTTCCGTTAATTGGTGCGGCACCCATCGATCGAGTTTCTTCACTTTGCCAATCGAAGAAAGGTGACGACTAATAGTGGCAATGGACACTTGAAATGTTTCTGCAAGGCTACGCACTGTTGTCGACGGATTACTTTCAACTTCTACACGCAGCTCGTCGTCATTAGCGGTGCTACGCGCATATCCGCGAGGCTCATTTTCCAAATCAAAATTTCCCTCGCTGAATTTTTTAAACCATCGCCGTAATGTGCGTTCATTACACGTGGTTTCATCGAACGTCTGATTAATTTCTCGCGTTGCTGCAGCTGCATTTAATCCCTTTTTAAATTGAAAGAGGTAAATTGCCCGAATATCTCTTGCCGACAGCATTTCCATAGGCGGGACAAGGACAGGTGTATTAATCTTTCCAAGAAATGGAACAGGTACACACTTCAAAATAAATACCCTTTTCTACAAATACAATAATAATTTTCACCAAAAACATACACGTCTTCACACAGGTGCGATTCAGTTCAGACTGAAGGAAAAAACGGACATTACATTTATAACAACCTGATAGTTTGTCCCTTAAACAGACTCCAACTTAACTTTGATTTCATAGTTTTGTTTTGTTCTTTAAAGTTAAGAACTTAATCAATGGTCATCCTTTCTTTCCACACTTTGAAACAAACTAAAAACAGTTTCACTTTTACTTCAAATAACAAATGGCCCACGATGAGTATTAACACAAATTTTGACAAGTTGGCATGTTGCAAAACAAATTTAATATTTTATTAGTGCGGCCGTCTTTTGTCAAGCTTACTAATTATTGACTTCCCCTCATATTTTGAGTCAGAAAATCGAAATAAATTATTCATCATTTATTATGACGATAATGGTTGACTAATGCAGTACATGTTCATTTTCCCTTTATGTTCAAGTGTTACATGAAATAATGATTTATAACCAATTATAATTACATGACAACAAAGCATTCAAAAACGGCCTCATATCATTTGTCATTAACGAATACATGTTACTTCCGTTAAAAAGTGCAAATTTGTCGCTTTACGACGGCTAATTTGTACGTTACATGAACGTACTTTAAGTAAACTTTCCTCTGGGCTCACAAAATCATATTGGGCGACGCAAAAGTGTGAATGTTATGCCTCAAGGTCATTCTGCATTTATTAATAACGCTAAATCTGAATGAAATAAAAAGAAACACTTCGATAACTTCTACAAACATTTGTCGCTTATTCTCTATCCAAAAAGACAGGCGATAAGCTGGGGCAGATAAAGAGCATTGTACATAAATAAACAATTTGTACATACATACATTAAATTCGATACAATTTGACTGTATTGAGAATAAAGTGTAAATATACTTCTGAATATATTATCAATTTATATAATGTACACGTACAATTGTACATTGGAGTTGGATAAAGTGCTCCTTCGTACTTCTAAATATAAGCACATTTGTGTAGTTAATTTAGAGAAATACTAATAATTGTAATAAATATAATAACAGTTTTCTATTTCATATTTTAATGCTACAATAAAATCATTAACATGACTTCAACATTCTCCGGTGTAAAAAAAATTATTTAAATGTGCAAAAAATGTTCAGTTAATACCAACTAAAGGTTAACGATGTACACGAGAATATATCTGTCGAATTCATGTAGGACGGTTCGTGCAACTCAGCATGTAAACAAAACTTGGGTAATCGGAGCATGTCTATGATTTATAACAATCATAACAAAGCTACATTATTTTATAAAGGTAGAAGATAGAAGATTTGTTTGTAGATATAGAAATGCGCGCAATTTCATTCGTTTTATGTGTGTGTGTGTGTGTGTGTGTATGTGAAGGTGTACTGTTTTGATGAAAAATGATCTTTTTCTTCTGTAAACTAGGCCTCGAATTCTTACGTCCAGAATGTTTACATCCAGCTGATCTAATAGATTACAATAATAATTTGAGTTTATTGTTTTACCATCTTCTGTAAACTACTCTTTCGAATTCTTACGTCCAACTGGTCCAAAACGTTACAATAATAACTTGAGTTTATTGTTTTACCAGCTTGGAGATAATCCATGAACAAAATTCCTTTTGTATTCTAAAAAAACTGATGGTGTTAGTTCTTGGCTGATTTTTGGACCTTAACTAGCAACAGAACCAAACTACCACGAGTACACCACTCCTTAGCTTATTGTTTTGATTGAGGATCATGGTGGTAGACCCAAGTCTCATCCATAGTGATGAAACGACGCATGAAATCGTTTTTATTCTTTCCAAAATGCTTCAAATGTTACTGAGAAAGTCGCATCTGAATGTGTTTTTGCTCCCTTGTTAACGAATGTGGCATCCATTTTACATACGGCCTCTGAAACCCAAAACTTCAGCCAAAATATTGCTCACACTGCTTAATGAGATGCTTAGGGCTTTTACTAAATTTCTCTCGATTAATCGACCATATCCTGTATTTTTGATACGATTTCTAGTGTTAATGCACTTTTTGGACGTCCTTCACGTGGATCGTCTTCATATCTTGTACGACCACGTTTAAATTCAGCAACCCATCTTTATACTGTTCTAATTGAAGATAAAGAGTTCTTAAACACTTTCAACAATCGTTCATGAATTTGTGTTTTCAAAAATAAGAATTTTATCACTGCACGATATTCAATTTTTTCCACTTAAAAAGAAATACTGTGTCATGTTAACTTTTGAACACCTATAAATACACAAATGAGAAAATATAAAATGAGAAACTTCATAGGTGTTCATAAAAAAGTAGTACAAGTTTCGGGAAAATTAAGCGACGAAATTTATAGTGCCATCTCTTATCGAACGACAAAACTTATTGAGCGACCTGGTAGTACCTAAAATACTATTTTCAAATAAGTAGAATATAAATTAGCTGTTTTTTTATAGTAAACATCATTCAAACTTTAGAGGCAATTCATTTACAAGTCCAAAAAGCCATATTTAGATACAGTTTTTTTGGTTTTTTTTAATTCTATTTTAATTTTTTTATTATTCTTAATAATAATGTTTCGTAAGCATAGCGTGCGATTGTTTACATCTTTTTCAACAATGAAGTGAATTGTATTCGACGTATGTGACTTAAGAATCGGGATATTGCAGCACAACCACCTATCCACACTGCTGCCAGGAATTTCAGATTTATCCGATCAAGCATCCTCGTCGAGAGACTTTGTCCGAAACGCCCGCGTTCGATCATTACACACTTTGAACGTTGTTATTTACATTATTATTAATGCATACTCTGATTTATAACAAAAGATGTTATTTCAAACTCCGGTCGACTCGCCGTCGTAAACAAGTTGTTTACTGTGTTACAGGAAACTCAAATAATAACCTACACACTATGTTCGGATAAATATTGTGTCAATGAATAATGCTGTTGGTCGAATACACGTACGTTTTATACACATACACGCGCGCGTATCAGTACTGCGGAATGTGAGTAACATGGGATACGTTATTTTATTTGTGCATAGGATACCGAGAAATATTTGTTTGTGTTTGAGTCATGTGACTTTATCCCTATCAGTGGCGGCTCGTGAGTATTTGACATGGTGAGGCAGATAGAATAATAAATATTCAAAATTGTTTACAATTGATTAATAAACTCTATATACCTACTACATATAAAAACAGTTTATATATATATATATATAAGGCTTCCAGTACAAACAGGGCTGCCAGACGTGAACTGAGCCCTATATCGCGCCCCATTCGATTTTTAAGGGAAAACGAAGTTTCAAAGCAAACCCTTGTGAAACGAAAATAAATATTCTAAAAAATCAAACAAATTCTAAAAACATTAATCGAAAATAAGAACTCAATCTTCTAGGATTTAAAAATAAAAAATAAGTACGTTCCTATTATAATATAAAATTTAATAATATAACAAATATATACATATATATGTATATATATATAAATCAACAACAATCCAATAACATAATTTCAAAATTACATGCAAAATGAAAATATTTTAAAATACAGAGAATTTCCTTTATTGTCATTGCACGTAGAATTACATTTAATAGATTTTACTTCTTGTATGGCAAAGGTATCCTCCGGTTTTTTGTGTTAGCAAAATAATCAATTACATCATTATAAAATCGTTCATCCCTCGTCATCGTTTTAACCAATTCCTTTTCGATTGCAATTAGTGCACAGTTACTAAGTCTTTGTTGTCCAATTGTATTTCTAACATACGATTTTATACGTTTCAATGTGGAAAAACTTCGCTCAACGGACGCGGAAGTTACCGATATGGTAACTACTATACTTAGCAATTTAAAAAGTTCTGGCATACAGATGGCTAACTTTTGTTCGTGCATAAATCTTAACATTTCACATGGTGTTTTAGAATTACCAAGGAGTTGCATGTCACTATAAATAACAGCTAATTCATTTTTTAATTGAATTTGATCAAAAAATGTATATTGTTCAAACAAATTATTTAAGAGCCTCTGAGGGAATGCCTTCGAATATTCTTCAAATTTACTTTCTGTTAATAAATCAAAAAAAGCAAGTTTTTCTAAATCAATAAATCTAATTTCAATTTGACTAATAAACGTATCTAGAATTTCGAAAAATAATTTTCTATAATTTTGTTTAGTATCTGGAACGTCATCAATTCTACGCCTTTTATGTGCAACAGATTCGTCAGACATCGAATTTTCGTATACAGTACTGAAATATGTATCACACTCCCGAAATTCTCTAAAATTATCAAGCAAAAAACGTAATTATTATTATTTCTGTTAGACTTACCGTGTATTGTAAGAGATTTTGATAAACCAGGGTTTGGTCTTGGAAGGTTTTTGACATATAATTGATCTTCTACCGATAGAACAACGAACGTATTTCTTATTAAAAAATCTACAATGTCTTGTGTATTTCTTACATTTTCTAAATCCATATTCACAATTTTTAAATCACTGAAAATATCACTAAACAAATATTAAAATATTTAACCTAACTTTGTTATTCCCCCAACTGCTGTAATTTGCGATTCGGGCCGAGAATGTCAGCCTCGAGTATATTCGGTAGTTCGGCGATTGTGATTCGATGAGAGGCTCAGTTCAAATTGGCTTCAGGCTAAATAATACATACATACATTGATATCTAAACAATATCTACTTGAAACAATAAAAATACTCCTGTTAAAACTTAAAACATATTATTTGCGTGGAGGAAATATTGAGAAACTGTACAAGAAGAATGTAAACCTTTAGACATCTTTATATCATTAAATAAATACTTAATTTATCCTATTAATAATGCTTTCTATATTATTAAAAAATTCAAAAATCTCACAATAAAGTTAGAAAAATCTATTAACTTTTTGAATATTTTTTCTTCTTTGTTATCTTAAATATGTAGCTAATACTTTACTGTAATTTCCATAGAAATTGAGAATTTTTTTGACTGCTGTAGTGCGTTATAAATTTTCAATGAGAGGCAATGAGTGGCCGGGCCTCAAATATTCGTGTTTAGTAGGGATATACATAGATCAAGCATGAAGTTGGTCGGGGCAAGTATACGCGCTCGTACATTCGCACGGAATTAAAATGAAATGATAAATTTGTACTTTGCTTGTAATGCCGGTTTATTTAAAACTATTTTCTTATTGTTTATAAGATAAATTCTGAATAAAAGATGATAATTCATTTATAAAGAATTTTAAAAGTATACATATTATTCTTGTTATAATTCCAAGATTTAGATGGTGAGGCACTGCCTCACCTGCCTCACCTGACCAGCCGCCACTGATACCGAGAAATATTTGTTTGTGTTTGAGTCATGTGACATTATCCCTATGTATCTAAATTTAAAGTGCATGCCTACATGTAATTATAAAAATTATAAAAAGAACGAAATTGATATGACTTTGACCTTTGGAAGTGCAATAATTTCCCACACACGAAAACAAAAAAGAAGCCTTTCACGAGAAATCGTTTTGTTGGAATGTTTTCGGAAAATGTAATTGTGGTTTTCAAAGAACAGCCGATAAATAAAAAAAAACTGTCAACAAGCTGTAATGAATCATTCTTCAACACAAAATTGTTTTCATGCAAACGCATGTATTTTACAGTGTCTGGTAATTAAATAAGCCCCGGTTTCTGTTACGACGACTAATATTGGGTCTGGGAAAAAGTTCGTGGCGTTTTTTCAGTAAAATTCAACTGGTCCCCGCATGGCGCGTGGACGAATTCATTTAAACCGAATATGCTCCATTATTATCGACAATGTTTCGCCATTTTTTTGGTAGATCCATGATCCCATCGGTGAAAAACTTCTGTGGTTTCTGGTCGAAAAACTGAATCAAGTAGTTTTCACAGGCTTCTTTTGAAACCAACTTAATTCCATTGAGAGAGTTCTGCAGAGATCGAAACAGATGATAGTCAGAGGGTGCTATATCCGGACTGTAAGGTGGGTGCATCAAAACTTCCCAACCAAACTCTCTCAATTTTTGACGGGTCATCAAAGAAGTGTGTGGTCGGGCGTTGTCATGATGGAAGACAACACCTTTCCTATTAATCAATTCGGGCCGTTTTCTTTCAATCGCCTGGCGTAATCTCTCTAGTTGTGCACAGTAGAGTTGAGAATCAATCGTCTGACCAGTTGGAAGTAGCTCGTAGTGGACGATTCCCCTCCAGTCTAATAGTAATTAATAATAATAAATAAAAAAAGTTATTTTTTAAAGTTTATACCACCATACACACAGCATCACTTTTTTTGGCGTCAATGTTGGCTTAGCGAACGCTTGTGACGGCTCACCATCCTTTATCCACGATCTTTTACGCTTCCGATTATCGTACGTAATCCATTTTTCATCTCCGGTTATTAAACGTTTCAGAAACGGCTCGATTTCATTCCGTTTCAGCAGCGCATCGCAGATGTTAATTCGGTCCATCATGTTTTTCACGCTCAACTCATGAGGAACCCATACGTCAAGCTTTTTTTGTAACCAGCTTTGTGTAAATGGTTCAAAACAGTTTTGTGGTCAATGCCTAGCTCCATGCCAATATCGACACTGCTGATATGCTTATCTTGTTGGACTTTTTCAAGAATTTCATCAGATTTTTCAGTGATTGGACGACCGGAGCGTGACTCATCTTTCACATTGAAATTTCCAGAACGAAAGCGAGCGAACCATTTCCGCGCAACAGATTTCGATAAAGTACCTTCACCGTACACAGCACAAATTTTATCACAAGCCTGCGCAGCGTTCTTCCCCTTATCATAATAATATTGCAGAATATAGCGAAATTTCTCATTATTCTTCTCCATTTTCAAGTGCGAATAACTTTCCAACCACTGCACCGATTACAATGTTTCTACGCTCAAACTAACGTTCGGAAGGTCATCTAAAAAACGAGCCGTCGGTGGTGTCGCTGTGACTTGTTGTTCTTTAGTTATCGGCAACCAATGCCATCTATCGGGAAAAACGCCACGAACTTTTTCCCAGACCCAATATTTTAAATACATATTATTGTATACTCTTCGGGAACGATAAATGTACAGTAATCACAACTAAAATGTTTACGATATACACGAAATATATCTACCGAATTTATGTAGAGTGGTCTTTACACCATGTATACAAAAAGTTGATAGTCCAAGTATGTCTATGATTCATACCTTGAGAATGATTTGTATTCGGAAAGATACGAGGGTGGTCCCAGAAGTACCCGACCCAACAAAGGAAAAACTTTGGAAAGAAATACATTTATTTTTCAACATAAGCTCCTTTCAGCTCTATACACTTTTCCCAGCGATGTTCAATAAGTTCGAAACCCTTTTTATAATAAGAACTGTGTTCCTCCTTAAAATAGCCATTAACTGCCGACATCACTTCTTCATCGTTGGAAAATCTTCGACCACTGAGCCATTTTTTTCAAGTTAAGGAACAGAAAATAAGCCGACGGGCCTAAACCTGGCGAATAGGGTGCATGAGGTAACAATTCAAACGTTAATTCATTACTTTTGGCCATTGCAATAACGGATTTGTGAGCTGGTGCATTGTCTTGATGAAATAACTTTCTTCCTAGCCAAATGCAGCTGTTTTTGCTTGATTTTTTCGCTCAAACGTTGCAGTAAGTTCGCATAATACTCGCCGTTGAAGTTTTTCCTTTTTCAAGATAGTCAATGAAAATTATTTCACGCGAAGCCCAAAAAACCGTGACCTTGCCGGCAGATGAAACGGTCTTCACCTTCTTTGGAGCCGGTTCTCCCTTTTGAGTCCATTGGTTTGATTGTTCTTTTGTCTCGGGTGTGAAGTGGTAGACCCATGTTTCATCCATAGTTATGAAACGGCGAAAAAATTCTGCTTTGTAGCTGTGAAACTTTGCTAAACACTCAATTGAAATATTTTCATGACACGAGTGTGAGCAAATGCAGCACCCATCTTGCAGATAGCTTTCTCATGTCCGAATTTTCAGATAATATGCGATGTATCGCACTTTTTGAAATTTATTTACACCCCTCGCAGTTTACAATCCACATCTACAAGGCATCTTCGTATCACTGACATGATGCAAGCTATCGTCAATACATGCACGCCTTCGCCCCCCATTGGTTCCTGTCGCTGGAACAATGTCTTCTAGCTCGCGCACTTTCAGTCGACGATCGTCCAGTACCGCTTTGTGGATTTTTTTCACCATTTCTGGAGTCGTCACCTCATTTGGTCGACCACTACGATGTTGGTCTTGGCAGTTCGTACGGCCTCGTTTAAACTCTGCTGCCCAATATTTCACTTTTATATCGGTTGGGCTGAGGCGATGACCAATTTTCTCCATTTCTACAAAGTTGTGCGAAAATTAGAATAGAAGCTTTATTAGGGATTCGTTTTTATATGCTTATTATTTCACCCTATCTAGTGATATAAATCGGTGTATATTTGGTGGTTCTGAAGTATTATTCTGTGCGTATTCTACTGCGAATCTAGATGAGACATCGTGATTAATTATCTACTGATGATGATAACTTAGTTGTTGAAGTACATATACAGTACAGGCAAATTGTTGTGGAAATGGGTTATATTAATTTTAACTGATGAATTTAATCATCCACAGTCTCTAATAAAATTTACCTTTCATGGAGAAACCAGATGAATATTTTTACAACTGACCAATTATATTTTTGTATTAAAACGCAGGAAAATTGTATTGAAAAATACATTTTTATTACTGATTCTAGTCTATTGCCTTCACACCTTGTTTACTAGTATAAAATCGATCTCTCCCTGAATGTATAAAAAAGCTGTTCAACCTTGGTTTCGTATTTTTGGAAAACTCTATATTTTAGGTATTAAATAACAGCAAATGTAAATAAGGTTCGTGTTAGGCATGCATATATGACTACTCTGCGAAGGTCCAAAGGAAAAGGCGATGGTTGTTATTTCAAAACGAATGCGTGCACGGTAACAAACACGAAGCTTACAAAAAAAAAAACATTCCTCGTTGCTTTTGCGAAAACAACTTGTTTGTGTGACAGGCGAATACTTCTTCCGCCCTCGTACGGTTTATTAATCGGCCAATGTCATTTCAGTGCGGAGCTCTTACATAGTTGTTTTCAGTTGGCTCAAATGTGAAATTCTGAATCTATTTCATTGTGTATTCAAATGCTTTGTGTAGTTGAAAATTGCTGAAAGGGATTTATTGATGAGTCGCCGTTTGTGTCCACAACGTGCGTTTTCGTTATCAAAAAATAATTGATAAAAAGAATTTTTTTTAAATCCGAAAATTGTACAAAGGTGAAAATCTTTGTAACAAGAAAAATTACAAGTTGAATCTTCAAATACATTTTATTTCTATGTTAAAAAAGAAAAAAAAACATTTTTTGCGAATTTTTTTAAAAATATACTCTCATGCTACATAAAGAGCAATTGCAATACCCCGCCGAAACACTGGCTATATTTGCGATAGCATTGGCTTGTGGGGAAAGTATGGAAAATTTTGACTATTACCACCATCTTCCGGGAAAACTTCGCATTACATTTCTAATGCTGCCATCTTTTTTACGGTGTCAACAGTGCAAACAAACACAGCGTGAATAACAAGAAAAAAGGCGTAGAGCTAACTCAAATGACTATTTGAAAAATTTCTACATAGGATTTAAATCGACACATTTCCTAAGACGCGGTATATTTAATACAGTGTCCAATCTCCTTTACAGCGTACGGTCATATTTTCCACCAATTCTTCCGCATATGAAGTGTGCAATGATCTTCATACTTTGCGTAAATTAATTTTGAATTGCTTCAATGTGTAGCAACGTTTTGTGCGAAGCTTCTGCTTCGTAATTGTCCACACATTTTCTATTGGAATCGTATCTGAACTCTAAAAGGACCATTCCATCGTTGTGATGCCATTTTACAGCTTCCATTTCGCACAGCTCCTGCTTGAGATCATTTTGCTCCTGCAAAATCCTTTGATGGTTGTGTTCACTAAACCACTTTCTTGCAAGAATGTATGCTAGTAAATATAGTAATGTGCATAATATACAAATAATTCTTTTGTTTGTTTATATTATATATATATATATATATATATATATATATATATCCTTAAAAGATCAACAAACATGGCTGACGGTAAATGAAACAACGGATGCAAGAAAGAATAGCATTTCAAATGTGTTAGTGCGCACTTTATTAAGCGGTGAGATTTCCTCGGCTCTTCTTTTACGTAGTAGAATATTACAGAAGACAAACGCGGAAAGGATAGTAGAAACTATAAAACATACCTTTGGGAAGTTCAATATATTAGCAACCCAACCTGTAATGTTGGTTAGAGATGGGGGTTCGAATATGGTTAAAGCTGGAAAGTTACTGAAACAATCTTATCCTCAATTGCTTCATGTAACCTGTTTGCTCCATGCATGACATCTTGTAGCTGAATTTATTAGAAACAGTTATACAAAAGTAGACCAATTTATAGTTTCTACTAAAAAAGTTTACATTAAATTTCCAAAACGCATTCGTGAGTTTAAATAGGCTTATCAGGAAGATTAACAACCGACAAATTGTGTGCGGTTATAAATAAGAATTCCGATTTTCAAACTATAGTGCGTATAGGCAAGAGTTTAACTGAAAACCAAGAGTGCGAATATGATGCGAACGTTCTTTTTAAATTCGCGAACATCACATCATTAGACGCAGAACGCTCCTTTTCCAAATACACCAACATATTTTCACCTCGCCATAGGAGTATAACTGAGTCAGTACTGGAAGGCATACTAATGACGCAATACTACACCGAATTTTTGCGTCACTCTACATCAACAACACACAAACGAAACTAAAATAGGAAGCAATTACATTATTTTTAATATTGATAGTAACTGAGCCGTACGCTACTGCGAAAGCACTCGTTTCTGCAGCCTTAATTATAACAGAATCTCCATTCTTTCTATTAGCATCTTTTTTCAGATATATTACCTCTAGATACTTAATTAAATTCCTTTATTTATTTTAAATTGCAGTCATATAAACAAATAATCTAGAACTTCAAATGCTTGGAGCTGAGTTACGAGTTTTGGGCACGTGTTCATTAGAAATTTTTAACTAAATTGCTTCAATAACACATTCTTAAGCTGTGGCAATCATATTATGAGACACACGGTATATTATAGATCTCACATGTATATCTATTAACTAAACATGTGAACTGTGAACTTCCCAACAATATTACGTAACATTAATGTTGAGAACCCCTCACACCGATAACGATCACTCTTCCTAGAAAACACACGGCATCGCCCCGTGTTTCAAGTCCACAGTGTGTGTCGGACGTGATTTTCAGCAGACATTACAGTCGACATAATTTTATCGATCCGAAGAAGCAGACGACACGCGAAAACAAATGATAATAAGGTAACTTGACTGTCTGCCGAACATAATTCATACGTCTCTTTCTGACGCTGTTATAAATATTTGATAAAATTGTCTAGACGAACTTCTAATGTGTCACATTTACAATTTGATCCGAAAGTCCTCTGATGTGTTGTTTTGTTCGCTCGTTATAAAATTTAAATCTCCAATTTCGAATGCAGTGGTGTTATTTTCGTCCACATTCTTCATCTTGTTAAGTGACCGACGTTTCAAACGAAATTTAAATTTTTTCGTTATTTTTCTGTTTTGTCTTTCTGTCAGAGGAAGTCACTTGACTTTATGAATAACATTCGGTGCTTTGCATCTGGAGACGCAATTTAAAACGCGAAGGTTATAAATAATTGCAAAACAGAAACCTGCGACAAATGTATCTGTTGACCGAAGATGGCTTTGATGCTTTTTGTTTTGTATAATTTTCCATAAACAGAGTCTTGTACCAGATTGTTCAATAAATTTTGTCGTTCGATAAGAAAAACACGATTTTGTGGTTTGAAATACATTTTGTTATTCAATATATCCTCCCTGAACTTCAGTACACTTATTCCAGTGATCTTATAATTTACCGATTCCATACCTGAAGTGAGAATCCGGAAGACTGTTGAAATACGCCTCCGCGACTGCTATTACCTCTTCGTTCCATGAAAATCGTTTTCCACTCATAAATATTTGGAGATGCGAGTACAAACAGAAGTTAGAGGGAGCTAAATCTGGCGCATAGGGTGGATGTTACAATTCGTACTTTAATTCACTGATTTTTGCAATATTTTTTTGAGCTCTGAGAGAATACGTTGCCTTGGATGAAAAAATTTTTTTCTTCTGTAAACCAGGTTTTTTTCTCAGGAATTTTTATATCCAGCTAGTTGAAAAATTTACGATATTAATCTGAGTTTATTGTTTTACCAGTTTGGAGGTAATCCACGAACAAAATTCTTTCTTCACTCTAAAAAACTGATACTAACATCTTCTTAGCCGATTTTTGGACACCAACTCGCTTCGGAGACGAAGTACCGGGTTCACAGCACTCCTTAGCCTCTTATTTTGATTGATGATCATGGTGGTAGACCCATGCCTTATCCATAGTGATGAGACGATGCACAAAATCGTTTTAATTCTTTCCGAACGCTTCGAATATTGCCATTGTTAACGAATACGGCACCCATTTTCCACACAGCTTTTTGAAACCAAAAACTTCACTCAAAATACTACTCACACTGCCTGATAAGGTTTCTACCAAATCTCTCTCGGTTAATCGACGATCCCTTCCAAAGTCATAGCCTGTATTTTAACCAAATTTCTGGTTTTGGTGCACTTTTTGAACGTCCTTCACGTGGATCGTCTTCAAGACATGTACGATCACGTTTAAATTCAGCAACCCATCTTTCTACTGTTCTAATTGAAGGCGAAGAGTTTCAGCACACCAAAATACATAAGAAACAGGTTGAACTTTGAAAAAAGTTTTTAGAAAATATTTATTGGTTGGCCTGTGTAATTGAAATAATTGGAAGACATTATCTTATAAAAACATTTGTTATTCATACATATGGAAGCGCATAAATGTTGTTAAATATGTTTTAAAAATAATCTAAAGTTATATTTCAAAGGGATTTTTATTAATAAAATACTTAATAATACTTTAATCCATTTGTGTAGTATAATTTATGTTGGAATAGAATGTTTAACATGCATTGCTACGCCAAATTTTGTAAATATCAAGATCAATGATACCAAGTTTTCATCGTCATAATAAATGTGACGTCCCAGACTTTAGGATCAGTTTATATAAATGAATATTTGTATCTTTCCAAAAATTAAAAAAAAAGAAAATGTAATTCTCGGGAAGCTTATTATTTACAATTTTCCAGAAAATATAAGTCGCAAAGTAACCTTGAAAATAGTTAACAATTAACAATCGCTCATGAATTTGTTTTGGTGCGACGCCTTCCAAAAATAAGAATTTTATCACTGTTCGATTTTCAATCTATTCCATTGTAAAAAGAAACTACTGTGACACGTCAACTTTGAACACTCGTACATATACGGATGAGGAAATATAAAATGAGAAACTTCATAGGTGTTCATAAAAAAGTAGTACAATTTTTATAAAAATAAAACGACGAACCTAATAGCGCCATCTCTTATCCAACGACAAAACTTATTGAACAACCTGGTAATAAACCTATTTGAATACTAAAATCTCCAAAAATAATTGAGGAAATAATCATAGACAAGTTAGTACACAATTACCTGATTATAATTTAATTAAGGATCCAGGGGCCGTATATCTGAAAGAAGACTAGTAGAATTGCACAACTTTTTTCTGTGTTATTTTACTATGAATCCATGTCTAACACTGCATTTTAATTGCTACTGAAAATGGCAACTTAGTTGTCGAAACTTGTATCTAATAAGCTACAAATATGAATGTGGTAATTGTTTTTTTTTCACATTTTCGTGTGTCTAAACAATTTATTATTATAAGTCGCCTTGTACAACGTTGATGTTCAATTGTTTTTACTATATTATACACAATTATTATGTATTATACTGCCAATCAAACGAAGATGTATTTCAAATTAAAGTCTTAACAAATGTAGGTGTGAATTTTTATTTAAATTTAGTCCTACTTCTAGCAATCCAACGGATCGATTCCGTATACGTATTTTAGGTCACTATCTGGGGGAAAAACTCGAGAAAACTGACCTAAAACAGTGAATTTAGGTCGACAGCGTCAAATGTACCATTCAGGTCAATTGTAAATCAATACTGCTACACTATGTGCAGTGTGGATATTGCGACGCAACAATCCCAAAGTATGCACACGTATTTTTCTGATATAAACTCATTATTTCATGCGAAAAGATAATAAATTCATGTACAATACGTAAAACAATGCATTAACCTCAAAATTCTGCAAGGTTTAAACAATCGACGTAATAAAATGCTAACGTGTAGACTTAATTATATTGTTTTTCGATTATTCATACAATATTAATAAATATTATGGAGAAAAATATATTTATTATGCATCGTATTTACTTTATTCAAGGTAAAATTACAGTAATTACATTTTTTAAATATCAAATAATTATATTGGACGTACATAAACACACAGCACCAATATAAATAATAATAATGATATAGGTGAATTATTTTATTAATTTACAATAGTAATTGCTGGAGAATCATAGAATAAAAGTTGTTGCTATTAATTGGAAATCTAGTACTTGAGTATTTCTTTCTGATGATACCGTCTACCTCCGATTGGTACACGAAAAATAGGACCATTTTGAATTTAATTTGTTTTTAAGTGGTTTAAAAATATCATTGTAACATTTAATTGAATGTCTCCATCATGTCAAGTCGTTTTTTGTCTTATTTTTAAAAACATAAAACCAAAAAGTTGAATGCATATACCACCTGCCACACAGTGGGGCCAAACGCATGAATTCTTGGCCATAATTCTTTCCACGTACTATGTACAGCTTTAGAACGTAATTTACCAACAATCACTAAATCTGAATAAGATTATATTAATTAAAAAAACTCATTTCGAAATGTGGTAAAAAATGTAGTATATTACGAAGGAGTTTTTATTATACAGGTATAGGTACTGCGTTTGTTTATAAAGAAGATATATTATTACGGGTCTTCCAATAGGGACTTCCGAACTTCGACAGTTGATAGCGTCCATATTGTTGAAGCTACATCTGTCGAATTGTCATTTATTCAGTCTGTTTTGCTAAATCGCCATGGACAGATTATGTTCAATAACACGTGCAAATGATAAAATTGTTTTATCAAAATGGGTGTTCTGTTCGGGCAACGTTCCGCGTGCTTCGCCCATTTTACGGTCACCATAATCGTCCTAACGAGAGGACTATTCGCAGTGTGGTGGATAAATTTGAGTCCACTGGGTCAGTAAACAATGAACCAACACCCGTACGACGACGACTCGTAAGATCTGCCAGAAACATTGCCGCTGTCTGTGAGAGTGTGCAGGAGAATCCGAGGCAGTCGATTTCATGTCGCTCACAAGAGCTTGGCCTTTCGCAGACCACAACTTGGCGAATTTTGGGTTGTGACTTGGGCCTGCGCCCGTATAAAATTCAACTGATCCAGGAGCCGAAGCTAAACGACCATAGACAACGAGATGTGTTCGCTGAATGGGCCCTGGAGCAGTTATAAACTGACCCTAATTTTCATCGAAAAATCATCTGTTGAATTTGGGACGATACCAATCCACATGAGATCCAAGAGCATCCTATGCATCTCGAAAAAGTCATTGTCCATGTCATCGGCCCATCGGCTGAAGTTCGAATTACGTGGCCGTGAAGATATACAATGCTTTGCCTTATAGGTTTAGAAACCTACCATGGATTAATCTCAAAATATTAATAAAAAAGGTGCTGATGGAAAACGTTTTTTATTCAGCGAATGACTTCCTGAAGCATAAATTTTGACATTGCCCTTTTTGTGTTTTTATATTTTAATTGGTACTCTGGTGTTTTGTTTTGTATAGGTCTTGCGGATTTTAACGTGTTGTGAGCGCATTAATTGTGTTTTTATTTATCTATGATTATTCCATGACGTGTATATGTACATATATATCAATAAATTATTATTATTATTATTTCTTTGAGATCGAAGTTGGTCAGGCCATCGTCAACTTCTTTTGGCCTGAAGTGGATGATATGGACACCAACGACATATGGTTTCAACAGGACGGCGCTACGTGCCACACAGCTCAAGCCACATTGGACATTCAGCACGAAAGATTTGAGGGCATGATCATCTCACGTGGAGGTGATGTGAACTGGCCGCCCAGTTCGTGCGATTTTACTCCGTTAGTCTTTTTCTTGTGGGGTTTTCTTAAGTCGTAAGCCTATGCGAATAAGCCACAAACCACAACGGCCCTCAAAGCCAACATAACCCATGCCATCGGTCAAATTCAGCCTGATTTATGCGCCAGAGTCATGAAAAATTGGACGTTTCGAATGTGTGCTACCCAGCGAAGCCGCGGCTGACATTTGAACGATGTTATATTCCATACATAATGGCATCGATAGCCCTTTCAAACAAAAAAATTTCGATGATATCTCAATGTACTTAAATTTAAAGATACCAAGCGCTTAATGAAAGATCCGTTTCAAGCCACACAGAGTGTTGTGAAATAAAAATCATAGACTTGCTTAATTGGGAATAAAACTTTAAGACTTTAATAACAAAGATAAGTATTTAAGAAAGACCATTCTATTTATGTCATATACATATTTATAATTTGTGAAAAAATGCTTTCTTTTTTTAAATGTTTTCAATAAATATATAAGTACTTACTTCCAGGAACAGAGCCAATAACAGAAGTTACTATAAAATCACTATTTGCCTACGTGGTAATTAACTGTAGACTTTAAACTGATACTTACGTTAAATTTATATCATTACAGTAGGTTTACATGCGGTTTCAAGTAGGCCATTTGCCCATTTCATTGAATCACTTAGAAGAAAATGTGATTATGTGATTCCAAGAATTGAATTATGGCCCGGCAATTTGGTACTTTGGCCCCACTGTGCGAAGTGTTCAACTTACTGTGGCAGTTTGCTGTCCACACTACATCTTGAAACGCAATATAGTGTAAATACTTTTAGTATGTAAATAGAAGAACACTACCACAGATACGTTGAAGACAAATATTCAGAATGTTTGAACGCAATATAGAAAAATTGAAGAAACAGTGAAGCCTGTATAGACAGCATATCAAGCAGAATTGAGGCTAATAACAATATTTATACAACCATGCTCAGATGTATTAGACACCCCAGGTAAAAACCCTTATTCTCAATATTATCCAAGTCTGACGGAAATTAACCGTAAAAATAGTTAATGGTATTTACAGAAATGCGTTTTTGAATACCCTAGTTAATCCCCTATTGAAAAGAATAGGTGGAAAGGGGAAGTTGTGGATTTTAGAAATTTAGTGTCATTCTAGCAGTGTGTGAGCAACGTGCGTTTGTGAGTTTGTGGTAGAGATCAATTAGATTATCCTATTTTTCACGTTGTGTCAGTTATTTGTTGAAGAAAAATGCCTAAAACACGCGAGTTGTCGGTAGGGGAACGCGCCCAAATAGTGCTACTGCATTCCCAGAAGTTATCAATAGCTGCAATTGAAAAAAAAAATGTTCGCAATGTGCAGTCCGTACAACCATTAGTCGCTATCAGGAGAGTGGGTCGTTTGTTAACAGACCAAAAAGTGGCAGAAAACCCTGTACCTCGATTAGAGAAGACAGAATTTTACAAAGACTTGCTCTCAGTGATAGGAAAAAATCGTCGAAACAGCTCGCCAGTGAGCTGAAACAGCGTTATCGCGTAACAGTTTCTGCGCAAACAGTGAGAGGGCTCCAGCGTGCCGGTTTACGAGGGTGTAAAGCGCGACGTAAACCGCTTTTAACTGACGCTCATAAAAAGAAGCGGTATTTATGGGCCAAACAACATGAAAATTGGACAATCGAGAAGTGGTCGAAGATTCTTTGGTCTGACGAATCGAATATCGAGGTATGTAAGTACATCTTCATGACTAATATTCTTGTCGTTGTATGCAATTCAGTCTACATGTAACATTAAACAAAATTAATCCTGTCTAAGTGCTAACTTTCTTCTTTTGCTTGGCAGCTTTGGGGACTACCTGGGACGCTATACGTTCGGCGTAGGCAAGGAGAAGCTTATGAACCACAATGTATCATTCCAACTGTAAAATTTGGAGGTGGTAGTATCATGGTTTGGGGTTGTATGTCTGCATACGGTGTTGGAGAAGTGTGCCTGTGCGATGGACGGATGAATAGCCAACGCTATTTAGCCATATTGGAGGGAGTATTAGAACCGTCTGTGCTAAAACTATTCGACCAGGATATTCCACAATACATTTTTCAGCAAGATAATGCGCTCTGCCACAAATCGGGAGCTGTAATGCGTTGGTTCGAGGAAAACACAGTGGAGGTATTGGATTGGTCGCCACAAAGTCCCGATTTGTCGCCCATTGAAAATTTGTGGCGTATCTTAAAAACTAAGATCACGGAACATAAATGCCTGTCAAAAACAGAATTATCAACAAAAATTCGCGAAATATGGGCTGCAATACCACCAGCAGAGTGTTACAATTTCAGAATATTGATAAATTGTACTATATTACTAAATAACACTTTGTACATAATTTTCACAACAGTTTTATTTTCCTCACCTCTCTTTTGACTAAACTATATAAACTATATATGTATGTATGTACATAAATTCGTAAGGTGTCTAATACATTTGAGCATGGTTGTATGTGTAAAGTAAGAATTTTATTATTGGTAAAACATTTACTAAATATTTCTATTTCATTTGTTTAATTTTTGCGAATATAATACAATTTTATCCAAGTCCAATTCAATTGTCAAAGACTGTACTTAATTTTTTTTTAAATATTAAAATACATTCGCACATGTAAAAGCTAACGAGAAATCTAGAAAATCTAATGATTTAAGAACGAATACGATTAAAATTCTTGAATTACAATGTATTTGTCATTGTTGTACGCATAAAAATGTTTTTTTATGCGACTATCCCTAGATAATGACGTCAGACTCATAAAAAAATATTTTAACGCCGATTTAAATTGTTAACTGCTTTTTAAAAATAGAAACGGATAATATATCTTTTCACACATGACAACACACTAAAAGGAGTTAGTTAATTCATCGGAAAGTTCCATTGGGGCAAATACCTTCAGAGAATGTGCACACTCAGCTTCTTTCTCTGGCAGCAGTATTCTATAAAATTGTAACGACATTAAGGTGGGAACATCTCAAAGATACGTCTCTTTTAAAACGTTTTTATTTTAAATAAGGTTGCAATGGATTAAAAGAGAAGCTTTAATAACTACTTATAAATATATATGCTTTGTTCGGGTTTTTATTAATTGTAAATTATATACAAGTGTAGGAGCGCACGTAATAATTTTTTCCATGTATGTTAAGATTGTTGTTTAAATGTCAACAAGAAGAACGTTTTACAGTCGATAAAATTTAAACGCCGCTGATATGTAGTTTGTACAATAAAAATAAATGCTAGGTTTACTTCTTCTAGCAGTCGCTTTATTATGTTACAATGTATAATATTCCGATTACATTGTAGATATTAATAGAAACAGGAAATGTACTATACGAATGGCAAAACGGTAATGACATTAAATCGTATTTATTTATTTGAAAAGTCATTACCTTTCTTGCATACAGAAAGTTATATTTGAGCGTCATTAATGTTGAAAAATATTAATGAAATTAATTCAATATCATCTATACAATTTAAGATACGAGATTCAATTATCTTTAATGTTTGAATAATTTTGATGAAATGCTCAGAACAAACGTTTGTATTTGTACTACATTTACTGTATAATTAATAAATATTCTGGTGGTCACATGTATTTATGAAAGTTCTAAAAACGATTTTGAAACCAAAATTTATCCGACGCTTCTGGCTTAATCCTGAGAGAAATGAAACTACTGTTTTAAGAGCTGCAAAGGTTGAATTCAAAACATTTTATTTTGACGAAAATTTTTTCAGAAAGTCAAAACTCTTTTGACTTAATCCGGAGAGAATAAAACATTTGAAAATCCATGTCAAAATATGAACTTCTGAATGTGTAAATGCGTTATCTCTAAAGTTTATATGATATCGCTATAAAAAGTTGTGATTTTGTATTCCAGAAGTGCAGATCAACTCCTTTACGAAGTGCGAAGGCTAAATTGAAAATTCTTTATTTTGAAGAAAATTAAAACTTTTTCAAACTCACAAAAATTGCCATTTCTTAGAAGTTTTATCAAATTAACGAATGGTCGTGTGTTGTCATTTTCGAATGTCCTAAACCTGATTTTTAAGTCAAAATTTATCTAACTCTTTTGACTTAATCTTGAAAGAATTAAACATTTGAAAATCCATGTCAAAGTGTCAGCTTGTGAGTGTGTAAATAGATAATCTCTAACGCTTAAATGATTTTGCTATACAAAGTTGTTAGTTTGTATTCCAGTAGTCTAGATCTACTGTTTTACGAAGTATGAAAGTTAATATAAAAATTGGTATTTTTGAGAAGTTTTCGCAAATTAACGATTGCTCGTGTGTTGACATTTTCGAAGGTCCTAAAACTGATTTTGAGGTCAGAATTTATCTAACTCTTCTGAATTAATTCTGAGAGAATAAAATACTTGAAAATCCATGTCAAAATGTGAACTTTTGAGTGTGTTAATGGACGACGCAAAGCGACGACATCTGCAGATGACTGGCATCTAATACGGATAACTAGACGCGATAGACGAAAAATAGCACAAGAAATTGCTGCTGAAATGAATAGAGCGCGTGCTAAACCAATTAGTGTGTCCACGGTACAGAGAAGGGTAAGGCAAGCGGGTTTATACGGAAGAATTGCTCTGCGAAAACCACTACTACGAAAGCAAAACAAGATAAAACGACTAAATTGGGCTAAAGAACATAAGAATTGGACGATTGATCAGTGGAATAATGTGTTGTGGACAGACGAATCGAAGTTTGAACTTTTCAGTAGTAAAAGGCGAATATTCGTAAGAAGATCCGCAGGAGAAAGAGTACTGCCAGAATGTATTGCGCCTACCGTAAAACATGGAGGAGGTTCAGTAATCAATAAGGTTGATATATAACCCCTTTCCACAATTAACTATTTGTAAATTCTGTATACGCATTTCGACAACCAAGATGTGCACATCTTGGTTTTCAACGGTGCGGATCGCGTACGGAGTTTATTTTTCGTACAATTTTTTCGCCGTGTTTTACCAGGTGCGACACTTTGAAATTATCTGCTGATGATGACAACTTGGTTGTCGAAATGCGTATACAGAATTTACAAATAGTTAATTGTGGAAAGGGGTTATATATCAACCTTATTGATCAAGTCAATCAACCACAGGCTCCATCAAATTCAACTCCAGGTTCAGTAATGATTTGGGGGTGTTTTGGTGGAAGATCTGTAGGCAATCTCGTCAAAATTGAGGGAATCCTAAGAAAAGAAGGCTACAAGGAAATTTTAGAAAATAACGCTGTTCCTTCAGGACTAAGGATTCTTGGCGAAAACTTTGTATTTCAACAGGACAACGATCCGAAACACACTTCTAGATTGTGTGGCGATTACTTACGTCAACTAGAAGAGCAAGGGCAAATTTCTATAATGGTATGGCTAGCTCAAAGTCCTGATCTGAACCCAATAGAGCTTCTTTGGGAAGAATTGGACCGGAAGGTTCGAGAACGTGCTCTATCATCCACCATTGTACTGTGGAAACAACTTCAAGAAGCCTGGGCACAAATTACAGAAGATACACTGCAAAAATTAATTGAAAGGATGCCGCGGTTATGTGCCGCAATTATCAAAAATAAAGGTGGGCACGTTGATGAGAGCAAAATTTAATAATAATTAATGATAAAGTTTTTATATAAGAAAAATGTAACTATTTTATGTTTATTTTACACTATTGTATTGGTACGACAAATAAATTTTCAGTACACATTTGATAGTCTAATAATTTTGGCTAAAACTAAGGGTGGGCAAATAAATATGACCGGTAGTGTATATATATATATATATATATTATTTAACAGCCAAATTTGATTAAAATCCATTCACAAATAAAGAAATTAAACGACTGTATCTATGGCGTAGGCATCGGGTATAGGTTCCTCATTAATTATGTAGTTTTAATAGGATATTTACCTTATTGATAATTTGTATTCCATCAGTTCGTAATTATTTCTGTCACCGTTCTCAATTTTGTTAATGATTATTCAAGAACTTTGTCCATATACATACATACATACAACTTCATAACAAGATTCCCATCGTGTTGTACACACACTTAACATTTGTCAATTTTTTTTCTGATCTAGTTAGTGTCGTACTGTAGACGTAAGCACATACTTTATCTAAAATATTCGAAGGCTCTTTTTCCTTTTAAACAAGCCGCCGTCGCGTGATGTTTACATGCAACTTAATTATTAGAAAGTGAAATTCATCCTGGTTAATGATCAGAAATTATAATCATGGAATCACCTTGTGTAAAGCGCAGTAAACAAACATCATTTGGTAAAAAAAGCCAAACGAGCTCTGTGGAATACTAATTACGTTCGGCTCTGTACGTGGAAATGATAATTTGCAGTGATACCGTGTAATAATCAGAAATAATTGAAATTATAGGAGAAATGTTGCAATTCTCGACGTATAGAAGACGGAGGTGGTTAGACGAGACCTTGCCGCGTTCAGGGTATATGTAACACACCGTGTAACTTGTGCAGAAAGCATTCGATAATGCAAGGACGGCTAATTTTTGCTTCAGAAGCTGTCACCTTGTCGTGAACAAAAAAAAGGAAACAAAGAATTTCAAATGGAGGAAAAAACTGTTTTGTTTACGTTTAATTCGAAATCACTGTTAAGAAACGGGATTTGTTGGTGTATCCGCATTCCTAGATCGAAAGTTATTATCCTTAACTATAAATTTCTTTATAAATTGTTTCAGCGTTAATT
This sequence comes from Dermolepida albohirtum, assembly GCA_031893035.1. Lineage (NCBI taxonomy): Eukaryota > Metazoa > Arthropoda > Insecta > Coleoptera > Scarabaeidae > Dermolepida > Dermolepida albohirtum. Next base: position 340,605 of record JAVIWB010002793.1, on the reverse strand, counting down.
TATTCGTTATAGTTTTGCTACAGTAGAGATAACTTCGTCGTTTTGCAATATTGAAATATTTTCAGTTCTTATTTTGGTGCGCTTTTGCAATCAAATCTCGTTCTAATGGACACATCCGGTACAGGCAACGCCTTCACTCCATTGGCGATTTTTATGAGACTATTTTCATTATTTTATTACAAAATTAATTTTCCTAAATAATAGAAAATAAACTACAGGGCACGGTCAAATAATAAATTGGTACGTTTACTGAACTCGATATAATATAAAACTGAACAATTATTACAAAATTAAATTCTATACAATATAAAACTACGGGGCCTAGTCAAATAATAAATGAATAGATATTGCTGAACCAAATTCCATGGAATATAAAACTACGGAGCATAGTCAAAGAATAAATGAACAGATATTACGGAACTGAATTCTTGACTATGCCTCGTAATTTTATGTTTTATAAAACTACAAGGCATAGTCAAATTAAATTCGATAGAATATAAAACTACGGGGCCCAGTTAAATAATAAATAAACACATATTACAGAACTAAATTCCTTAGAACATAAAACTACTGGGCATAGAAATCTAAATGAATACCAAAAATAACTGATTGGGACATCTTCAAGGCTCAACTACTGTTACTGTCTGTCACACAGTTGAGCCTTGAAGATGTCCCATACGAGTGGGTACGAAACGTCGGCAGTTATACTAGTGACGCGGTTCCAGCCCGGAAGCCCAGAAGCAGATAGTATGCTTCATCTATTTTGAGTTTCTATGCATTTACATCGTGAAATATATACGTATGTAATTGCAATTGTATTTGATAATAAGACCTACTGCGAATTTTTAATTAAAAATATATTTCCATAATCTAATTTTTGGCCCATTTGAGGAATAGAATCTTACGGTCCTGGCTAGCTTAATGATAGAGCACCTACCCGGTAAGCAGAGGACAGGGGTTCGATTCTCTATCGAGAGCATGATTTTTTTTATTCCTATGTGTATATATGCAATTGCATTCGTATTTGATAATTACTTCATCTAATTTATTTAAGTAGCGTAGCTACTAGCCTGTCATTATTTTTCTCTTAATTTTCAAGCTTCAGGCTACTAGATCACTGAAAGTTGAGAACCAAAATGTGTGTACATTTTGGTTCTCAACGGTACGGATCGCGTGCGGAGTTTGTTTTCGCACGGGTATTTTCGCCGTAGGTTTCCAGGTGCGACACTTTTCAATTATCTGCTGATGATTACAACTTAGTTGTCGAAATACGTATACAGAATACAAAAATTAATGTGGCAAGGGGTTATATATCAACTTTCAGTGATTAAGTTAATCAACCACAGGCTCCATCAAAATTACCTTCAGGCTACTAGTAACATGAACTATTTGTCGTTTGTTTGATTTAGTTGTTTTATCAGTTTGTTGGTCTTTTTCGATGTGAGTACAGCTTCTATTTTTTAGTACAGTTAATACATCTAGATCCTCTTTTGCTTATACAGATACCAGGTCGGCTGAAAAGTCCCCGGTCTGACACATAGATGGCGTTACTGTTATTAAATCCATATGTTTTTTAGATAGTACTAACCTTCAAATGAAACGTGTCAAAATTTGACAGCAATCCGACCATTAGTTACTGAGAAATTGCGTTAAGAGTGAAGCTACTTTTGTTATTTAAAAAAATGGAGAAAAAAGAATTTCGTGTGCTGATAAAGTACTGCTTTTTGAAGGGAAAAAATACCGTTGAAGCAAAAGCATGGCTTGATGAGGAGTTTCCGGACTCTGCGCCAGGAAAATCAACCATAATTGATTGGTATGCTAAGTTTAAACGTGGTGAAATGAGCACCGAAGACGGCGAACGCAGTGGACGACCAAAAGAGGCTGTCACCGACGAAAACATCAAAAAAGTTCGCAAAATCATTTTAAATGACCCTAAAGTAAAGTTGATCGAGATAGCTGACATCCTAAAGATATCAAAGGAACATGTTGGACACATCGTGCATGAATATTTGGGCATGCGGAAGCTCTGTGCAAAATGGGTGCCGCGCGAGCTCACATTCGATCAAAAACAACGAGTTGATGATTCTGAGCTGTGTTTGAAGCTGTTAAATCGTAATAAAACCGAGTTTTTGCGTCGATATGTGACAATGGATGAAACATGGATTCTTCACTATACTCCAGAGTCCAATCGACAGTCAGCCGAGTGGACTGCACGCGATGAACCGGCTCCAAAGCGTGGAAAGACGCAACAGTCAGCTGGAAAAGTTATGGCGTCAGTTTTTTGGGATGCGCATGGAATAATTTTCATAGATTATCGTAGAAAGGGCCAGTCCATCAACAGCGACTATTATACAGCGTTATTGGACCGTTTGAAGAACGAAATCGCAAAAAACGGCCCCATATGAAGAAGAAGAAAGTGCTGTTTCACCAAGACAATGCACCGTGTCACAAATCAATGAAAACAATGGCCAAATTAAGTGAATTGGGTTTCGAATTACTTCGCCATCCACCGTACTCTCCAGATGTGGCCCCCAGCGACTATTTCCTGTTTGCAGACCTCAAGAGAATGCTCGCCGGGAAGAAATTTAGCAGGGATGAGGAGGTGATCGCCGAAACTGAGGCCTATTTCGAGGCTAAAGACAACTCGTACTACAAAAATGGTATCGAAAAGTTGGAAGAACGCTATAATCGGTTTATCGCCCTCGAAGGCAACTATGTTGAATAACAAAATCGAAATTTGCCAAAAAACTGTGTTTTACTATGGTAGACCGGGGACTTTCCAGTTCGACTGTTATATAACCGAAATTTTTTTATTCCAATCAATTAGTTTCGTAACCAATCAACGTTTAAAAACTAAGCGAATATTTATATAAGTACTAAATCCATACAAGCTAACAATTCCAGACATAAAAAATGCGATTTCTATCCCATTTTATTTACCACTTGCAACGGGACATTCGGTAGTAAAATATCTTAAACAAAAGTAAATTCCTTCTACCTTCTACCGCAAGTGGTTTTTCCAATTTAAATCCGGCAATTCGTTTCTTCGAAATGACTTAAACCACTGCAAGACAAGACAAAGAGTTCGATCTTTTGTGTGTTTACAATATCCAAGGAGATCGATTATATATAGCGATACACCTGAAGAGTTAATTGAAACACAGTTGCAATTATTAACACGAACCACAAATAAATTCTTTAAAATTTTATTACCAATGGAAGAAAGTACGATTTTAAATTTAGTATTTGCATGAAACCTTGAATCATTACCAATAAATTATGTTGCGTATGAAATATCGCTTTTTTTGTGCAGAAAATGTATGCAATCTCTGAAGTCGATTTTTTATTATTGTATTTCGTCTCCAGTTTACATTTTTTTATTTAAATATTTCGTCCAAATAGGCCACTATTAATAGAAATTAACACTGAACCAAAACAAAATATATAGTCAGTCACAAAAATGTATGTATTGGGTTGGCAACTAAGTACTTTCGGTTTTGTAGTATAAAATAAAACACTTTTTTTAAACAAAGAATAGTTTTTAATCAATTATATATTTTCCATTTTGCTCGATGACCTTTTGCCATCTTTCTTTCAGCTGCATGATTCCGCGCTCATTAAGTTTCTGGTCCTTATCAGCAAAAAACTAAACCAGGTGCGAGTGAAGGTCATCGTCATTTGTGAAAGTTTTACCATTCAAAGAATTCTGCAAACTTCGAAATAAATGGTAATCAGATGGTGCTAGATCAGGGCTGTATGGGGGATGTGGCATCACTTCCCAGCCAAGCTCCAATAGTTTCCCACGAGTTGGCAAAGATGTGTGAGGCCTTGCATTATCTTGGTGGAAAACTACACCTTTCCGATTTGACAATTCTGGCCGTTTTTCTTTAATTGCTTCATCCAGTTTTATTAATTGTTGACAGTAAACATCAGAATTGATCGTTTGGTTCCTTGGAAGCAGCTCAAAAACACAACACCTTTGTAATCCCACCAAACTGACAGCATGATTTTTTTTGGATGCAATTCAGCTTTCGATGTGGTTTGAGCTGGTTTATCGTGTTTGCTTCATGATCGTTTTCGAACTATGTTACTGTACAGGACCCATTTTTCATCGCCAGTGATGATTCTTTTTAAGAAAGGGTCGGTTTCATTTCGTCTAAGGTGCATATCGCAAAAGTTGATTCTTTGTGTTAAATGAATTTCTTTCAATTCGTGAGGTACCCAAATATCAAGCTTCTTAACTAGCCCAAGACATTTTAAATGTTTTTCAATTGTTGTGTGCGATACATGTAGCCTCTCCACAACCTCTCTAACAGTTACATGACGATCCTCTTCAATTATGACTTTGATTTGGTCATCATCAACTTCAGTAGGCCGACCAGAACGTTGCTCATCTTTGAGGGAAAAATCTCCAGAACGGAATTTTTTATACCAATTCTGACACGTGTGCTCTGTTAAGCAATTAGCACCATAAACTTCACATATCTTTTTGTGAGCCGCAGCAGCTTTCTTTCTTTTACGGAAATAAAATAGTAAAATATGTCGAAAATGTTCGTTTCTGCACTCCATTTAAAATTAACCCACAACTAATAGCTTTAATGAAAATCATGCATTACTTGCTTCTGAAGTTACGTCAGTGTGACTAGTATCACGCGACAAACGGTAAAGTACAGCACTAACATACGTTATACAAAAAATAAAGCAACGCTCTCTATCAGTAAAAACCGAAAGTACTTAGTTGCCAACCCAATATACATATTAAGACATTATAAAGAGAATTTCAAAAGTATCATCGATGTTAGCAAATTCTTTGTTGTCTGCAACTAATAATAGTGTTCATATTATTATTAAAAATTTTTTAACATTGTGGAGGTGAACATGCACGGTGTCTACAAACATTTTTGTGACTGACTCTAGTTTTTTTTTTTCTCAAAAAGTACTTACGACAAAGTACGTCCAAATGGGGAGATGACTTACCTGAAATAAAAAAAACCAAATTAGTTCTGATTTGTACACATGCAAATTATCCAATAATTAAAAATAATTAAGATTATTAAATTAATTAATAATAATAATGTAACTATTATACAATGTATTTGAATTAATTATAATCATCCACGCACTGTTTGTTATAGGACACCAAGATTAAATTATATTGCAGTTGTTTTTTTATTCTACAAACATTTCAGTCAGCAAATATTATTAAATTAATTTTGTTTTTATTGGAAATCGATGCGACAAGTATTACTTAATTAATATGATAACAAAAATTTTAAAAAAAATGCTTAAATATACTCAGAAATGTCATCCAAATTCAAATAAAGTTGATTGAACGAGTTAAAGTTAGTTTCAATTTCTTTTTATTGAAACAATTATTTAAAATGATTGCTCAGAAGGTTACATTCTCTTCACGAATGTATTTGATGGGTAAACAAAATAAACGTTCAAGGACTTGTAAAAATATCTGTTTGTACTAATCTCTTTCTAGGAAACTACATTGACTATATATTAGTGAATGTTCGGAGTTATTATATATTTGATATGGGTTTTTTGTCTTCTTTTTTTTTAGAAACAGCCAAGTTGATAACAGAGTATTTCTCGGGAATAGAAGATGAAATACACATTTTATGTATCCCGAAAATATTATTTGCATTAAATTGATATAATATTATCTAAAACGCGAGATTATAACAAAAATAAGTGTACGTTGCCTAAAAACTCTGATAACTGCGATTATTTTTTTTAAATATGTGTACAGTAGGTTAGTAGTAGGTTAATAAAGTATTTGTGTATGTTATGTAAAAGGTGTCCCAATAAGACAGTTCATTTTCAACAGCCCGCCATTTTAACAGTTCCCATGACTCAACCTGTAACTACTTGATAGATGACAAGTAAAAACGCCATTAATAAAAATGAAACGATATACTCTTCAAAAACGCATTGAAATTATTAAAATTCACTACAAAAATTGTGAAAATTTCGCGGTCACAGTTTGCAAAACTAAACCATTTTTCGGTCGTCGTGAAACACCTTCTCAGCCAGCAATTGTGAAACTGGTGGAAAAATTTGAGCTGTTGGGTCAAGTTAGTGATATGACGAATCGAACTCGTGCACGTCGCTCAAGAACAACTGAGAATATTGCTGTTGTAGCCCAGTGTTGAGGAAAACCCAGGTTTGTCCATTTCTCGTCGGTCTTTGGAATTGGGCATTCCACAAATGATATTACACCATATTTTGCATAGAGACTTAGGTCTTAAGGCTTTTAAACTTTAGTTAATACAAGAACTCACGCCTATCGACCATCAATAAAGTCGTGTCTTTGCTGATGGGGTTCTTGAAATGCATGAAATTGATCCGGAATTTCATCGAAAAATCATCTTGAGCGATAAGGTCCATTTTCACCTTGGAGGCTACATTAGCAAGCAAAATTGTCGCATTTGGGGCACGGAAAACCAAAGTATTATTATGGAAAAGCCTCTCCAACGTGGATGAATGTCTGGTGCGGTTTTTTGTCTGGCGGGGTCATAAGACCTTACTTTTTCGAAAATGAGGCTGGGAGCAACTGTTACGGTGAATGGATTGCACTATCGAATGATGATTAATGATTTTGTATGGCCGGAATTGTAAGATATTGATGTGGACGACATTTATTTTCAACAAGACGGCGCTACGTGCTAAAAAAGTAACGATACAATCACTTTTGCGTGAAAAGTTTCCTGACCGTGTGATTTCTCGAAGAGGCGATCACAATTGGCCACCGACTTTGGTCATAGACTTTTTTCTTTGGGGCTACGTGAAAGATAAGGTCTATGCCAATGGCCCACAATCGATTCAAGGCCTCAAAGATGGAATTCGTGAAGTTATCGAGGACATACAGCCGCAAATGTGCGAATTAGTTATGGAAAATTTTATGAAAAGAATATGGTCCTGCAAGCGTAGTCGTGGCGGCCACTTGGCTGATATTGTTTTCCATTATTAATGGCTAGAGCGGCGACGAAAGTGGCAATACCATAGGCGGTACGGTAGAACGGGCAATTGGTGCGCAGTGAATGAGATCATTCACATCAAATACAATACGGTTCACGGTTGGTGTTTAAGTGTAAATTATAAACTGCGGCGAAAGTGTCCGTAGCAGTGCCGTGTCTAGACTTATTCGGACACAATTAGTGCTTACCTAGTAATATGTAATTTCATAACCCTGGTAATGTGTTGTGGAAGTAACTGTACATCTGCATCATTGCATACGTCTCTACGGTTGCTTCTGTAAATGACGTCCTTCGCGACGAGAAAATGTTTTTGTATAGAGAAAAAGATCGTTCGGCGTCTATTGATGTAATTTTGGCAGAAAGAAGCTGTTGTTCAAAATCATTCCAGGGCTCACTATTTGCACATTTGTCATAAATAGTTCGTAACACATGCAAGTCCGGATTTTTTTTTAAAACACTTAATAATTTTTGATGAGCTCGTACACCAGCAGCGTCAGTTAAACTATGCAAATGAGCGGTCACATTTTCCACTATGCATAGTGATGCGTCTAAGGGCAGCGAATCGTTTTCGTTTTGAAGTTTTGTAATTGCTTCTACTAATGGATGGTAATTGTTATATATTGTATGCAGATCTTCCAGAATTTGGGGATTTTCAAATTGATGTTAACTGTCTCTGATTGCTTGGGATTCGGTTGCCCTAAATTTTGATATAACGGATTTAACTTTGTGAAAATTCTTATGGTAATAAAAAGCTGCATTTAGCCACGTGCCCCAGCGTGTAAGAATGGGTTCCGGTGGTTCCGAAATATCTGGACAAGTTTTATGAAATTCTTTAAGTCGTTTAGGGGATTTAAGAAACACTTGTTTGGTGGATCCAATCAAATGATCAACGTTTCTATAACTACTTCTAACATTTTCAGCAACTAAATGACGAGCATGGAGTACACAAGTTATGTGTATTAATTTAGGAAAAGTTACTTTTAGTAAACGTTGAGTACTATGAATGTGAAATTTCTTTAAGGTGTTCATTATTGTTTGCCGAATATTTGCCGCAGTACATGCTTGTATACGTTTACAGGCTAACAAATAGGGCTGTGAAAATGTGTTGGCTGATAAAATACGAACGATTACGTTTATTATACTTTTTTTTTTTAAATCAGTAGTCTCATCTACAGTAATCCACACATTTTTATTATGCAATTCTCTTCTTGCTATATTTTCAAGCCTCTCTCTTAAACGCGGCAAATGTTTCTGAAAAGTTCTTCTTGCAGGTAATTTATAATTTGGCAGATATTTATTCCAGAACACTTGAAAAGGGCGTTTGCTGATTAAACGAAGCGACAAATTACATGCAGTCAACATAAATAAAAAATCATAAAGGAATGTTGCATAAGGTATTTCATTTCTTTTGTTCAGTTTATGTATTGCACTGTTCACATGTTTTTTACAATTGTCTTTCTTCCGTATTATGTTATAAGTCGCTTATTACAAACCAAACACAATACTGCACATCCATCATACTTTAAATCGGGAAATTCTGCTATGTATTTTCTAACCGACGTAGCAAACGGCACAGACTTTCGCGACATGTTTGTGTGAAGTTATTATAAACACCAACCGTGAACCGTATTGTATTTGATGTGAATGATCTCATTCACTGCGCACCAATTGCCCGTTCTACCGTACCGCCTATGGTATTGCCACTTTCGTCGCCGCTCTATTAATGGCACACCTTCCTCTTTATAATTAAATAAACATCCTTAAAAATACTTGTTTTTCTTTACATATCAAAATGAAACCTCTTATTGGAAGACCCGTTATCATTCTATAAGTACACTACCGGCCATAAGTGTTTGTCCACGTATATATTTTCATATTATTTAAATAAACTATATTATGAACTAACTATAACAAATGCGTAATTCAATTTTAATTAAAACATAAACATAATACGTACATATACTTCGATATTTATGTATTCAAGTACTTTAAAACTAAATTATCAATAATGACCATTTCACAAACTAGGTAAGGCGATTCGATAAAGACCTCTTTTTCGGAAATTTTAAATACGATTACATTAAGTCTTGTTCACTTGTTTATACATATGTTAATATTGTAAAACAATTTTTTAAGCGATGTCAGCACAAATTACATAACGTTTTATATATTTTCAACTTTTTAATTTTAATAGACGCATTTACAAATTCGTTGACGAGCCACCGCTGGCAAATATTCGAGAGTATGCCTTTTTCATTCATGCCTTTTCTAAACCGTCGACCATAGCCAATGTTCGTGTACTGTGAACATTTTTTTTTCATACGCCCGGTGCCAAAAGTAAAAACGTCCTATCCACGTTCGAATCAACACGACTCTATAACGACGCGTGCGTGCGTTGCATTTGCAGACATTGACTCATTCTCAATATCTATCTATATGTACTGATATCTAAGTATATATATATATTTCTCGGCTACTATACGAGCGAAAAAACAAATACATTCATGAGCATAAGATCGGTATTTTGACACGTCTAGGAGTATTTTTTATTATGCCATCTACTCCGATGGTTGCCAAGATCCATTAGATCTTTTCAGGCATTCTATAAAGTCTGTTTGTCTCGATTCACGTGTGTAAAGTATGATTTCTGACTTTTCACTGCAGATAGCGCACATTTTACATTAGTTGTATGTGTCCAAATTGAATTTGGAATCCTTTAATCTGTACCTTTGCATATACGGTCGATTTATAGTGTAAAAATATATTTTACAGCGTCTGAACATTTTCAAATTTTGAATCATTATTTTAGAGAAGGTGAAAAAGGTGTTGTGTTTGTAATAAGTGCAAATAATTAGTTTTTTCCTCAAGCAACAATGCGCTATAGCAGTGTTAGATATACTACCAGCTATAAGGAATTTTTCCGCCCAGAAAATAATGTCACATTTCCTGAAAAATTAAAATATTATTATAAAGGGTTTTCCAATAGGGACTTGACAACTTTTAATTCAATTTGTGAAGGCACCCTTTCACTAATCATCGAACTGTCACTGTCAATTTATTCAGTAAACTTAACATTTTCATCATGGTGAAGTACACGAACGAACAACGTCTGCAAATTACAAAAATTTACTACAGAAATTCGGAGTCGGTGACCGCTGCTTTAAGAGCGTTAACTCCGATTTTCGGCCGTAATTCTCGCCCTAGTAGACAGGCATTAACAAGTTTAGTGCAAAAATTTGAGTCTACATATTCGTTGTGTGACGTTGCCGTGCCAGTGAGACAACGGGTTGGTCAAAGTGTCGAAAATATCGCTGCCGTTGAAACGTCCGTAGCAAATGATCCAAATCAGTCAATTCCACGACGTTCTCAAGAGTTGGGCATCGCCCAGACCACTTTATGGCGAATTTTGCGTAAGGATCTTGGTTTACATCCATACAAGATGAAGCTGACTCAAGAATTGAAGCCGATGGACTATTTGAAGGGACGTGCGTATTCCGATTGGGCTCTGGAAAAGATGCGCCAAGATGATCAATTCATCGCAAAATCATTTTCAGTGACGAAGCTCATTTTTGGCTCAATGGATTCGTCAATAAGCAAAATATGCGTTATTGGTCGGGTGAAAATCCACATGTGCTTCATGAAACACCACTTCATCCACAAAAAATAACTGTTTGGTGCGGTTTGCATGCCAGCGGCGTCATGGGGCCATATTTTTTCGTCGACGATAATGATCGTCACGTTACTGTGAATGATAATCGTTATCGCGCCATGATTACCGATTATTTTTGATTCGAATTGGAAGATATGGACTTGGACAACATGTGGTTTCAGCAGGACGGTGCCACAAGCCACACAGCACACGTTACGATCGACTTATTGAAGAGTGAGTTTGATGAGCGTGTTATCTCAAGAAATAGACCAGTCGATTGGTCGCTTCGTTCGTGCGATTTAACGCATCTAGACTTTTTTCTTTGGGGCTACGTCAAGTCATTGGTCTATGCCAACAAGCCGACAACGTTGGAAGAGCTCAGAGCCAACATTGAACGCGAAATAGCAGCCGTTTCGGCCGAATTGTGTGGCCCAGTCATCGAAAATTGGGTCCAACGAATCGACCGCTGCAAACGTGCCCGCGGTGGCCATATGAACGAAGTCGAATTCCATTCATAAATGTTTTGATTGTACTTCAACCCGACAATAAAGTTTTTGAAATATCTCAAATGGTCTGCATTTTATTTTGAAAAAAAATTGTCAAGTCCTTATTGGAAAACCCTTTATAATTATACAAAATCTTTTAAAACCTTAAAAAGGTATTATTTCAAATAATTTGTTTCAATTTGTTTGATTCACCAAGATGACCGCAGTTAGCTTTTATTCCTGAGTGGCACGATCTGATAATTTTGACAGTTTTTTTTTCTATTTTTGACTGACTATGCATTCTGTAGTTGGGTTCATAGTGTTTTTGGGGATGTTACAACTGATTTTTGCATTTATCTGCCTAGCTCATATTATAACAATTTTATAAGATTCAAGTCGGGGCTGCGAGGAAGCCGTATCATAATAAGAATTATTATTTCTGGTTCTAAATCCTCTACATGGGTACGTAGAGGAATTAGAACAAGAAAAAGTATGTCGGGGGTCTGACACAATTTAGACGTGTGCGTGCGATCGTCGCCTGGAACACAAAGTTTTTTCTAATTCATCGTGCTCCAGAGGAAACGGCATTCTGTTCCAAAATTGCTCAGTATCTTTCTTTTCTTAGACCGCTGTCTATTTTAATAAGATCGCCTACAGATGTTCTAGCAAAACAACCTCAAACCTTTACTGATTCTTGTCTATGCTTGGTGGTGGTTGCAATTCATGATTCGATTACTCGTTCTCCTGCTTATTTTCAGACAAATATTCTTCATTTTGAACCGAATATCTTGAATTTGGATTCGTTGGTCCAGAGTACTTATTTCCACTCTTCCAGCATCCAATTTGTCGAAGCAAATCGTTTCATTGCCTTTTGCTTGCTGTGCGGTTTTCGTACAGCAACTTTCGCAAACAATTTTTCTTCGCGTAAACGTATTTTCACCACTGTGACGCTAACTGGTTTATTCTGAGTAATATTTGACTCTGCTGCAACTACCGGTGTCGTTTTTCATTTATTTCTTTTACTTTGCAAAAACTATTGCTTGATCTTCTACTGATATTGTATATGACAAATTCAGGGCTTAACCACAGTTATTGCTTTCGCTGCCGCGTGAGATTGGTGCCCGTGGTTGATGAGTTTATATAAGCGTATTGGTCAGGAGTCAATGAAGCGTTAAGGTTGAGTAATTTGGAGATACAGTATTGCCAGGTGTTGCGTTAGGCATAAACATCATCACGGTTTAGCTTATTTATTTATTTAGAGATCTTTAAAGGTTCATGGATTTTTCGGTCATAGTAATAACCAGTGCAGGGCAAAATGGTAATTAAATCGAACTGGATATGGTGCCCGCTTTCGAGCCAATGTTTAGCAAGTACAGAACGAGCTGCGCGCAGCAGTCTGGTACAGTGCTTATTCTTTGAAACACGAGTGCCAACAGATTGCTTTGTTTCGTCAGTATATACATTGCTGCACGAGCAAGGAATTCTGTAAACACCAGGTGATTCTAGAGAAACACGGTCTTTTATTGAAAATGGGTCTGAAAGTTTGGAATGACGTTTAAAAATGGTGTTTAATGTTGTCTTTAAGAAGTATGATGCGGTCAGTGACGCCTTGTATATAGGGTAGATGGGTTTTAGAAAGGGGGATGGTGTATGCTGAGTATTGAGTTGTGGAACTCTATGAATTAAAAGTTGGTCTAAGGTCTGTTCAATATTATGTTTCGAAAAATTGTTGTTTATAAGAGCGTTGGTGATGTGGCCTAATTCCTGAGGGAGAAATTATTGGTCAGGTAAAAAAAATGTCTTATGCAAGTGGTGATGGAATATCGGACGCAGAAATGTCGAAGACGCGATTCTAGCCTGGAAGCCGAGAAGAAAGTATGAAAAATGATCGCTGAATCTACGAGCTAGATTAACGATACCAATCGTAACTTAATTTATGACCTAATATAATCAAAACGGTTTATTTAATCGCCTTAACCTGGGTTGTAAATTAGTTATTGTCGATAATTTAGTTTAAAAGTACTTAAATACATAAATACCGAATATGCATATATTATGTTCGTGTTTTAATTAAAATTTAATTTTACGTTAGTCATAATCACTTCATAATATAGTTTATTTCAATAATATTAAAATATACACGTGAGCAAACACTTATGGCTGGTAGTGTACTTGAATTAGGTATTTCTAACATCTATTACCTAAAAACCTTCGAAATTATAAAATTTTAAGTCTCCTGCTATTGTTATCAAGGTGTCAGTATACCAGACATTTCAAAAAAAAACAAATTTTGCAATTCCTAAATATGAATGCTGAGTTAATTGACTGTCTACTGTATTTAAATTCCAAGTTGAATCGAATTATCATTATTTAAACGCGACACGAAACAGAAAATTCAAATGAACGGTAGGTAGACTAGAAAATATAAAAATTCGAGTATATTTGGCTTGACCGTGAATTGTTCTATTTTAGATTGGATAACGGGTCAACAATAAATTCAAGTTTTTGTCTTTCTGCTTACGCAAATTGGGTTTCTACTTATTACATCCATATAACATACAACACAACATACAACAGGTCATATGCCTGCCCGCTTTGACGCACATCCATGTCTGTAGCTGGTATTATCACATATTTCTTTTTTCAGTTTAAACTATGGGTTAAAATTAAAATATAAACTGACGCGTATAAATGATTTAGTAAATATCAGTTTTAATGGCGTATATACAGGGTGATCAATGAAAAATGATAACCCGTCACTCTGTTATTTTAAAAAGGAAGATACGGTTTTTCAAGCATTGCAAAATGGTGTTAATCTTGTTTTTTTGCAGTGCCATTTTGAATACATAACAATGGTGATTCTTTTTAATCAACACGTAGCTTTTTCCTTCAGTCTGGTAGATAATTCTTTAAGTAAACCAGACAAAGTATTTTTGCATTTTATATATATATACATATATATATATATATATATATATATATATATATATATATATATATATATATATATATATATATATATATATATATATATATATTGTTATAAAACAATGACTGTACATGGCGATCGTTTTTATCGACGAAAAAAATGTGTTCCAATCACATCTCTGGCATGAAAATCCACACCACACGGTCACTTTTTATGGTTGTAATGGAGTCTCCTGTCTAATAACACATATTTTGCTTATTAACAAAGTCGTTAAGCCAAAAACGAGCTTAATCGCTGAAGATGGTTTCGCAATGAAATTCAGGAGTTTCTTTAAACTTTAACAGAACGCAATCGGAGAAGTTTCAGCGCTACGAATGATCAAGAGGCTTCAGTTCTTGAGTTAATTTGATCACACGTGAATTTCTCACGACGTGGTTCGAGAGATTCCCAATTCCTGTAAACGGCGTGGAATCGACTGATTTGGCTCATCTTGAACTGAAACACTTTCGGCTGCTATATTTTCGGTACTTCGACCGGTGCGTTGTCTCACTGGCACAGAAACATCCTATAGTGACTATAATGACTCGAATTTATCAAACTATAGCAAGCACTGCCTGTCTGATGGGACGATTATTACGGCCTAAAATTGGAGTCAGCCCTCTTAAAGTTGCGACCACCGACTCCGAATTTCGGTAGTGATTTTTAATAATTTCCAAACGTTGCTCGTTCGTGAGCTTCACCATGATAAAAATGTTAACCTTGACTGACGTTTTGACTTTGAAAGATCATGAAATATGTTGAATTGAAAAACCTAATATACGAGGATAGTTTGACAAGTAGTGAGAATGACACATAGGTGGCGCAAGATCGACGACTCAAAGTGAGAGAGACATGGTAAACATTTCAACAGAACGCGTACACCACATTTTAACGAAAGAATTGGGCCTTTCCAAGCTTTCGGCAAGATGGGTGCCGCGATTGCTTACGACTGATCAAAAGTTCACTCGTTTGCGCATTTCCAATGAGTGTTTGAACCTTTATAAGCGGAATCCGGTTGATTTTTGTAGGCGATTTGTTACTTGCGTTGAAACTTGGATACACTACAGTACACCAGAAACTAGGCAACAGTCGAAACAATGGTTAGAACGTAGTTCTGCACCTCCAAAAAAAGCAAAAACCACTTTATCGGCAAACAAGGTGATGGCATCAATTTTTGGGGATTCAAAGGACATTTTGCTCATTGATTACCTTCAGAAAGGTGCCACAATAAACGGACAATATTATGCAGAACTTGTACAAAAATTAAATGTTGAGATTCGTGTTAAACGGCCAGGAATGGTAAAGAAAAGGATTCTGTTTCACCAAGACAACGCTCCCTCGCATACCAGCACAGTTGCGATGTCCAAAATCCACGAGTTGCATTTCCAATTAGTACCGCATGCGCCTTGTTCGCCGGATCTAGCCCCTTCCGATTTCCACATTTTTCAAAAATTGAAAACGGCACTAGGTGGAAAGAAATTTTCGTCAAACGACGAGCTTATCATCTTCGTAAATGAGTATTTTGCAAGCCTTCCGGAATCGCATTTTAGAGATGGCATAAGGTCATTGGAGTACCGTTGGAATAAATGTATTGCTCTTTTAGGAGAATATATTGAAAAATAAAAATTATTTTGTATTTCAAAAATTCGTTTTTCTTTTCCATTTTTACTACTTGTCAAACTACCCTGGTACACATATGCTGGAAAATAAATTTTACCAAAAGTGTATGTTTTCTTATCCTCATCCATGTTTGTATTGTTAAAAAAAAAGATGATTTATTATTAATATTAAATCATTATAATTAGTTTAACAAATGCATTTATATTTTAATGAGACATATTATTAAATATAACAGTCTGTGGCAAAACAAATACGCATCGCTCTCTAAATTAAGATGTCCCACAATAAACTATTTGGTTCATTAAATTACTTCAACGACTATTTTAAGTAAATGAAGAACATTTAGTGTGGTTGATGTTAATTTATGATCAAATTTCTAAACGAACGGAATTTAAAAAATCCTGAATACCACTATAAAATGTCATCAAGAAACCCACTCGTTTTGATAAATGTAACGGAAGAATTTCTTATTTATTGGTCGGAATTGTTGCGTAAAGTTATGCATAACTTCGAAATGAATCCGAAAAAATTACTTTTTGGTCAAACTGGGGAAAAACTTTTACGATTTATGCAATTAAGAACGTATTGTAACAGCAAAAATTGTTCCGTGTTAAAAAGGGGAATAATCAAAACTAAATAAACAAGTTAGGTAATAAATATAGCGCTAAAATGTTGCACCAGAAATAACAATAGCATTTGAAGAAAAACTGTGAAGGCTGCACGTTATACAACGGCAGGATATACAATGCAATAGTATCAAAGACAAACTCAAAAATTGTTGTTTACAAATTTACGCTTCGGTGGGTTTTTCTTCGTTTGCTAAAAATAAATTGGAAATTTACCATACAGAGGCACGTGGGTCGACTAATTTCGCCTATTTATTCAATGCCAATAGTTTTTAATGATGTCAATAATAATAATAAGATTTCACGAGTTTTATTTGCATTGTCTATATGTCGTTTACGTGTCTACACAAATAAAATTGCCGCGTGTAGGTTGGGTTACGATGCCGAGACAAATTCGAAGATTTATTTCACTCGTAACAAATACGGTGGCGGGCCTGTAATATTTCTATATTTGTTTGTTCTAGATTGGTTCGATTTTAAAGTATTGGGTTGGCAACTAAGTACTTTCGGTTTTGTAGTTTAAAATAAAACGCTTTTTTTTTAAACAAAGAATAGTTTTTAATCAATTATATATTTTCCATTTTGCTCGATGACCTTTTGCCATCTTTCTTTCAGGTGCATGATTCCGCGCTCATAAAATTTCTGGCCCTTATCAGCAAAAAACTGAACCAAGTGCGAGTGAAGGTCATCGTTATTTGTGAAAGTTTTACCATTCCAAGAATTCTGCAAACTTCGAAATAAATGGTAATCAGATGGTGCTAGATCAGGGCTGTATGGGGAATGTGGCATCACTTCCCAGCCAAGCTCCAATAGTTTCCCACGAGTTGCCAAAGATCTGTGAGGCCTTGCATTATCTTGGTGGAAAACTACACCTTTCCGATTTGACAATTCTGGCCGTTTTTCTTTGATTGCTTTATCCAGTTTTATTAATTGTTGACAGTAAACATCAGAATTGATCGTTTGGTTCCTTGGAAACTGCTCAAAAAACACAACACCTTTGTAATCCCACCAAACTGAGAGCATGATCTTTTTTGGATGCAATTCAGCTTTCGATGTGTTTTGAGATGGTTTATCGTGTTTGCTCCATGATCATTTTCGAACTATGTTACTGTACAGGACCCATTTTTCATCACCAGTGATGTTTCTTTTTAAGAAAGGGTCGGGTTCATTTCGTCTAAGGTGCATATCGCAAAAGTTGATTCTTTGTGTTAAATGAATTTCTTTCAATTCGTAAGGTGCCCAAATATCAAGCTTCTTAACTAGCCCAAGACATTTTAAATGTTTTTCAATTGTTGTGTGCGATACATGTAGCCTCTCCGCAACCTTTCGAACAGTTATATGACGATCCTCTTCAATTATGACTTTGATTTGGTCATCATCAACTTCAGTAGGCCGACCAGAACGTTGCTCATCTTTGAGGGAAAAATCTCCAGAACGAAATTTTTTATACCAATTCTGACACGTGCACTCTGTTAAGCAATTAGCACCATAAACTTCACATATCTTTTTGTGAGCCGGAGCAGCTTTCTTTCTTTTACGGAAATAAAATAGTAAAATATGTCGAAAATGTTCGTTTCTGCACTCCATTTAAAATTAACCCACAACTAATAGCTTTAATAAAAATCACGCACTACTTGCTTCTGAAGTTACGTCAATGTGACTAGTATCACGCGACAGACGGTAAAGTACAGCACTAACATACGTTATACAAAAAATAAAGCAACGCTCTCTATCAGTAAAAACCGAAAGTACTTAGTTGCCAACCCAGTACTATAGTAATAATATATAAAAGTAAATATACAGTATATTGACTGCGAACCTGGTTTGCAGACAATTGTGATCACGCTACTTATATGCGCTACCATTAGTTCGTCTACAAATACAATAAACTGCTCCAATCAAATCTGTTCTTTTCCAAAACTTTCCATGCCATGTTAAATTATGTAAACATTTATATTACAGAAACAAATTTTTATAGCGACTTTCTCAAAATATATTAAAAAACATTAATATGTTTGCGAATGATCGATGATTCTTTATAAAATACATATAATATGTGTATATATTTACATTCGAAAACAATTAATTATGTAATACCTACACATGGAATCGTTTTTTTTGTATATGAAACTTATGGGCTGCATAAAATTTATATGCCCGTTAATCTTATTCAATAACATCGCGCCAAATTCATTACACAAATGTTACATTGGCATTTGCTATTATAAAAACTTTAAATTACGCGTAAATGATAACTGTAAATTTTATGGGTGTAAATAGTGGGAATTGGTAAATATTGTGAGAGTTTAGTTGTTTTAAAGGAACCGAGAAGAGAATTTTGCATATTATTATACACTTTTTATAGTATTATCAATAAAAAAAAACGTTTACATTAATAAATAATATGTAATCTACTCGAGTTTAAATATGTTTTAGACAACACACCCTACGGCAGTCAATATGTTGGAAAAAATTTTCTATTGATGATTTAAATATCGAAAGAAATCTTCCATGTGCTCTGACATTTTCAAAAATTACCATGCAGATGAATAGAATGAAGTAATAGTATAACTATAAGATTCAGATGAATAGAAAAAAAAGGTAAGTCCTTGATATTTTGAATGCAGAATTTGATTTTTAAAATTCTTTTAACAGGCCATAGACAGTACAGTCAAATTAAAAGCCAGAATTTTCAATGACTTTCAACCTCTTTCGATTATATTTCACAGAGAAAGTATAGTTTCACGAGATTTATTCCATTTACACCTGAATTTTTCCATATTCCTTGATTTCTTCTAAGCGCGACAAGTATCATCGTGCTTGTAACAAATCAGACAATTTAATAAGTTGTATAAATTTGCACATTCGGACGTGTAAAGTATTTAAATCTTCATTCTTCTTTTCAGGTTGTTACAAATGTAATGTCCGTTTTTTCCTTCAGTCTGAACTGAACCGCACCTGTGTGAAGACGTGTATGTTTTTGGTGAAAATTATTATTGTATTTGTAGAAAAGAGTATTTATTTTGAAATGTGTACCTGTTCCATTTCTTGGAAAGATTAATTACACCTGTCCATGTCTCGCCTATGGAAATGCTGTCGGCAAGAGATATTCGGGCAATTTACCTCTTTCAATTTAAAAAGGGATTAAATGCAGCTGCAGCAGCGCGAGAAATTAATCAGACGTTCGGTGAAACCACGTGTAATGAACGCACATTACGGCGAGGGTTTAAAAAATTCAGCGAGGGAAATTTTGATTTGGAAAATGAGCCTCGCGGATATGCGCGTAGCACCGTTAATGACGACGAGCTGCGTGTAGAAGTTGAAAGTAATCCGTCGACAACAGTGCGTAGCCTTGCAGAAACATTTCAAGTGTCCATTGCCACCATTAGTCATCACCTTTCTTCGATTGGCAAAGTGAAGAAACTCTATCGATGGGTGCCGCACCAATTAACGGAAGCAAATAAGCTCCGTCGATTAGAGGTGGCTACCTCTTTGGCTAGTCGACAGAAAGTTGAACCGTTTCTTCATCGAGTGGTAACGTGTGACGAACAGTGGATACTTTATGATAATCGGAGACGGTCAGGACAATGGTTAGATCGAGGCGAAACATCAAGACAGCATGCACGAGCATCACTTCACCCGCGAAAGGTTATGGTGACTGTATGGTGGACCAGTAAGGGTATTATTCACTATTCAATTTAGCAACCTGGTGAAACCATCACGGCAGCGTCCTATTGTGCCGAACTGGAAACTATGCATGGAAAATTGAGCCGCTTGCAGCCCTCACTAGTCAATGGACATAGATACATACTTCTTCATGATAATGTAAGACCTCATGTTGCACGACAGACAATCCAAAAACTTTCGGAATTTGGTTACGAAATTCTCCCTCACCCACCTTATTCACCTGACCTTTCGCCAACTGATTTTCATTTTTTCCGAAGTTTAAACAATCACTTAAAAAATAGAGACTTACCTGACCGGGAGTCTGTAATAGCAGTGTTTGAGCAATATGTGAACCGTCAAAACCTAGATTTCTTTTCAAAGGGAATTTTTCAGCTTCCAGGCCGTTGGCAACAAAGTATTGATGTAAATGGAGACTATTTTGCAGAATAAATATTTACATTTTTTTAAATTTAAACTTTTTTTTATTCCTTACAAAATCGGACATTTCATATGTAACAACCTGATAGTTGGATATCATTAGGGCTCGACTTAAAATATAGACCAAACTTGTGGTTAAAATTGTAAATCTCTTATGGTAGTGACTGTACATTTTGCCTTGTAGTCAATATAAGTTTTCGAGAGTCGCAATGCGAGTTCATTTAAAAATATATTTCATAAAATTATCCAAGTGTTTGTTTTAACTTTAGTTTCATTTATATTCTTATGTATTTGTGTTGTTTTTAATTTTGAATGCGTTTTTTTTTAAATTGTACCAATCAAGACGTATTTTGTTACTAAGTTTCTACATATTAATAGACTTTAGACCAGGCCGTTCTCTTTCTTGTAATTTCACATATAAATTTAAGGAAACCTTTTTTCGTCTGGCTAATACACAAAAGTGCAAAGTACCCATATATACAAGCGAAACACGAAATTTCTGTCAAGTTAGCCCGTTCCAACTGAGGCGTCTCGATTCCATTGAGCGGACAAAGTCCCCGAGTTTCACGACCTCAGGCCCATCGACCGCATGTTGTCGACCGATCTGACGGCCAACTAAGAAGGTGAGGGCTTCGAACCGTACAATGGCATCCCTATCGTACCTAATTTAGACTATGTATAAGTATATCCGCTACCTACCTGCCTGTGAACACGCACACACACCAAACATACCACAATACTCCCTGGACACTGCGAGTGCCTTTACAATTTCGCTTTGTTAGATTATACAAGATGTTTATGTAATGCACTGCAAGAAAGTGACTTTGATCTCGGATGATGAGGTCACGATTAAAATCTATAATTTGCAAATGAAAATAGTATGGATTACGGGGGCGGATGGAAAATAATGTGGAATATAGTAGATGAATTTGAGCTTGTTTTACGTGGAAGTTTGCCTAAATAATAAATTCACACAACGATTAGTTTTCGAAATTTTATTTAGAACTTGGAGTGGAGAAATCTTTCTTGCAGGCTGCTGAAGTAGAATTCTGTCAGAATCATTGTGTAGTGACTTACACTACCGGTCATATTTATTTGCCCACCCCGATTTTATGTGTTTCCTGAAATACGGATTATCTTTCGAAAAATCTGTATTATAATTATTCAACAATATTATTAGTGGAAGTAATTCCATATGAATTTCTACGAAAATCTTAAATTGTTTATGATATATCGTAAAGGTGTCATAAATTGGAAAAAATACCATAAATATTATATAGGCTAATCCCTACAGTTTTAACAGTTTTACCTGCATTTCCGAAAGGTATTACCAACATTGTGTTATTTTGCTAACTAATTACAATATTAGGATGTGTTATTCAAAAAGGAAAATAAATTTTATGTCAGTCATCGTTCATCTTTTGTTGCGAAAACAGTGAAATGAGAGATATTGTGAATATTTTAATGCAATACTGAAAACGAAGGAATTATCTGTTGAAGTGCGTGCTATGATAATTGCTTATCATCGTACGGGTAAAAGTAATCGCGAAATTGCGAAAGAATTACGATTAAATCGCAGAACCGTTGATTATACGTTAAAAAATTTGAAGAAAGTGGTACATTTTCCAACAAAAGAAGATCTGGACGACGCAAAGCGACGACATCTGCAGATGACCGGCATCTAATACGGATAAGTAGACGACACGATAGACGAAAAACAGCACCAGAAATTGCTGCTGAAATGAATAGAGCGCGTGCTAAACCAATTAGTGTGTCCACCGTATAGAGAAGGTTAAGGCAAGCGGGTTTATATGGAAGAATTGCTCTGCGAAAACCATTGCTACGAAAGCAAAACAAAATAAAACGACTAAATTGGGCTAAAAAACATAAGAATTGGACGATTGATCAGTGGAATAATGTGTTGTGGACAGACGAATCGAAGTTTGAACTTTTCGGTAGTAAAAGGCGAATATTCGTAAGAATATCCGCAGGAGAAAGAGTACTGCCAGAATGTATTGCGCCTACCGTAAAACATGGAGGAGGTTCAGTAATGATTTGGGGGTGTTTTGGTGGAAGATATGCAGGCGATCTCGTCAAAATTGAGGGAATTCTAAGAAAAGAAGGCTACAAGGAAATTTTAGAAAATAACGCTGTTCCTTCAGGACTAAGGATTCTTGGCGAAAACTTTGTATTTCAACAGGACAACGATCCGAAACACACTTCTAGATTGTGAGGCGATTACTTGCGTCAACTAGAAGAGCAAGGACAAATCTCTATAATGGTATGGCCAGCTCAAAGTCCTGATCTGAACCCAATAGAGCTTCTTTGGGAAGAATTGTACCGGAAGGTTCGAGAACGTGCTCTATCATCCACCACTGTACTGTGGGAACAACGTCAAGAAGCCTGGGCACAAATTACAGAAGATACACTGCAAAAATTAATTGATAGGATGCCGCGGTTATGTGCCGCAATTATCAAAAATAAAGGTGGGAACATTGATGAGTGCAAAATTTAATAATAATTAATGATAAAGTCTTTATATAAGAAAAATGTAACTATTTTATGTTTATTTGAGACTATTGTATTGGTACAATGAATAAATTATCAGTACACATTTGATAGTTTAATAATTTTGGCTAAAACTAAGGGAGGGCAAATAAATATGACCGGTAGTGTACTTTCTAGCATATTGTAAAATCATTGTGTTTCCTAAAAACACTTCCTTCACCTCTATTCTTTTAAACAGATTTAGCAGCTTTATTTACATATAATTTTATCTCAAGATATTCATTTCGCATTTGTAAAAAGCAACTTTTATTGAATATACAGCATTTAACATGTAATAGTGTGAATAAATTTTATTTCTTCATTAATAAGTCTTTTAAATCAAATTCCTTCATTACTGATATATAGTTTGATGCCACCGTAACATGGATTTTTTCGTTTAAATTTGGTATTGCATTTTTTAATACAACAAATATTAAGTAATAATTTATATTAATGCATTCAATCCATGCAAATGCAGTCATTCAACTATTGTTTTTAATTTCTATTTTCAATGTATTAATCGAGTATACCAAACATTTAAAAAATGTTACAGCAAAAGATTACTTCAAGAACAAACACTGCTAAGGTGAATACAAAAGTATTTTGAGTAACCGACACTTTGTTATTTCAACGTATTTATGTCTTGAATAAAATGCGAGAGAGAGAATGCAGTAGTGAAGGTTTTTTCGTTATCAGATCGAAAATGTAAACAAACTCGTATTACCCACTATGCACACCATTGCTCGTTTTCTTTTTAAATGAAACATGCAAGAGCTCTCTTTCTTGTTGGACTTTGTTACTGGTTCAAGTCGTTTGTTTTTGGAGATTTTATTTAGAACTTTTGGAACCAAGATGTACACTACATCTGTCTTCTTTTACTTGTCAGAATATGCACATAATTTCTTCCGTCAGGTTTATATTAAAAGTAAAGCAAAAATTACAATTGTATATGTGACAGTGTAATTATCTCCTGATGATGACAACTTAGTTGTCGAAATACGTATACAGAATACGAAAGTTATTGTGGAAAGGGATTAACCTTAATTGATTCATCTTAGCTTATAATGAAAAAAATATTGTAGAGAAAGTGTGCAAAAACTTTTGTCATCCACTGTATATTGATACATATATTGTTTTTTTAATATTTAGTGTCTTCATTACAAAAAAGGCCATTCATAGTTATCTGAAAACGAAATGAAACCATTTAATTATTTTAACAAAAGCGAAATATTTTTCTCTTAATAAAATAACAGACTCCGAGCATTTTTAAAACTGTATTAGGTTAAGGAGTTTTTCTGTGTTCATTTACCTTGAACTTATACAGTTACTTTTAGGAGGTGAATGTAAGTTTCAAGAACCTTTCTTCGTGATAGCATTCCTCATTTTTCTTGTCATTCATCGATTGGTGAATTTTTTTGTTGGCTCCGAGATTTTAACGCAGTAAAGAAATTCATTGTAAAACTGAAGCGGTTAACTTTTACGAGGACTGACAATGAAATTGCATTTTATGTTTGCCAAGTTTAACGAAATTGGACAAAAAAAAAAGTAAATTGAAGTATTATTTAATTAATGTTGAAATGGATGAAATTAAAAAAAATCGTCGTGTATTTCTAGCAAATTACGAGAATATTAAATGTAATTCGTGAAAATTAATTACAATTACAGTTATTTAAATCTCATCGAATTGATTTATAACCTTTTTTTAAATATACACTACCGCTCACGGAAGTTTGAGCAAACTAACACAAAAAATAAAATGTAATGATTCCACTTTTTCAACATTTTCACCCAAGTAATTCTGACTTTTGTATAGTGCACCACTGATGTTTTTATGTATTGTATTTCAAGAATTGCACGTTCTGAACAATCAACTTCCTGAAGCGTAATTATAGCGGATCGTTTTTGTATACTTATTGGCTTCTATTTGGGCATTTTAAAATACGATTGTCGAATATTAAAAAAAAGTTTAACCCTCGCAAGCAAGTAGACAATCACATCGAAAATAAACTATTAATATACCCTATAAGTGATGAATAATGAACTATACTTCAGTACATTTTAATGAAAATTTACAATTTTATGCTGTCCATCTCTTCGTTGTAAACAACACCAGGTGCGCATAATCTGGTATTTTTGTGTAATACGAGGGTAGCCGTTTATATTTCGGGAACTGGCAACACTGTAAATGTTGCCTCCGATCTGATGATTGCATCGTGAAGTTTGTCATTTTTGACAATATATTTACCTTGATAGTTTTGTTATCCGGTTGCTATTTCTATTATTGATTCTTGAAAAAATGTAAGTAAAAGTAAAGGGCCTAAATTAGATCCTTAGGGTACACCGGAAAAATGAATAGACCCGAATGAAAACCATTAAAAGAAAATAGCACGCAGAGGAACTTAAATAAGAAGAAATGAGGTCTAATAATGACAGAAACAAGCTAAAAATTATTTGTCAAACCAAAGATCTACAAAATTACTGTTTAAGAAGTTCAAATCTATATTCCTCTTACAAAACAATCGCTTAGCGTAGTGTTTAAACACATGAAAGTTTTCATATCAGTAAATGGTATATAAATAACGCACGCCTCTGTATGAAGAACAATTACATATTGCTCTGCAACGTACGTGCAAATTCTTGCACATAAATACAGGCGTTTACGATTTCATGGCTACGTACGCCTCTTTATTCATAATGGTTCATTCAAACGTACAATTTGTCGATTTGAAACTATACAACAAATGTCTTGATATATTATCAGAGTTGGGGTGTCTACCCTCGGGTCAGGTTCGTACTGACTACCCAGCGCCTCCACCAGTGTAATGTAATAAAACAGATGAAGTGTAGAATTATAAATTAGACACCGAGCGGATCTTTATATAAGGCGAATGTATAATTATTAAGTATGACGGATATACGTAATGGAACAGCGAGACAATTTGTTGACGCAGAGCGTTTATTGATGAGTAGCTCAAAAATCACTTTGTATCCCTGCATCGAGCCATCCCGTAGTGTTAGATAAAATGTGTCCTAATATATTCTTAAGTTTTTTCCATAGCGTAATCCCTATAAGTTATTTGTAACATCAAAACTGTTTCTGCAGTATTTTTTCCGAGCAGGAAGCAATATTTCACAGCCGCCCGCTGTTCACCTAAGTCCGACGAGCAAACGAAAATGATTTTCCAAAAAAAAAAAAATGCACTATGACAAGACACGACCTTATTCGGCGAAAGAATCGACTTCACCGAACGCAGAACAAGTTGCGTCACGGCAGGAATGAGTTCTATGCAAGACCCACTCATAGAACACATTTTCGGTTATTTTTGGGTATCTCCTCGTAAAGTGAGAACTGCCTGTACCTATTTTTGATCGCATTGTATATGCTTTTGCGTCTTTCGTCACTATACACGCCACGTTTCTTCTCTAGAAACATTTTTTACGGTTTTTAAGCAAAGATATGAATTCCAAACATATATTTTCGTTAAACATAATTATGGAGTGTTATTCAACGACTGCGATATGTATGTAAACAACCATAAAAATAATTATGTGGAGACACCTGTTACGCCGGATGCAATAATTTTCACCAGAATTACCTCACGGGTAGCGTCAACGCATAGTTCCACATCTCCACGTACGCATGCTACATGCGAAAGTGGCTTTTCAATACGAACATTCGATTTTACGCATTACAAACGGATATTCCCACCGAAAAGTACATAAAAGCATGGTGAATGGTATAAAATCGCACGTCTCATATCCGAAACAGATCCTTCTTCTTTATTTATAACGCGCATGATTTGTTGGCCATCTTCTTGCCGTTTCTATCTCGCACACGTTCATTTTGTGATCGCGCTTTTTCCCTCGGCTTGTTTTCCACTGACGCACTCCAAAGTATGTAAATATCACAATGTAATTATTTGTAAAGGAGAGCTGTCTGATAACGTATCTACTAATGTCGTTAGTGCGTCAATTATAAACGTTGTGTTGTTGTTTTTACACCTGTTTTGACAAACATGCTTTAACGCGTACATTCTATGCGTACCGCGTTTTGATAGTTAACCTTGGCCTCCCGTATATACTGTCCTACTAATGGCAGTGAATGCGTGCATATGTGTGTATGGTCGAAAGAGAGAGAGAGAGAATGAGTTAATTCATTACACAGTAATTCATAGAAAACGAAAATGGTACGCGAAATTATTTATTGATGTGTTATATGTATGTAATAGGCTTTCGTTTGTTTCAATTCATTAAAAAAATCTTATATATATACAGTCATGTGCACGAAAATAGCAGTCCTAAATTAATACTTATAAATAACATTTGCAACGGAGAATTCTGATGCAGCTATACTGAAATTATTTAAAGTCCCTGAATATACTACTGTGGGCAAAAAATAGTAAGACTTTTTAATTTAAATTTCGCGCGAAAACCCATTCGTCGAAATATTTTTTTTCTAGGTTGGTATGACTGTCAGTGACATCTGTCCCAAATGTCACATCAAAATAATCATTAGTGTTTAGTATACGCTTGTCTTTCTGAAGTATAAAAAGTGCATTCGGCGATTTTTACAATGAGTGAAATTATTCAACAAAGAAGTTCCATTAAATTTTGTGTACGGAATCAAATTTCTGGTGCCGAAACGTTCAGAATGTTGCAAAAGGCCTTCGGTGATAATTGTTTGTCGCGAGCAAGTGTTTTTGATTGGTACAAATTATTCAAAAAGGGTCGAGAACGCGTTGATGACGAACCACGTCCAGGACGGTCATCAACATCAACTGATGATCAACACGTCAATAGAATCAAGGAATTGGTGCTTGAGAATCGACGATTAACAGTCAGACACCTTACTGGTATCGTTGGAATGTCGGAAGGATCAGTGAAAACCATTTTGAAAGATCATTTGGGCCTTAGAAAAGTGAATGCACGATTTGTTCCAAAATCGCTCAATTTTTTCGAAAAACAGCGTCGCGTTGACGTCTGTGAAACAATGCTTTCCGACTATCAAGACAAAATGAAAGGCATCATAACTGGAGGTAAGACTTGGATCTACGCTTATGACCCGGAAACAGACGATCAATCGGCCGAATATCGTATCAAAGGTGAGCCGAAGCCCAAAAAACCACGTCAAAGCAAGTCAAAAATCAAGGTTATGTTGACAGTTTTCTTCGATTATCGAGGTGTGGTGCACTCCGAATTCCTCCCGACCGGTCAAACTGTCAACAAAGAATACTATTTGAGTGTTATGCGTCGTTTGCGCAATGCTATTCGTAAAAAGAAGCCAGAATTATGGGCCGACAACTCTTGGTTTTTGCACCACGATAATGCACCGTCGCATACTGCATTAATTCTTCGTGAGTTTTTCGCCAAATTTTCAACCAATATCGTGCCGCAACCACCGTATTCGCCTGATTTAGCTCCGTGTGACTTCTGGCTATTCAGCAAACTCAAACGACCGCTCCGGGGAAACCGTTTTGAGTCAATTGAAGACATTAAACGTGAATCGCTACGCGCATTGAAGGCTATTCCTGAAATTGACTTTAACAACTGTTTCGAGAATTGGAAGAAACGTTGGCACAAGTGTATTGGCGCCAGAGGAGATTACTTTGAGGGGGACGAAATAGATTTGGAAGAATTTAAAAATTATGAACTAAGTCTTACTATTTTTTGCCCACAGTAGTAGATGGTTTCCGGTAAAGTACCGAATGTGAGGGGAAATTACTGAGTTTTCTAGTCATGTGCTGTTATTTGCCTATGCTTTAAAATAGCAGTACCATAGCTGGCAGTTTTTAACGCAAACGTATAAAGTTCTGTCTGTTGCAAAATAGTTCAACAATTTTTTAATCATCCATCTCTGATGTAATATGGGCCGAGCAAAACATTGTTCATCGGCAAAAAGAGCAATTATACTCCATCTACTTAATAGAAGCAAAAGCTGCAAGCTTGTACAAAATACGCTCTCATATTCTGCGAAAATGATTGCAAACTCTAAAAACTGGAAAAAAAGTCAAAGAAAATCGCGGTGGAAACAGGATAACTAGTCCCAGAGAGGACAGAAACATTATAACTGCTCATTAATTATCTACTGATGATAACAACTTATTTGTCGAAATATATTATATATACAAAATACAAAGATTGATGTGTTAAGAAATTTTATTTACCGTTTTTAATTAATTCTATTTTTACCAAGCCGCTCGCTAATCCTATTGTTACATTAAAAAAAATAACTTGTTTTTTCGCAAAATAAAAGGTACCCACGTCTCTATATACGTCGCACTTACCATTCAAGATAAAAATAAAACCCGGTGGGCGTTCACCATTCTACAGAGAAAAATTATGTCGAAAAAAGTAAACTCATTCGCGGAAACAAACCAGTAGGTGGCGTCATCGTCGCACACACATCGTTATGTGTTTGTTTATTATTGCCGGGATGTACTCTTACATTATACAGTTGGAGCTTACTCTTCTTTCGACGAATGGGATGATTCCGGCGATACGATGATGATGATAGGCGATGCAGAGTTGTTTTTCTCACCGAGGCGTGCGTGTGTGTGTGTGTATATGTACGAGTCGCAGTCGCCTATGAATCTGGTTTATTTTTAAGTCGACACGTCACACGCATCATCTCCGCTCTTGTTTTTCTACGGCTTGTGATTGATAAAAATAATTCTTTGTCATTCCCGACTCTGGGGTTACGCATGACTTTCTAGAATGCAAATGGTATAGGAACCTGAATAAGAGACTATCTTTAAATATGTATGCTTTCTATATACAGACTTGCGTCATTCAAAGGTTTTTCTAAAGCTGTTTCTATTGTAAAACAATATTACGAATTTACACTTCTAAAAGCAACAATTTTGTTCTAATAATTTGTTGATTTTACATGTTTACAAAAGGTTTTCTATGTGGATAAAACTAATAATTGTTAACGTACTTCTTGTATTGATTTTCTAAAATTTTAGAAAAGATCGATCCTTTTAAGTTGTACGTGGGTTGTTTTGCGTATAAAACTGGAATAAAACAGTAGATGCTAATTTGGTACGTAGACTTCCGCGGTCGTGGTCCATGCTGTCTGCTTCTGGGTTTCCGGGCTGGAACCGCGTCACTAGTATATCTGCCGACGTTTCGTACCCATTTGTATGGGACATCTTCAGGGCTGAACTACTGCACTGAAACTGAGTGCAGTAGTTCAGCCCTGAAGATGTCCCATACAAATGGGTACGAAACGTCGGCAGATATACTAGTGACGCGGTTCCAGCCCGGAAACCCAGAAGCAGACAGTAGATAGCTTTTAAAGACTTCTTTGTTTTTCGATATTTTCTCCACAAAGATTAACGCACTTTTGCATGCGTTCGAACTAATTCTGGAAGTAGTTGTTCCACTCGTTTGTTGGTACAATTAAAATTGTGTTTTTGAAGGCATCGACTGCTTCTTCTAACCACTGGAACCTTTTTCCACGCAGTCCGTTCTTGATTTTTGGAAAGGCAAATAAATTGTTAGGACTTAGGTCCGGACTGTACGGATGGTTGCGTTAAAAATACAAACGTCTTGCGTGCTGTGTGGGAACTTGTATTCTCTTGGTGGAGGATGATTCGTCGTTCGGGATTTGTTATTCGAAGTTCAGCGATTGGTTGTACCAATTGACAGTAACAGTTCTTTGATTTTGTAGAGGAATTGTTGCTACAAGACCTGCTTTCGAGACAAATGTCGCGACCATCTTTTTAGAGACACTTCGAGAACGGATGACTTTTGTCGGCTTTTCTTCTTGGAATAGCAAAACAGACGGCTGGCGTTCATTTTCTGGGTAGTATGAGTAAATCCATTCATCACCAATGTTCTACACGTTTTTGGAGTTTCCAGAGTGGAAGCAAATCTAGAGTATTTTGATACCAATGCACCCTAGCTGCTTTCTGTTCTTCGGCCAACAGATGCGGTATCCAACGGGAAACTAATTTTTTACATACAATTCTTTATGCAAAATTTTTTGAATTGAGGTCTTTGAAATTCTCAATTCTTCTTCACTCTGGCAATATGTCACATGTTGATCTTCGTAGATGATCTTGCGCACAGCATCGACGTTTTTCTGAGTGACTGCTGTTTTCTCATGATCGTCGTCAACATTGTACAGAATTGATTAAAAACTCAGAAATGGACGAAAACTTCAGGTATTCTTTTGTAACTGGCGATGAAACGTGGTGTTTTCAATATGATTCAGAGACCAAGCGTCAAAGCTCTAAATGGAAGCATCCACGCAAAGAAAGCGGTTTGGAGAAGTCGAAAGTGAAAACAATGTTGATATGCTTTTATGACCCCTCAATATCGTGAAAATGGTAGCTGGTGTTTGTTACATGATAATGAACCATCTCATCGCTCGACGCTTATCACTGATTTTTTAACTACAAATGGCATTTTAACCATCAATTATTCTCCGTATTCACCAGATTTGGCATTCTGTAATTTCTATCTATTCACCAAACTATTGGGTTGGCAACTAAGTATTTTACGTTTTTATTGATAGAGAGCGTTGCTTTATTTTTTGTATAACGTATGTTAGTGCTGTACTTTACCGTTTGTCGCGTGATACTAGTCACATGGACGTAACTTCAGAAGCAAGCAGTGCGTGATTTTTATTAAAGCTATTAGTTGTGGGTTAATTTTAAATGGAGTGCAGAAACGAACATTTTCGACATATTTTACTATTTTATTTCCGTAAAGAAAAGAAACCTGCTGCGGCTCACAAAAAGATATGTGAAGTTTATGGTGCTAATTGCTTAACAGAGCGCACGTGTCAGAATTGGTATAAAAAATTCCGTTCTGGAGATTTTTCCCTCAAAGATGAGGAACGTTCTGGTCGGCCTACTGAAGTTGATGATGACCAAATCAAAGTCATAATTGAAGAGGATCGTCATATAACTGTTCGAGAGGTTGCGGAGAGGCTACATGTATCGCACACAACAATTGAAAAACATTTAAAATGTCTTGGGCTAGTTAAGAAGCTTGATATTTGAGTACCTCACGAATTGAAAGAAATTCATTTAACACAAAGAATCAAGTTTTGTGATATGCACCTTAGACGAAATGAAACCGACCCTTTCTTAAAAAGAATCATCACTGGTGATGAAAAATGGGTCCTGTACAGTAACATAGTTCGAAAACGATCATGGAGCAAACACGATAAACCAGCTCAAACCACATCGAAAGCTGAATTGCATCAAAAAAAGATCATGCTGTCAGTTTGGTGGGATTACAAAGGTGTTGTGTTTTTTGAGCTGCTTCCAAGGAACCAAACGATCAATTCTGATGTTTACTGTCAACAATTAATAAAACTGGACGAAGCAATCAAAGAAAAACGACTAGAATTGTCAAGTCGGAAAGGTGTAGTTTTCCACCAAGATAATGCAAGGCCTCACACATCTTTGGCAACTCGTGTGAAACTATTGGAGCTTGGCTGGGAAGTAATGCCACATCACCCATACAGCCCTGATCTAGCACCATCTGATTACCATTTATTTCGAAGTTTGCAGAATTCTTTGAATTGTAAAACTTCCACAAATAACGATGACCTTTACTCGCACCTGGTTCAGTTTTTTGCTGATAAGGACCAGAAATTTTATGAGCGCGGAATCATGCAGCTGAAAGAAAGATGGCAAAAGGTCATTGAGCAAAATGGAAAATATATAATTGATTAAAAACTATTCTTTGTTTAAAAAAAGTGTTTTATTTTATACTACAAAACCGAAAGTACTTAGTTGCAAACCCAATACATTTGCCGATGAAAGGACAGCGTTATGCCGACGTCGAAGTCATTAAAAAGGCGTCGACAGCGATCTTGAAGGACATCTCTAAAGATGAATTTAAAAATTCATTTGACGTGTTAATTGACCATGCAAAACGTTGTATTGAAGCCGAAGGAGACTACTTTGCCTAAAATAAATGAATAGTAACCTTTTGTTTTTATTAAAAAAAAGTTCGGTTTTCTCTGCGATAGCCTCTCTTTTAAAATAAGATAATTTGTAATGCTTTATTAAATGCATCTTGCATAAAAGACTAAATACATATATTATTTGAGCAAATACATATGAAAACATCAAGTATGTAGTAAAATTTTTTATGCGCATTTTCAAGTGCATAAAAATGAATGTACCGTTCATCTAAGCGATGGCATCACGTACACGCAGTAAAAATCACACGCGAATGATATTAACAATGATATAATCGTAGCAATAATT
The DNA here is from genome assembly GCA_031893035.1 of Dermolepida albohirtum. Lineage (NCBI taxonomy): Eukaryota > Metazoa > Arthropoda > Insecta > Coleoptera > Scarabaeidae > Dermolepida > Dermolepida albohirtum. Next base: position 307,388 of record JAVIWB010002793.1, on the reverse strand, counting down.
AAAAAAGTTAACTTTTATGTCGGTGTATGTTTGAGTACATGTTCGTGTGTGTAAGCATTAATATTCCTTTCGTGCTGGAAGTGAAAAACAACAACAGTACATAGCTCCAGCAACAGAAAACGTCCTATCGAGCGGCCACACTAAAAAAGAAACCGCTTATAACAAACAAGATTAACATCCGCATTCTATAAATAGACATTGAAACACACACACATACATTACTCACGTTGCCCGTACGCGAAAAGGTGGCGGGCTCAGAAATCCGCTCGGAGGAACGATTGGCAACAAAACGGATGAAATACTAATGCATTTCACTACAGTGACAAATGCAAAAATTACCTATTCAGGAAACGGATACGATTAAACGGTAAAAATAAGGTGTTGTGTTTTCATTTACCTGTTAATGAATCACTACTGTATGTGGTTGATATGGTAATGTTATAACTGGAAAAATAATTATAATCATGATGAATATAATCTCTTGATTCTTTGAGGATCTTTATTGTTGTTGTGCAATTGAAACAAATACTGTCTTAATTACAGAGAGATTAAATAAACAGAAGCTTCGCTTGTATTGTTTTATTAGGTATTACAGAGATTTAGAGAGTTTACCAATCGAAATTCTTAAAGAAGATGTACTTTCTCATTACGTAGATTTAGCGTTTCACACTGTCGAATATTCCATTGATTGCAAACACAAGGGTGGATTAGTAATTAGTTAGTTTCGCTATGGAGGGTACTTCCGTCAAGAACATCTTATTTTTCAACTTTGCAAAACACATCTACAGTATCGTGCAATCGAATCAGAGTCATCTAAATCACCACAAAAAGATTTACGATCTAAATCTCAATTTTTGCTTCATATTTTTAGGTCGAATCCTAACGTTAGTTGCTCTTGTATGTTTTCGACCTGACAACAAAACGTTTTAATAGTATAAAATTTTCTCTTTCGTTTCTTCTTTTTTGGTAAATATATAGGAATCTTGTGATATATATATTTGGAAAAATGGATTGTTTTTGAGATTGTTTTTAAAGTTTCGCATTTCCCCACGACTGAATCAAAAGTGTTGGATAAATTTTGACATTAGAATCGTTTCTAGAAGCTACGAATATATCAGCACGCGAACATTCGTTGAGATACGATAACTTTCGAAAAATACCAATTTTTTGAAAAAATCGAAATTTTCGTCAAAATAAAAAGTTTTGAATTCAGTCAGTAAAACAGTACTTCTGAACTAGTAGAATACAAATTCACTACTTTTTTATAACAAAATCATTCAAACTTAGGTATAATCCACTTGCACCTTCAGAAGTTTAGATTTTGACGTGGTTTTTAAAGTTTCGCATTTCCCCACGACTGAATCAAAAGTGTTGGATAAATTTGGACATCAGAATCGTTCTTAGAAGTTACGAATATATCAGCACGCGAACATTCGTTGAGATACGATAACTTTCGAAAAATACCAATTTTTGCGAGTATACCTTTGAAAAAATCGAAATTTTCGTCAAAATAAAAAGTTTTCAATTCAGTTTCGGTAGCACGTAGGACAGTACTTTTGAACTGGTAGAATACAAATTCACTACTTTCTTTATAGCAAAATTATTCAAACTTTAGATATAATCCACTCGCGCCTTCAGAAGTTCGGATTTTGACGTGGTTTTTAAAGTTTCGCATTTGCCCACGACTGAACCAAAAGTGTTGGATAAATTTGGACAACAGAATCGTTCTTAGAAGCTACGAATATATCAGCACGCGAACGTTCGTTGAGATACGACAACTTTCGAAAAATATCAATTTTTGCGAGTATACCCCTTTGAAAAAATCGAAATTTTCGTCAAAATAAAAAGTTTTCAATTCAGTTTCAGTAGCACGTAGGACAGTACTTCTGAACTAGTAGAATACAAATTCACAACTTTTTTTATAGCAAAATCATTCAAAGCTTAGATATAATCCACTTGCACCTTCAGAAGTTCGGATTTTGAAGTGGTTTTTAAAGTTTTCGATTCAGTTTCAGTAGCACGTAGGACAGTACTTCTGAACTAGTAGAATACAAATTCACTACTTTTTTTTATAGCAAAACCATTCAAACTTTAGATATAATCCACTTGCACCTTCAGAAGTTCGGATTTTGACGTGGTTTTTAAAGTTTCTCATTTCCCCACGACTGAATCAAAAGTGTTGGATAAATTTTGACAACAGAATCGTTCTTAGAAGCTACGAATATATCAGCACGCGAACGTTCGTTGAGATACGACAACTTTCGAAAAATACCAATTTTTGCGAGGATACCCCTTTGAAAAAATTGAAATTTTCGTCAAAATAAAAAGTTTTCAATTCAGTTTCGGTAGCACGTAGGACAGTACTTTTGAACTGGTAGAATACAAATTCACTACTTTCTTTATAGCAAAATTATTCAAACTTTAGATATAATCCACTCGCGCCTTCAGAAGTTCGGATTTTGACGTGGTTTTTAAAGTTTCTCACTTCCCCACGACTGAATCAAAAGTGTTGGATAAATTTTGACAACAGAATCGTTCTTAGAAGCTACGAATATATCAGCACGCGAACGTTCGTTGAGATACGACAACTTTCGAAAAATACCAATTTTTGCGAGGATACCCCTTTGAAAAAATTGAAATTTTCGTCAAAATAAAAAGTTTTCAATTCAGTTTCGGTAGCACGTAGGACAGTACTTTTGAACTGGTAGAATACAAATTCACTACTTTCTTTATAGCAAAATTATTCAAACTTTAGATATAATCCACTCGCGCCTTCAGAAGTTCGGATTTTGACGTGGTTTTTAAAGTTTCTCACTTCCCCACGACTGAATCAAAAGTGTTGGATAAATTTTGACAACAGAATCGTTCTTAGAAGCTACGAATATATCAGCACGCGAACGTTCGTTGAGATACGATAACTTTCGAAAAATACCAATCTTTGCGAGTATACCCCTTTGAAAAAATCGAAATTTTCGTCAAAATAAAAAGTTTTCAATTCGGTTTCAGTAGCACGTAGGACAGTACTTCTGAACTAGTAGAATACAAATTCACTACTTTTTTTATAGCAAAACCATTCAAACTTTAGATATAATCCACTTGCACCTTCAGAAGTTCAGATTTTGAAGTGGTTTTCAAATTAAATTTGCACACCAGAATCGTTCTTGGAAGTTACGAATATATCAGCACGCGAACATTCGTTGAGATATGATAACTTTTGAAAAATACCAATTTTTGCGAGAATTTAAAACAATTTTTGTAAATAGAATTGCGCATGGATTGTTAACTTTTGAACAATGAGAAAATGTAAAGATATTTCAAGTGAAAAAAAAGGTAGCCATAGGCACTTTATTGAAGACAGGAATCTTTTCTCATCGGGAAATAATAAGGAGAAAATATCTTATATAGGGGAATTATTTCAAGAAAACTTATCCTCCACGTCGACAGAGACAGGGGGTCCTCGTTGTCCAAAGATTAGAAGAATTACAAAACGCGAAGATCGTATTATAAAAAAAGCTAAAACCTATAGCGACTTCTTAAAGAAGTGCTACGCAGCCTATAAGAGCATTAAAGTCGTGGTTGTACGAAGAAAATATTTATTGTATGGGCTTTGCAAAAAAAAATTAAATTGATAGAAGAAAATTAAAAAGCGAAGTTTAAGTGGTCGAGAGAGCATAAAGACCACATGGTTGATGACTGGGAAAATGTATGCAACATTAATGTCCTTCAAGAACTATAATATCTTTTTTTGAAGATCGTGCTTTGATATGGTAAAAGAACTGATTCGTTTCGTTAGGAGATATTTCAAAGTATCGCATCATGTTGTTAAATAAGTAAAATAACGGTTCTTTTAAACAATAATTTATAACCAACAGGTAAACACTACCTCCCCATAAGAAAACGAACAGTTATCATTTACCAAAACCTTTGATCGCATCCGCCGTATATTTTTAAAAATTCAACAATAAAAATCATGTCCTCAATTTTATTGACTACCTGCGCCAATATTAACATTCCTAAACCAATTTTCACATCGCCTTGTTGTGCGTCCCGTAACGGTACAATCTACACAAAAAAAAAAACGATGCCACCGCATCAGTTCGACATGTACACGCAGTTTTGAACTTTCGTAAAACGGTTAAGTCAATTAGTATGCGTTCGAATTTCGGTCGGGTTCTTTTTTTCTTTTATCCGCTAATTTTGTATTTTCTTCCGACGTAACTAAACCTTGCTACGTGTAAATGCAAACATCTCTTCGTTCAGGTACGTGAGACTGTTTGAATTTTTTGAATTACAATTCGTTTAATAATGCATAGCACGTTGAAAATAATTATTACATTCGGAATTGTTCCCGGTCTTCGTGGGGAACTGATGTGATTCATCATATGATATAATTATCACTGGTTCGAATAATGTTTTTTCGCGTTCAATTTTTTTTGTTTGTCATTTGTTTTGGAACTGTTTACCAACCAATCATCTTCGCGTAGACTTCTATTTACATGTACAATTAATGAAAGATGTAATATCTTCTCCTTTCAGAGCCAAATAATAAACAAATAATAATAAATTAAACTTTAATAGAAGGTAGAAGAAAAGACGTTACTACCTTAGTAAGACAACCGAGTTACTGGGTAACTATCTAATATCATTTACTATTATTAAGGCTTTACATTAGTGGTTTTTACATATTGAAAAGAAGGTGTATACAGTGTCAAGTATAATATATAATAATATATTTAAATATATACATATATGTTGTTATGATCTTTCTTTTATGATATGTAAGAAGTATTTGATAGCCATAAAAATTATCATATTTTAAAAGATCAGAATTTTATATAAAGAATTAATATAAATGCTCGTAATTTAAATATATAAGGGAAATATGTAGGTTATCTTTTAAGTTTTGCATATAAAACTGGAATAAGACAATAAATAGAGAGACTTTATTGTTTTTCGAAATATTTTCCACGAAGATTAATGCACTTTTGAATGCGCACGAACCAGCTCTGGAAGCAGTTGTTCCACTCGTTTGTTAGTACAGTCAAAATTACGTTTTTGAATGCATCGATTGTTCCTTCTGATGACTGGAACCTTTGACCATTTAGTCCGTTCTTGATTTTCGGAAAGGTAAAGAAAGACTTAGGTCTGGATTGTACGGAGGATGGTTCAACAATTCATTAAAATTCAATTGCCTTGCGTGCTGTATGCGAACTTGTATTCTCTTGGTGAAGGATGATTCGTCGTTCGGGGTTTGTTATTCGAAGTTCAGCGATTGGTCGTACCAATTGACAGTAACAGTTCTTTGATTTTGTAGAGGAATTGTTGCTAAATGATCTGCTTTTGAGACAAATATCACGACTATCTTTCTTGGAGACACTTCGAGAACGGATGACTTTTATCGACATAAACAAAAATCAAGAGAAAATTCATCTGGCTTGTAGACTTTCGCGGTCGTTCCAAATTTTCTTCATCTGAGCTTCCGGGGACCACGTCTTCGATAATTCTAACACCGACATTTCGTCATCACTTGAATGGGATACACTTCACGACTTAAACTGCTGTTACTTTCGTCGAGACTGTCTCAGTGCGACGAAGGCAGTTAAGCCCTGAAGATGACCCATATAAATGATGGCGGAACGTCCACAGATAACTGCACTACCTAAGGCAGTTTCAGTGTGACAAAGAAAACAGTAGCACGAGTTAATTCCTGAAGATGTCCCATATAAGTGGTGACGAAACGTCTATACCAATATTATCGGAGACGCGATTCCAGACCAGACGCCTGGATGAAGAAAGCGAAAATTCATTTACATGTGTACATGCATACATACAATACACGCCGGAAGAGTTATTGATGAACGATAGGACTTTGCTCCGCAGCATTAGAAGTGGTGTAAGGTCGTAATTTAGATTTTAAATAATTATTAATAATGTATTGTAGCAATCTGCAAAATAAGATAAATATTTTGATTCTAAATGAAATATTCATAGGGGATTTTTTACTTTAATAATTGTACGTTATTATCTTGTTTCATTAAACCGGTACTGATTCTTAGAGTTCAATTGAATTAGTATAACAAAGCGGTCGTATCAAGATTGTATTCATAATTAAACAGAAATTGAAAACGTAAAAATTCCATGTCCGGTATGAATTATCGACACTTACATTAACATAATGTATATGTGTACAATATGTCTTTCAAATCTTTTGATTAATCCTGTTGTAGATAGTACTGATATAGGATCTGATCAAACACATAACGTAAAGTATGAACCGACAGTTGTTCCCATAATAAATATGTTATAGTTTATTTTTTTTAGTTAGTTAATAATCGATTAAATAGTTAATAACAATAAGAGTTATAATAACCTTAATTTAAATGACTGGGATTAATTTTCTGTAATCGATACCCACATTTCATAATAATTGAATTTATGTAACACGTACGTGATCAAGTAGGCTTTAGAAATTATAATTATACCGAGAATTGGTTCGGTTAGACTTGAACGGAGTTTCTAGTATGTAAGAATAACAAAAGAGAGATAAACAAACTTTACTTTCTAATATAATATTCCTACTTGATTACATATTTGATTTAATGCCCGAACGATTTGAGAGTACTTTGCTGGAAAGAAAAAGCGTTTGTTTCGCGAGTCCGAGTTGAATTTGTTGCTTCCCTAGGCTTGTTTAAGCGATCCAAAAAGATGGTAGTCGTAGAGTGATTAGATTGATGAATATTTATGCAACAATATTCATCAATCTAATCACTCTACGACTATCTCTCCTTGTCGGAAAGGTTGGCGACGTGCGATCATAAAAAAAGTAAATAATGTATGTAATATCCTGACGTGAAAATGTAGTGTAGTATTGTACGAGGGTGGTCTCATAAGTACCCGGCCTAGATGGCGGTAGTTGTTTAAAAATATCACTGTATTAGAAAGTACACGATCTATAAAGCATATGTTTCAAGTTTGAAGACGGCACGCTGTTTAGTACTTGTTCGGCAGCCATCAATAATGAATGGTTTCTGTGCATTTGTAAAAATGGAGAAAATTGGTCATCGTCACGTGATAGAGCTCAACCGATATAGAAGCTGAACTGGATTTTACTCTGGGTGAGTCTGCTCCTTCGTTTACAACAGTGAAATATTGGATAGTAGAGTTTAAACGAGGCCGTACGAACTGCCAAGACGAGCATCGTAGCGGTCGACCAAATGAGGTGACGACTCCAGAAACGGTGAAGAAAATCCACAAAGCGGTACTGGATGATCGTCGACTGAAAATGCGCGAGCTAGCAGACATAGTTTCAAAAAGTGCGGTACATCGCATATTATCTGAAAATTTGGACATGAGAAAGCTGTGTGCAAGATGGGTGCCGCGTTTGCTCACACTCGAGCAAAAACAGTGTCTTGAAGATGTTTCAATTGAGTGTTTAGCGAACTTTCACAACAACGAAGTAGAATTTTTGCGCAATTTCATAGCCATGAATGAAACATGGGTCCATCACACCCGAGACAAAAGAACAATCAAAACAATGGACTCAAAAGGGAGGACCAGCTCCAAAGAAGACAAAGATCACTTCATCTGCAGACAAGGTCATGCGTCGGTTTTTTTTTTGGAATGCGCTTTTTGAAAAAGGAAAAATTATCAACAGCGAGTATTATGCGATTTTATTGCAACGTTTGAGCAAAGAACTCAAACGAAAACGTCCGCATTTGACTAAAAAGAAAGTGTTGTTTCATCAAGACAAGGCACCAAGCTCACAAATCCGTGTTTGCAATTGCCAAAATTCATGAATTAAAATTTGAATTGCTACCAATTGCACCCTATTCGCCAGATTTAATCCCCTCGAATTATTTTCTGTTCCCAATCTTGAAAAAATGGCTCAGTGGTCGAAGATTTTCCAATGATGAAGACAGTTCTTATTATAAAAAGGGTATCAATTTATTGAACATCGCTGGGAAAAGTGTATAGAGCTGAAAGGAGATTATGTTTAAAAATAAATATATTTCTTTCCAAAATTTTTGCGTTTTCTTGGTTGGGTCGGGTGCTTCGGGAACCACCCTCATACATACTACACACATCAGTGTTAGTTCCTTTTTTTCAAAAAAACATACAAAAGTTCTCTTTCAAGTTTGATATAGTTATGGCTCGACTCCATAGTTTTGGATATTTTATTTAGAGCTTGGTGATATCTTTTCTGAAGGTTGCTGAAGCAGAATTCTGTCAGAATCATTGGTGACTTCTTTTCTAGCATATTACAAAACCCTCGTGTCTCCTAAAAGCACGTTCTCCACCTCTGCTCTTTTAGTTTTAGCAGCTATGCATGTAATTCTGTTTCAGGGTAATCATTTTCCATTTATAAAAACAACTTTTTCACCAAACCTTTATATTAGTGTATTGCGTATATCAGGATGTCTTGTTTGTTTCTTTTCTTCAATGAAACATCCAAGAGCTCACTTTATATTTTGATACCGTTACGACTTGACCTAAAAATATAGACTAAAGCTTGTGATTTAGTTGAATTTGATGGAGCCTGTGGTTGATTGACTTGATCAATAAGGTTGATATATAACCCCTTTCCACAATTAACTATTTGTAAATTCTGTATACGCATTTCGACAACCAAGTTGTCATCATCAGCAGATAATTTCAAAGTGTCGCACCTCACGGCGAAGAAATTGTTACACTCCGTACGCGATCCGCACCGTTGCAAACCAAGATGTACACCTGCAAACCAAGATGTACATCTTGGTTTGCAACGGTGCGGATCGCGTACGGAGTGTATTTTTCGTACAATATCTTCGCCGTGTTTTACAAGGTGCGACACTTTGAAATTATCTGCTGATGATGACAACTTGGTTGTCGAAATGCGTATACAGAATTTACAAATAGTTAATTGTGGAAAGGGGTTATATATCAACCTTATTGATCAAGCTTGTGATTTAGATCGTGAGCCCTTTGATGGTAGCAGCTGTGCGCTATAACAGATTATTTTTATGAATAAAATGCAATTATGCTATCCATAGATTACGTGATCGTTTTCATGATGTCAAAATGAATTTAGATCAAATCCATAAATGAATGGCAGAAATTTAAGAGGTTTAGATCAACTTTACATATTCAACAAACTCACCCCAACAAAACCTTGACCGAATTACACAATAACTCTATTATTTATTATATCTATTAATAATTGAATTAAGTAATAAGATAAAGACGAAAATGGACGGTAGAAAAAAAGAAATTTCTTGGCTTAAGGTGAAACAATTGAAAAGGAGGAGAACATCTGACATATCACAATAATAAACCATCATTGAACTTTTCTCCAATACATTTTAGCATTCAACGGGATCGTCCGACAAATTGCACACCGTGCAGCGTGAATAAAATATAAAGAATGCGTATGTGAATGTGTTTATATGGCTCGCGATTCTTTTTAACGTGTCAATGTGTCATGACCCATTTAGTGCGTTGTTTGCGTGGAACGTGTGAATTGCGAGTGTAAGTTCGAAACGGCGGTGGCAATACCAACCTGCGGCAACAGTAAAATAACAGTGCCCACGTAACACGCCGATCGCGTCATCACGTACATCTGACCTCCGTGTGCATTTTTGAACGGAACGCCATTAGATTTCGACAATGCAGAAAACGCAGAGCTCGTTTGCTTTATGGCTTCGAGTGTGTGATGATGATGCGGCTTGCGTAACTTTTGTGTACAACCGTTTTTAGAGTCGGGCATAGTGGCCTTTCAATAATAATAGTAATAATTTTCCATGGTATTTGGCACAGACATTTGAAGTTCAAACAAATAAATGGTCCCGCGAAGTGCCGTTAAATACTGTAAAAACTGTTTTCGAAAATTGTCATTTTTATAGTATTATACAGCAAGAATGCGTGAAATATAATAATCTGAGGCTACGCGATTCTGAATCTAGACAAATAAAACGAATTCAACCGTTTAAACTTAACTCGAATATGTATTTGTATAATAAAATTATATCATGCATGAGAGAGTCGTAATTGCTAACATTTTTAAGTTTAATATCCATCGTAAACTCCAAAAAAAAATTGGTTAAAAATAATTTATTTATACATTAATACGTTATAAACATAACGCTTGCAACTGTCTCTGTTAAAGTTGGTTGTTGGTTGCTTGGAACCATATCTAGTCCTTTAAACTTCATTTATTTATTTGAACAGATGAATCTATCAGGTTGTTACAAATGTAATGTCCGTTTTTTCCTTCATTCTGAACTGAATCGCACCTGTGTGTGAAGACGTGTATGTTTTTGGTGAAAATTACTATTGTATTTGTAGAAAAGGGTATTTATTTTGAAGTGTGTACCTGTTCCATTTCTTGGAAAGATTAATACACCTGTCCTTGTCTCGCCTATGGAAATGCTGTCGGCATATGAAATGTCCGATTTTGTAAGGAATAAAAAAAGTCTAAATTTAAAAAAATGTAAATATTTATTCTGCAAAATAGTCTCCATTTACATCAATAGTTTGTTGCCAACGGCCTGGAAGCTGAAAAATTCACTTTGAAAAGAAATCTAGGTTTTGACGGCTCACATATTGCTCAAACACTGCTATTACAGACTCCCGGTCAGGGAAGTCCCTATTTTTTAAGTGATTGTCTAAACTTTCGGAAAAAATGAAAATCAGTTGGCGAAAGGTCAGGTGAATAAGGTGGGTGAGGGAGAATTTCGTAACCAAATTCCGAAAGTTTTTGGATTGTCTGTCGTGCAACATGAGGTCTTGCATTATCATGAAGAAGTATGGGTCCATGTCTATTGACTAGTGAGGGCTGCAAGCGGTTCAATTTTCCATGCACAGTTTCCAGTTCGGCACAATAGGACGCTGCCGTGATGGTTTCACCAGGTTGCAAAAATGAATAGTGAATAATACCCTTACTGGTCCACCATACACTCACCATAATCTTTCGCGGGTGAAGTGATGCTCGTGCATGCTGTCTTGGTGCTTCACCTCGATCTAACCATTGTCCTGACCGTCTCCGATTATCATAAAGTATCCACTTTTCGTCACACGTTACTACTCGATGAAGAAACGGTTCGACTTTCTGTCGATTAGCCAAAGAGGTAGCCACCTCTAATCGTTCGCTTCCGTTAATTGGTGCGGCACCCATCGATCGAGTTTCTTCACTTTGCCAATCGAAGAAAGGTGACGACTAATAGTGGCAATGGACACTTGAAATGTTTCTGCAAGGCTACACACTGTTGTCGACAGATTACTTTCAACTTCTACACGCAGCTCGTCGTCATTAACGGTGCTACGCGCATATCTGCGAGGCTCATTTTCCAAATCAAAATTTCCCTCGCTGAATTTTTTAAACCATCGCCGTAATGTGCGTTCATTACACGTGGTTTCACCGAACGTCTGATTAATTTCTCGCGTTGCTGCAGCTGCATTTAATCCCTTTTTATATTGAAAGAGGTAAATTGCCCGAATATCTCTTGCCGACAGCATTTCCATAGGCGAGACAAGGACAGATGTATTAATCTTTCCAAGAAATGGAGCAGGTACACACTTCAAAATAAATACCCTTTTCTACAAATACAATAATAATTTTCACCAAAAACATACACGTCTTCACACAGGTGCGATTCAGTTCAGACTGAAGGAAAAAACGGACATTACATTTGTAACAACCTGATACATTCATTCGAAAGCACTTATAACGTCGATGAATTGTGGTTTTAGTAAAACTAAAATCATCAAAATTTATACTAAAGTGTGTATCAAGCAATGATTTTATTTTTTTAATCTTTTCTCATAGTAGTCGACATAAATTAATACAAAATAAATAAAAAATTCGTACTTTATAACAAAAACAGAGAAAATAATTTAAAAAAACACATTTACTAACACGTGCAGATTTTTTGTGCTTTTATTTTGTTTTATTTTGTCTTTCCGCATCGAAAAACTTGAAAAGAAAAAAGCATATTTCGAAATAGAATTTTAAATACACACTCCTGACAGTAATGTCAAGCTGTTTATTATATTGCGTCCTCGAAAAATTGTTCAAGAACATATCATGGTCAACTTTACAACAGTAATAAAACTATACATAAATCGTCGTAACAACACTATTATTTTCAGCTCATTACGATTCGACCTGGGTCTGCGTTTGTATGCGAAATGGATAATTCACGGCGTTATTCTTATATGAGCGAAGAACGGAAAATTTGGTGATGATCGTGAATCAGTGTGGAATTAATTTAAAGGAAATATCGAATTTTCAAGTGAAACGTGTTATTTGTTTGTTTGTCATTTGTTTATTTCATGGTTTGAATAAGTTTTCTACGTCTTCAACGTTTTCGTATGAGAATTATTGATTTCAAAAGGGAATATTTTGAGAAAAATGTAATATTTTCGAAATATGTATGTGTTACATTATATCTGTACTGCGGTGCAATCTTCTACAGAATATTTGAATTTTCGAGTTTAGGATAGATAAGTCCATTGAAATGGTAAAGGAGGCGTGTACTTCTTTTATTTTCCACTATAATCATGGTAAATAGTTATTTCATTATGCTTAGTTATGGATATTTGCCACAAAATTACTTTATCTAAAAATTGCTCAAATTGATGGCCAGATTTAAATTGGAAAAAAAAATTTCTTGTAATCTAACCTTTTTGCTTGTTTTGCTTTTGTTTTTGTTTTGATTTCAAACAGTTGCTATTTTTGATTGCCTTAATGGACACAAACTAGGTATACAATAGTACACATATATGTGGATTGTGTTAAGTTTTGCATATAAAACTGGAATAAAACAGCAGAGAGCTTTTAAAGACTTCATTTTTTTTCAAAGTGTTCTCCACAAAGATTAATGCACTTTTGGATGCGCTCGAACCAGATCTAAAAGCAATTGTTTCACTCGTTTGTTGGTATAGTTAAAATTGCGTTTTCGAAGGCATCAACTGCTCCTTCTGACGACTGGAACCTTTGACCACGCATCCCGTTCCTGATTTTCGGAAAGGCATAGAAATCGTTGGGATTTAAGTCCAGACGGTACGGTGGATAGTGCAACAATTCGACGTTATTTTGTGTTAAAAATTCAATTGTCTCGCGTGCTGTGTGCGAACTTACATTGTCTTGGTGGAGGATGATTCGTCGTTCGGTGTTGGTTTTTCGAAGCCCATTGATGACTTACGACAAATAAATGGTTGTATACCAATCGGTAGTGACAATTCTTTGATCTTGTAGAGGAACTGTTGCTCCTTCACTTGCTTTCGAGACGAATGTCGCGACTGTTTGTTATTTTTATTATTTCTATTATTACTTAAGCCACCCAACAAAATATAAAGATACGTATATATGTATATGTATATGTATATGTATATGTATATGTATATGTATATATATATATAAGTTATAGTGCTGAAAGAGACCGCTATCATTAGAGTTGTGACGATCAGCGGATTTCATCGTCAAGTCGACAGCATCTTTTATCACTTCGTCACAAAAATACGTAGCAAAAAGTTAATATCAAATTTTGTTTTAAACTCAACAGCAATGCCAAAGACACGATTCAAACTCACATCTGGGCTTTCGAACTCGAAACATGTCTAAAGTATAACACTGAAACTTTGGATTTAGTTTAACTAAAGATGGACGTTAATTTTTGGTACTGACATTTGATTAGTGGCGCCCTTTATGTCCCACTATGCAAAACTTAAAGACATCCCACTTACTATATAATTCCTGTATTCTTGAACAAATGAAACATCAAATATAGTCCGACATTTCAGGCTTGGCAACAAATCTTGGTTCGTTCCAAAAAATTTTTTGAAATTACATCAACGGGAAATTGTTGGTGTATCGAATCGATTATTCTTCAAATTCTATCGTCCTTCTGAATTCTCACTTGATACTGAAGACGATTTGAATAGGTTTATTTACATTTAATTTAACTTACACCTTTTAATCCAGATATAGACTTGGTTAATGTTCGCAAAGGTACTTCAAAATGAATTACCCGTTATTACATAATCAGAAAAGGTATTAAATCAACTCTTTTTTTTTTAATTTGTCATCACTTTAATGACATATTCGTCAATTGTTTTGGGCAGTGTAATTTACTCAATGGAAAAACAATATTATTTGAACCAATGTAAAAAATATTTTTCACGTAAATGATTTTATTAAATTGAAATACAAGCATCAATCTTAGTATTGACAGGATGTTTTTGCTTTTTTAAATATTAAAGACGTTTTATTAAACTGTGATATTCACTAAAGTAAACTTTGTTTTAATACAAGAGAAATATTCACATCGTAAAATAGCTTTTGAAATTCTATTTTTTAGAGAGAAAACATTGAACATTAAAATTTAATAACACAAATCAGAATATAAACTGAAGTTCCTAGAAAATACTTATCTTATCAACGGAATCTCTTCATAATTTATTAATTAAAAAAAATACTTACGGTCTTTATAAATGAATTCATTCAAATAAACATGTGTAACGTCCGGTGTGATACATATTTCATTTAATACTTGCCAAGTTTCCGCTAATAATTATTATTACAAGTAAGCGAACAATTTAATAATGCATGTTTCACTGAATCTCCGGATTTTCTGCAAAATAAATTTATTTTACGTTTTAGTAAAAAAAATTTATTCTTTCTAGTTTTTGTTAGAATTAAAAACAAATAAAACAGCTTAGTTATCGATTGGTGCGATTAACCAGTCCCTAAAATAATATTTTGTATAGGTTGTTTAATTTTGTTACTGACTTAAGAGGAAAAATTTGTTGACGGGTGCTATGACAAACTTGCTTGAGAGTTCAAATTGCATACAGAGAAATCACCGTAAAAAAGATAGCAGAATTAGAGATGTAATGCTAACTTTGTCCGGACAAGCCTGTTTAAACTCACGAATGCGTTTTGGAAATTAACCATATTCGAACCCCATTTGTAACCAACATTACAAGTTGGGTTGCCAATATATCGAACTTCCCAAATGTATGTTTTATAGTTTCTACTATCCTTTCCGCATTTCGCTTCTGTAATATACAACTACGTAAAAGAAGAACCAAGGAAATCTCGCCGCTTTTTAAAGTGCACACTAACACATTTAAAGTACTATTCTTTCTTGCATCCGTTGTTTCATCTACCGTCGGTCATATTTTTTGATCTTTTAAGTCCGCTTTTATTTGATCCGTAATCGTGTTTTTCACCCGAGGAAAATTATACCGTAATTAATCTCTTGCTGGTAGGTAATCTCAATTCTGAAACGTATTTCCCCCAAATGTTTTGAAATTCTTCATTGTCTACAATATTTTGTGGAATGTTGCACATACACTACAGGCCATAAGTGAGGGATCACTTATCATAAATAACAAAACACTTGTATTTTAGACACATCCCTTGGACTTTTACCTGTTTTGGTGAGAATAATTGAAATAACAATTGTAAATGTAATTCTGAGAAGGATTATTCGGATTATTATTATAAATTAGATAAATATATTTGTTTCTGAAAAATATTGTAAATCCTTTTAATAGTTTTATGGCGTCTATTTAATAGAAATATTTTATATACCCCAATAAATTTAATAGGGTTTACAACGCAATATTATTATAATGGTATTAGGAATTCATAGTAAACTATTTAGCAATTTAAAAATTAGTTTTCGTGCATTTGTCCGAGTAAGTTGCAATACGAGTATTTGAGAACAGACGTAAAAGTACCTTATAAAAATGCCGAAAAGAAAGGAACTTAGCGCAGAAACTCGTAGTTCTATAATAACACTACATGGTGAAAAATTTTCTCTGCGGCAAATAGCCCAAAAGTTAAATTTATCTTATCACGCAGTGCAAGGAACAGTGAAACGATATTCACCAAGTGGATCATTACAACCAATAAAACGTTGCGGAAGGCCAAGGGTAACTACCAGACAAGAGGATTTGCGCCTAAAAATACTATCAAAACGAGGCGCCTCACAGCTCCTCAGCTTCGAGCAGAGCTGAATGAAGGCCGTCGAAAGCCGGTGTCACTGACTACTGTAAAACGACGTTTGACAAAGGCGGGACTACATGGGCGTATTGCAGCTCGAAAACCATTATTGAATCCACGAAATCGTAAAAAACGGTTACAGTGGGCCCAGGACCATCAACACTGGGACATGGAAATGTGGAAGCAGGTGTTATGGACAGATGAGTCAAAGTTCCAAGTGTTTGGTAGTAATCGACGAGTTTTCGTTCGAAGACAAGTGGGTGAAAGGATGTTACCCGAATGTGTAGTGCCAATTGTTAAACACGGGGGAGGTTCTGTGCTTGTTTGGGGATCCTTTTCCTTTGATGGTGTTGGAGATTTGTACCGCATTGAAGGCATTTTAAAAAAAGGGGGGTACCTGAATATTTTGGAGGAACATGCAATTCCGTCTGGATTAAGGTTAATTGGTGAAGGTTTTCACCTACAACAAGATAATGATCCCAAACACACTTCCCAACTTTGTAAAAACTATGTGAATCAAAAAGAGGAGGAAGGGGTGCTGATAAATATGATTTGGCCACCACAATCACCCGATCTCAACCCTATCGAATTACTGTGGGACGAATTAGATGGAAACGTGAGAGAAAGCTGTCCACAATCGCAGAAACAGCTTTGGGAACAACTTACAAGGGTGTGAAATAATTTACCAATGGATACGCTCCAGAAACTTGTATCGCGGTTGCCTAATATTTGTAAAGAAATCATTAAGCGCAGAGGTGGATACTTCGACGAAAGTCGAATATGATAAGAAATTCTACAGAATATGTTAAAATTATTTTATTTTACAAGGAAAACTGTTCATTTGTCTCGTAGATATAGTTTTGTAGAAATATACGTTTTGTTTCACTAAGCGTGCATGTTTTTTTAAATTTCATCTACTGATCCCTCACTTATGGCCTGTAGTGTACTTAACATAAAAATAAAATCATATAGAAATTTAAAATATGGTACATCATTATTTGCTATTAACATGTTTTTTACACACAAAAATACTGTACGGTAAAATGTTGATATTGCAAACAATTCTTTTAATAATAATGCCAGTGTATTCTAATGCCAAAAATCGGTTAAGAAATCTATTAACGCAAGTCGAATATAACAAAGAACGCCATTGATTCGCCATCATCAATCTGATCCGGCATTCATGCACATACTATACGCATATGAATCTCGACTTCGGGTATATCCGACCGCTTTCGACATATATCGTCGCCGCCAATGAGTGCGCATTTGTTTCTGCAGGCTTAGTAAAAACACGTAAAATGAAACAAAATTTATGAAAAATATATCAAAATCGTATGTGTCTAGACGATTGTAAACACGCTATATACGTATAAAAACGAATGACTAATAAGATTCTATTTAAAATTATAAAATTTATTATCCCATCAAGAACATATTTCTCGAAACCAATAAAACAAAGTACTAAAGGGGGAAAATTGCCGTTAGCGTGGATATCTATCCCATAAATAATAAAAACCTCCCCAGTTTTAAAAATACACGTACAGAATTACCAAATTGTCAGTGTATTTACGTACAGTTAGAATTTTCGACGACTGACTGTTACGTGACAATTTTTAGGGAAACTTCCCCTCTACCAGAACATATTTCCAATGTCATTGACATTTTAGAACGCGCGTCTCCCCTTCCGTTCAACGAACCCCACGAGATTACTATTAGTTTCGTCCCCCTTTGAAATTTAAACGAGTTTTTTTTCTGTGAATACAAAAGTTTTACCATTTCGGAAGCGGTTGTATTTCAGACGCATGACTAGTTGAATTGGTAGAATGAAAATGTAATTTTCAATATTTGTCTCGACGAATATACGTACTTGGAAGGATCAGTAAAAATTAAGGAGATTTAAAGGACAAATTGATTAATTTTGGACGCAAAGAATCGGGAAATATCCTTTTATATCTGTAAAGTTTGTAAAAGCTGGGTTTTACAAATCCAATCCTGTAAATATTTGAGCATTGTTACGGTTTCTTTGGGATTAAATCGTAAAATAAATTCTTTACTTGTTGAAAAAGTTTAGAAAAATAAAACGCTGCCTATAACCATATACACCAGCATGTAAGAATTGTGTGTGATTGAGAGATGTCAGGACATTATGAAAACGAATTTCTTTAGGAGATTTAAGAAAAACGGCTTTTGTTTAAACAATTAAAGCATTTACCTCCGGATAACAGATTCTAATAGTTTCTCCTACAAGATGTAGAGCATAAAATTACAGATTACGTGTTTGCACTACAACATTGACAACAAAATTTTTACAATTTGTAATTACATCGACACGGAACCACAGATTTTTATTATTTAAATTGTTTTATATTTTATCGCGCACAAAGCCTACATGATTTTGTAATATTGCTCGAGGTGGTAATTTTTATTTGGGATCGTATGTAACCCAGGCTTTACGAAATAGTTTTTTAGCAATTAAAGAAAATGGAAACTTACAAATACTAAACAAAAAAATTTAAATCAAAAATACGGGTCGTTATAAGCATTTACGCTGCTTTTTACATATTAATGTTATGGAGTTTTAATGTCTTTTTTACCCGCAAATTGGTCAAAGGAGAACAAAGATTTATCATAGACTTTATATATTATTTTCGTCTCATCATACTTTAAGCCTGGACATTCTTTGATGACCTTCCTTACATTATGTTTTATACTAATTCTAGTACAATTGTAGCATAACCTTCTGATGTATACAAATTGTAGCACTATCGTAACCTTCTCACATTGTATATGAAAACAATAATACAGCAAATACCACAACGATACCGAGCTGACGCAATGTACTAAATTCGCTTTGTGGATTAAGTAGGTGCACATGGCGACTCTTGATACGCCGTCGACAAGTGGAAGTTCCAGCGGTGAGAATTGCCTAGAGGGGTTTATTAACGTCCATTAACTTAAAAAATTGAAATTTTCAAAATAAAAAATTTTGAATTTAGCATTCGTAATGCGTGAGACACTAGTTCTGAACAAGAATAATACAAAGTCATTACTTTTTATTGTATTATCATTCAAACTTAAAAAACATAATTCATTTACGCATTAAAAATTTCATATTTTGACATGATTTTCCATGTTTCTTATTCTGTCAGGATTAAGTCGAAAAAAATCAGATAAATTTTGATCACAAAATCATTTTTAGGACCCTCGAAAATGTTAACTCATAAACACCTGTTAATTTATAAAGGTGATTTTAATGGAACCTGTGGTTGATTAACTTAATCACTGAAGGTTGATATATAACCCCTTTCCACATTAATTTTCGTGTTTTGTATACGTATTTCGACAACTAAGTCGTCATCATCAGCAGATAATTAAACAGTGTCGCACCTGGAAAAGTATGGCAAAAGTACTCGTACGAAAACGTATTTCGCACACGATCTGTACCGTTGAAAGCCAAAACGCACACTTCTGCTGCTGTTAATTTATAATAACTTTTGAAAAATACCAATTTTTGCAAATACATCCTTTAGTAAAAATTGAAATTTTGGTCAAAATCGAAGTTTTTAGACATAGTACTTAAAACATTGCAGTAACTCTGAATTAGCAAAATCTTAAAATAGAGTTCAAAGATGTGCTTTTAGTATTTTCAGCTTTGTTCCAAACGAAAATCGACTGTCTACTTGGATCTATGTACATCAAGATTACTAAAGAATTTCATATGAAACGATGACTTTTTATTTCTAAGTTCAAATTTTGTTTGGGTATGACCTAATATTATTTTCAGATTCTGACACCTATAAAAGCCTAACGGAATCTCTTCCAATGTTAAAATATCATGTCATATATATTATTCCGTAATTTTTAATTAACTTACGTAATACACACGCAAAACTGGCATTTTATGTTATGCGTATCATATTTTTTTTTAAATAATCCTGAGAACTTATTACATAATATTGTGTAATTTTGAAATTATTATATTTGGAACTACAATTTTGATTGACGCAAATATGTGTTACTAATTTAAATAGAAACATTTGAGTAAAAGTGCTATGTGAATTACAGAATGCCACTGCTTGGGAAAACAAACAAACATCCATAAATACATTATTTTTCCTTTTAGATTACGTAATGGAAAAAATAACTGATATAATTTTTACGTGTCCAGATCTATTCAAATATTTACGACATTGTAAAACTCATTGTCATATTTTTTTTTGGTCGGCTATCAAATGAGCCTTTAACAACAATTTATTTAATATACAGGGGTTCGAAATTTAGAGATAATCCCTTTACACATTCAAACGTTCACACTTTAACGTGGTCTTTCAAGTTTAACAAACAGTTATATAAATTTCGTGTTCAGAATCGTTCTTCTTCATATATACGAGCACGCCAGTATTTGTTAATGTAGAACTTTTGAAAAACACCAATTTTCGAGATTGCTATAGTATCTATGTATATATAATGAATATTGCTTAAAATTATTAATGTATCACGATATAACGAACCGAGACACACCACGCTGCAATGAACAGCGGTTTAGTTAACGAGATTTGTGGGTTTTATTATCACTAGGGAAGCAGTTAATGTTCCACTATCAGATGCTTGTGGTCACCAGCGACGTGGCGTGGGTTTTCAATACAGGTTATCTAAATATTGCTTTGGCGAATTGTTTTTTTCATTATAGTATGTAATAATACGTATGTACATCTACAAGAACTTATTTGAGATGTACTATTATTAATTACTATATAGTTGCAGGTTATGTTGATGATTACACAAACTCATAACCATCTGCGTTTAATTGATAAAAATAAAATACGTTACTAACTCAACTATATGCAATATAAAGAATAAAAGGACGTTTAATTACTAAAAGCGTTACTCAAAGTTTTGGAGGCGTGGAAAAGACGAAAACCTTAAAAATTTCCATGCATGCTAAAGTAGAAAAATCATTATATAGTCTCCTAAATTATGAGATCAGAACGTGGGCGCTAGTGGAGTTATGCTCCAAGAGAAGAGACAAAAACTTTGTAAAAAGATTGATAAATTATTTTCCTCTAACATAAGTAGCAGATGGTTTCATAGATTCCAAAGACTCTGCGGTATACGTCTTTCCCAAATATCAGAAGAAAAATTATAATTCCAGTCAAAATTGGTGGATCCATTCAAAAAAAAAAATTAAAACAAAAAACTCAAGAACTTAATTTGCAACCAGATAAAATTTGTAATGATGCAAGAGGGGTCTTGTCTTTACTGTAAATTCTTCAGATAAAGCAGCCGTTTCACATTCAGAAATAAGTGCTACAGGAAGAAAGGTTGCAAAACAAAAACTAACATTTTTAGTGTGCATAACACTAAAGGAACTCATGCGAAACTTTTAGTAACAGAAAATCAAAACATCCCCGTATTTTCCGAAATTTTAAGAGGCTTGTTTATTATGAAAGTTCTAAGATAACACTGATGATGACTTACATTAAATAAAATTGGTTCATAACATATCTGTTTTGATAGTTACATTTTCAAAACAACATAATCTGCTTGGAAAAGTTTTATTTTTGTTTTTTGGATAATACTTCCAATCACCAACCTAAAGAAGAACTTCAAAGTGCTAGTGATGGTTGACTTATGTACATATTCATGAGTGTTGCAAAACTGCAAGAAGTGGTATAAGCTTGTATTTCCAGTATGCTGGGTAGAATTAGTGAATTAAAGCCAAAGGAGAAATAACAATATCTTTTATATAGAATACCAGGTGCACCGAAAAGTCATTACCAGTTCTTCTAACAGATGTCGCTAGGCTAAGTATGCAATGTTATGATTTGACACACATGACACTTTATTCTACTGACATTAAGCTTTAAAGCCATACATGTTGTATTTTGCGAAAGTAAGACTATCATTTTATACCTCCTTGAAAATGTCGAGTTTCGTGCCTGAAAAAGTTCATTTGCGGCACGGATTATTTTTCTTATTTAATCGAAAGAAAAAAGTCGCTGAAAGTTATCGTTTACTGGTAGAAACTTACGGTAAGCATGCTCCAACCCTAGAAGCATATGAGGCGTGGTTTCGATAATTCAAAAGAGGTGATCTCGATGTGCAAGGAAAAGAACGTTCATATAGACCGAAAAAGTTTGAAGACGCGAAATTGCAGGAGTTATTGGACGCAGACCCAATCCAAACTCAAAAACAATTAGCAGAAACGTTAAATGTGGTTCAAGAAACGATTAGCAACCGAGTAGGTGCAAGGGAAAAATCCAAAAGATGGGAGAGTGTGTGCCACATCAATTGAATGACAGGCAAATGGAAAATCGAAAAATCGTCTGTGAAATGCTGCTTTAAAGGTGTGACCGGAAGTTATTTCTGCATCAAATAGTGGCGGGCGATGAAAAATTGATTTATTTCGAAAACTCTAAGCGCAAAAATCATTGTTATGTATGCTGTGTGTTTGATGGGACCAGAGTCGCGTGGTACATTACGAATCCGTTGAAACCTGATGGAACAGTTAATACTGATCGCTACCGACAACAAATTATCAATCTGAACATTGCATTAATAGAAAAACGTACAGAATAGGCCCAAAGACACGGTAAAGCGATTTTGCAGTAATTTAAAATTGTTTACTAATTTTTGCCAATTTGAATTTTAAAATTTTTTATTTAAATCAATTGAATAAAATAATTAATGATCTACAAAATATGTATATTAAAAACGTGTCATTAAATTTAATTTTATACTCACAGTTATACGCATTTGTTTTTAATGGAGATGTGAACTTACCTGAAATAAAAAAAAAATAAATTAATATTACTTTTAAAATAAATCTAGAGATATTTTCATAATTGCAAATTACAAGTGCTATTGCGTATTATTATCAACACTTATTCTAGGATTTCTGTTATCTAGGCTAGATATGCGCTACATAGAAAATCGGGCGATAAAATTTATAAGAAATTATATATTTGTGACAATGAAACAATTTTTATAATGACAAGTCGAAATTAAATATTTAAAAAAATACATATTAACTCTGCCTTAGTACTTAAAAGTGTTCCTGATCCAATAAATTGATTAAATTTTATCTTTTAAACTAACAATTATTATAAATGATTAAAGAAGAGGTATCTACCCATTCTTGTGAGGTTCAGATACCAAATGAAAGTTAAAAATTATAAAAATATTAAATTCAGTGAAAGAAAGACCAGAACGAATTATGAAATATTGTTAATTTCCCACGGTATTGTTAATTGATAAACGAGACGGTTCGGTAAAGAAATGATCCGTGGTGGATTTCTTTCACTTTCCTTCTGGAGATTTCGATGTACGAAAACGCCCAAATTTAAAATAATATTGGAACGAAAGGTGAAAATACTTAAGATTGGTGTCAGTAGAACCAACGTCCCGATTAAATGAGATAACAAAAGCCGCTAATATTTTTTAAATAAAGTGTAAACAACGAAGTAGATATAGATAATAAATTTTACATAACAATCGTGTGTGTTTGTTGTTTGCTATTAATGCAACGCTTTTATGTCGATAAAATTCCAAACATTTCACAGATATAAAAGAATAACTGAACTTCAGAAAAAATTATTTGTGAAATAATAGAGTTTTTTATAAACCTTGGTTATTTAAGAGTGTATAAATCGAAATTCGATTTTGAAATACCTAATTTGTTTAAACAATTCACTGTATATCATAATATAAAATAAAAATTCATTGAGCAAATTATCGTGTCAAGTAGATGAAGCAAAAATTCTAGATATATTTCACAATGATTTATAATATATACAGGCTGAATCGAAAGAAATGCAACACACATCGGTACGATGTTTTATTTTTAAGCTTCAATGTCTTAAAAGTGAACAAGGTAAATATCTAAGAAACACCCAGAAGAACAGCCTATATTGTATTAGGTTGGCAACTAAGTACTTTCGGTTTTTACTGATAGAGAGCATTGCTTTATTTTTTGTGTAACGTATGTTAGTTCTGTACTTTACCGTTTGTCGCGTGATACTAGTCACATTGACGTAACTTCAGAAGCAAGTAGTGCGTGATTTTTATTAAAGCTATTAGTTGTGGGTTAATTTTAAATGGAGTGCAGAAACGAACATTTTCGTCATATTTTACTATTTTATTTCCGTAAAGGAAAGAAAGCTGCTGCGGCTCACAAAAAGATATGTGAAGTTTATGGTGCTACTTGCTTAACAGAGCGCACGTGTCAGAATTGGTATAGAAAATTTCGTTCTGGAGATTTTTCCCTCAAAGATGAGCATTGTTCTGGTCAGCCTACTGAAATTGATGATGACCAAATCAAAGTCATAATTGAAGAGGATCGTCATATAACTGTTCAAGAGGTTGCAGAGAGGCTACATGTATCGCACACAACAATTGAAAAACATTTAAAATGTCTTGGGCTAGTTAAGAAGCTTGATATTTGGGTACCTCACGAACTGAAAGAAATTCATTTAACACAAAGAATCAACTTTTGCGATATGCACCTTAGACGAAATGAAACCGACCCTTTCTTAAAAAGAATCATCACTGGTGATGAAAAATGGGTCCTGTACAGTAACATAGTTCGAAAACGGTCATGGAGCAAACACGATAAACCAGCTCAAACCACATCGAAAGCTGAATTGCATCCAAAAAAGATCATGCTGTCAGTTTGGTGGGATTACAAAGATGATGTGTTTTTTGAGCTGCTTCCAAGGAACCAAACGATCAATTCTGATGTTTATTGTCAACAATTAATAAAACTGGATGAAGCAATCAAAGAAAAACGGCCAGAAGTGTCAAATCGGAAAGGTGTAGTTTTCCACCAAGATAATGCAAGGCCTCACACATCTTTGGCAACTCGTGGGAAACTATTGGAGCTTGGCTAGGAAGTGATGCCACATCCCCCATACAGCCCTGATCTAGCACCATCTGATTACCATTTATTTCGAAGTTTACAGAATTCTTTGAATGGTAAAACTTTCACAAATGACGATTACCTTCACTCGCACCTGGTTCAGTTTTTTGCTGATAAGGACCAGAAATTTTATGAGCGCGGAACTACGCAGCTGAAAGAAAGATGGCAAAAGGTCATTGAGCAAAATGGAAAATATATAATTGATTAAAAACTATTCTTTGTTTAAAAAAAAAGTGTTTTATTTTATACTACAAAACCGAAAGTACTTAGTTGCCAACTCAATATAACCCCTTTACACATTAACGTTCGTAATTCTATATACGCATTTCGACATCTAAGTTGTCATCATCAGCAGATAATTGCAAAGTGTCGCACCTGGTAAACCACGGCGAAAAATGCCCGTACGAAATCAAACTCCGTACGCGATCCGTACCGTTGAGAACCAAAATGTACATTTTGGTTCTCAAAAGTTACATTAAACTTTTATTTTGCAATATTGGCACCTTCCATTTTTTTAACCAACTTTGAACCTCAGTACTTCTTATAATATGAAAAATTCTAGAATCTTTTTAAGAGAAATAATCCTTGAAATTAGTACCACCTCAATTAAATTGAGGTGCTTTAATTTGAACTATTTAAATTCATTTTATCCAGTTTATAATCTCCCTAAACTTACACAAATTATACCAAAAGATCAATTAATTGGGAAAAATGATTTTAGGATGAAATATAATAAAATGCATTTGAAAAGTACGCTAAAAGGAGTTAAAATCTTAATGAGAACAAATAAGGTAACCACATACTACTGTGGGCAAAAAATAGTAAGACTTTTTAAATTAAATTTCGCGCGAAAACCCATTCGTCGAAATATTTTTTTTCTAGGTTGGTATGACTGTCAGCGACATCTGTGCCCAATGTCACATCAAAATAATCATTAGTGTTTAGTATACGCTTGTCTTTCTGAAGTACAAAAACTGCATTCGGCGATTTTTACAATGCGTGAAATTAGTCAACAAAGAAGTTCCATTAAATTTTGTGTACGGAATCAAATTTCTGGTGCCCAAAACGTTCAGAATGTTGCAAAAGGCCTTCGGTGATAATTGTTTGTCGCGAGTAAGTGTTTTTGATTGGTACAAATTATAGAACGCGTTGATGACGAACCACGTCCAGGACGGCCATCAACATCAACTGATGATCTACACGTCAATAGAATCAAGGAATTGGTGCTTGAGAGTCGACGATTAACAGTCAGAGACCTTACTGGCATCGTTGGAATATCGGAAGGATCAGTGAAAATCATTTTGAAAGATCATTTGGGCCTAAGAAAAGTGAGCGCACGATTTGTTCCAAAATCACTCGATTTTTTCGAAAAACAGCGTCGCGTTGACGTCTGTGAAACAATGCTTTCCGACTATCAAGACAAAATGAAAGGCATCATAACTGGAGACGAGACTTGGATCTACGCTTATGACCCGGAAACAGACGATCAATCGGCCGAATATCGAAGGAGAGTTTTCTTCGATTATCGAGGTGTGGTGCACTCCGAATTCCTTTCGACCGGCCAAACTGTCAACAAAGAATACTATTTGAGTGTTAAGCGTCGTTTGCGCAATGCTATTCGTAAAAAGAGGCCAGAATTATGGGCCGACAACGTTTTTGCACCACGATAATGCACCGTCGCATACTGTATTAATTCTTCGCGAGTTTTTCGCCAAATTTTCAACCAATATCGTGCCGCAACCACCGTATTCGCCTGATTTAGCTCCGTGTGACTTCTGGCTATTCAGCAAACTCAAACGACCGCTCCGGAGAAACCGTTTTGAGTCAATTGAAGACATTAAACGTGAATCGCTACGCGCACTGAAGACTATTCCTGAAATTGACTTTAACAACTGTTTCGAGAATTGGAAGAAACGTTGGCACAAGTGTAGTGGGGCCGGGGGGGGGGGGGGGGGGTTACTTTGAGGGAACAAAATAGATTTGGAAGAATAAATTAAGAATTTAAAAATGATGAACAAAGTCTTACTATTTTTTGCCCACAGTAGTATATGCTAAATGCAAAAATCTTAAATATTCGGTGGAAACATAAAAGAACCTAATGTCTGAATGTGATATAATCGAATTATAAATTCGATTATATCACTTAGTTGTCTTTTAAAATTATGAGAAAGAAAATTACGCCTTTAATATATAATCTAACGAAACACAGTAATAGTAGATTAAAAGAAATAACATCGAATCAATAATAGATAAATATGTATATTTGGATGTGATATTTCAGTATTTATAAAGGAATTAAATTTAAACAAAACGTCGCATAAATAAGTTCATAATCTCTCACTCTTGGTTTTGATTATATTTTCGCAAACGATACAAAAGATTTGCCAATTTTTGTTATTCCGCAGATAATGAAGTTCCTCGATAAGTCATCTCAATGTCAATATTAAAATCCACAGTCATATCAAAGTTCAAATTGGACGAAAACACGATTCAGTTCGATGTTATGTAGCATATAGCTTACACATTCTCTGTATGAAAATTTCGTTATCTGCATATTTTATGGAAGAATACCAATGACAGTGTTGCATTTATAGGTTACTGGATTCTTAAGTAACAACATTGTAAATTATGCGTTCTTAGAATAGTTTAATTTATATCTAATTAATATAAATGTACAATAGAAGTGCTTTCATTTAAGAAAAGCAGTAGTTGTGCTCTTAATGTGAAACACTTTAATTTTTGTCAGTTTTCTTTTAAATACATAAGCCATGCTCACTTATACATCAATTTAAAAAACAATTGCAACATTGTCGATTATATTAAGTTGTTATTTCTTTACAATTAACCCAAATGAAATCACAAAAATATTAATTACAACTTGAAATTATTATTCATATTGTTGATAATAAATTTTCATCAGGATGTTGTTAATTTTAACTGTAGATTTACAACATATTAAATCAGAGGATGCAATATTACGTAATAATGTATTAAGGACAGCCTATGCAAGCAAAGATGGAGAATTGGACTTATTTTGCGGCGTATAGTTAAGGATCGAAAGTTATGATGTCGCAATAAAGTTGTGGAAGTTTAACCATGATGAAGATAATAATCAGAGCCTCTGTGTGGCATGCAGATTAAGAATTTAGTCAAAAAATTTTGCATTGTTTTTGTTTGGATTGTTCAGACAGGAATTGGAAATTATGCTGTTTAAATGAGATAGAATAGTGCTAATACAGAAAAGGAAAATAACCAGCCGTAGTCTACAGTGTATATAACATGACGAAAAGACGTAGGACTAACACAAATAACTTTATTTGGAAAATTGCTGGACAGAGCCTAAATTTACACTACCTTTCGTAATATGCGATATATTTAATTGTCAAATATAAGCTAGTTGATCCACAAAGACATTTGTGCTTCCAGCATAAGGCTGGTGAGTGACAATTACTATCTATTTGCAGTCATTAAATACGAGGGTGGTCCCAGAAGTACCTGACCCAACAAAGAAAACACAAAAATTTTGGAAAGAAATATATTTATTTTTCAATATAATTTCTTTTCAGCTCTATACACTTTTCCCAGCGATGTTCAATTAGTTCGATACCCTTTCTATAAAAAGAACTGTCTTGCTCCTCGAAATAGCCATTAACTGCCGACATCATTTCTTCATCGTTGGCAAATCTTTGACCACTGAGCCATTCATGCTCATCTGGCGAATAGGATGCATGGGGTGGCAATTCAAACTTTAATTCAATAATTTTGGCCATTGCAATAACAGATTTATGATCTGGTGCATTGTCTTGATGAAACAACACGTTCTTCTTAGCCAAATGCGGCCGTTTTTGCTTGATTTCTTCGCTCAAACGTTGCAATAAGTTCGCATAATACTCGCCGTTGGTAGTTTTTCCTTTTTCAAGATAGTCAATGAAAATTATTCCACGCGCATCCCAAAAAACCGATACCATGACCTTGCCTGCAGATGAAACGATCTTCGCGTTCTTTGGACCCGGTTCTCTCTTTTGAGTCCATTGTTTTGATTGTTCCTTTGTCTAGGGTGTAAAGTGATGGACCCATGTTTCATCCATGTTTATGAAACGGTGCAAAAAGTCTTCTTTGTTCCTGTGAAACTTCGCTAAACACTCAATTGAACATCTTCACGACACTGTTTTTGCTCGAGTGTGGGCCAACGCGGTACCCATCTTGCACACAGCTTTTTCATGGCCAAATTTTTTGAAATGCCTACTATGTTTGCTAGCTCACGCACTTTCGATCGACGATCATCCAGTACCGCTTTGTGGATTTTTTTCACCATTTCTGGAGTAGTCACCTCATTTGGTCGACCACTGCGATGCTCGTCTTGGCAGCTCATACGGCTTCGTTTAAACTCTACTACCCAATATTTCACTGTTGTAAACGAAGGAGCAGACACACCCAGAGTAGAATCTAGTTCAGCTTTTATATCGGTTCGGTTAAGGCCTTTCAAATAAAAGTATTGTATCAGAAACTTTAAAATATTGCGTTATAAAAATCTTCAGCATTGGTTAATTCTTGTATTTATCTCTATGCTATTCCATATTGTATTGTATAATTTCCTCCTCTGGCCGAACTTCCGAGAACGGTTGTTTACATAGACAGTTAACAGTTATAAATTCTAAATGAAGCTTTAGCTTAAAGATAATTACAATTGTGACTGTAATAAATGAGAATTTAATTTTAGTGTGTATAGCTACAATAAGAAAAGTAGATTCTAAGAGATTCGCGATGTTATAATTTAGACATTCCATGACCCAAACTAATCTAGAATGCGTTCAAATAAACAACTCACAAACACAGGCAAAAAAAAAACTCCAGTTTCTCTGCAGCAAAAAATAGGTACTATTATAAGATACCACTAAAAGGATACGAGTGCTATATTTAGCGCGGCCTTTTGTTTTTTCTTTCGTTGTTATTGTGCAACATTACAATGTGGGAGTACAAAATATGATCCTATTACTTTTAACTAATCCTTATGGATCTATTTATTATATTGTTTTACAAACAAGTTTTTTTATTGGAATATCAAATTGCAAGAACATTAAAATCTAATTTATAAATTAATATATTCATTCGATATATATACATATAACATAGGCTTTTAATGTAGTTTATGTAAATTTTAAAAAAAATACGTAAAACAAATACAATTAATTTAATCTTTGTTTCGTGTTGTTTTGTTTTTCAGTAAGCGTTAACGAGTTAGTATTTAAAGATACATATGTACGTACACTACACACGTTTTATAACTTTCTTAAGCAAACGATTGTGCAATTTTTAATAATTATTATTTATAAAACTTTCCCTTGCGGCAAATCAACGGCGATCAAGGACTTTTAAACAAGCCACAAATTATTTACATATAAGTGTAAATGTTATTCCTTTTAAATCTACAAAGAAGCAATAAAATCGGAATTAAAATAATCCTCCTGGCTTATGAAACAGTATACGAAATAAGCGAAAGTAATTATTAGTTAAATAATCTCATTTGTTTGGATGGGATGGGCTGTTTAACTTTGACATCGATTGTGATTTGAGAAGTTTGAGAGACTCCTCGGTCCTGGGAAATATTTGATTAATGTCCTTTGTGTCGCCGTAAATGAGACAATTTGTAACTTTCTGCGTTTTGACTAGCAAAAGTTGGTAAAGTACATACGTGCCCTAAAATTATATAAAATACAAATACGAAGTTTTGATTATGAAAGACGATGATCTGACAAAAGATTTTCTAGCGTTGTTATTGTGCTTTCTGGAATTTTATATGTTCAATAAAATACTACAAAAATGAAGTTTTATATTCCTCATTTGGTTAGTTCAGGAGTCTAATTATCAGGTTGTTATATATGAAATGTCCGATTTTGTAAGAAATAAAAAAAAGTCTAAATTTAAAAAAATATAAATATTTATTCTGTAAAATAGTCGCCATTTACGTCAATAGTCCCGGTCAAGGAAGTCCCCATTTTTTAAGTGATTGTCTAAACTTCGGAAAAAATGAAAATCAGTTGGCGAAAGGTCAGGTGAATAAGGTGGGTGAGGGAGAATTTCGTAACCAAATTCCGAAAGTTTTTGGATTGTCTGTCGTGCAACATGAGGTCTTGCATTATTATGAAGAAGTATGGGTCCATGTCTATTGACTAGCAAGCGGCTCAATTTTCCATGCATAGTTTTCAGTTCGGCACAATAGGACGCTGCCGTGATGGTTTCACCAGGTTGTAAAAATGAATAGTGAATAATACCCTTACTGGTCCACCATACAGTCACCATAATCTTTCGCGGGTGAAGTGATGCTCGTGCATGCTGTCTTGGTGCTTCACCTCGATCTAACCATTGTCCTGACCGTTTTCAATTATCATAAAGTATCCACTTTTCGTCACACGTTACCACTCGATGAAGAAACGGTTCAACTTTCTGTCGATTAGCCAAAGAGGTAGCCACCTCTAATCGACGGAGCTTATTGGCTTCCGTTAATTGGTGCGGCACCCATCGATCGAGTTTCTTCACTTTGCCAATCGAAGAAAGGTGACGACTAATGGTGGCAATGGACACTTGAAATGTTTCTGCAAGGCTACGCACTGTTGTCGACGGATTACTTTCAACTTCTACATGCAGCTCGTCGTCATTAACGGTGCTACGCGCATATCCGCGAGGATCATTTTCCAAATCAAAATTTCCCTCGGTGAATTTTTTAAACCATCGCTGTAATGTGCGTTCATTACACGTTGTTTCACCGAACGTCTGATTAATTTCTAGTGTTGCTGCAGCTGCATTTAATCCCTTTTCAAATTGAAAGAGGTAAATTGCCCGAATATCTCTTGCCGACAGCATTTCCATAGGCGAGACAAGGACAGGTGTATTAATCTTTCCAAGAAATGGAACAGGTACACACTTCAAAATAAATACCCTTTTCTACAAATGCAATAATAATTTTCACCAAAAACATACACGTCTTCACGCAGGTGCGATTCAGTTCAGACTGAAGGAAAAAACGGACATTACATTTGTAACAACCTGATACTTATTCTTAAACGAAGCTTCATCAAAAATGCTTATTATCAACACATTTCTTTAGTTTTTTTATTGTTAGTCACCTATCTAACCTACTATGTTTAAAAGGTCATCAGCCAAACAACGCGTTTCGAAAAACCATAGTATAAACATCATCGCGAAGAGCATACGTGTAATAACGATCCTAGAAATATAATAATCAAATTGGAATTTCTTTTAGCACACATTAATGAATTTAACGGAGCGAAATAAACTTTACGTAAGATTGCAAAAATATCTTCTAATGTAGGTGATGTTTTTCGTTTCCACAAACAAGTTTCTTCATACATCTCTCACGAAGTGTTACTCCGCGGTATTTTACCGGCACAAAAAACAACCAAGCCTACAAAGCGGGCATTCATGTACACATGTGTATAATTCAAAAACGCCAAACATGTACTTATCGGAATGTTGTTATAAGCGTTTTAACATAATCCGCGCATCATTCATTGTTAGCTGTGTAAATCAGCCAGTGCTTCGATATATCGAGGTGCCCGCACGAACTCCATTTGTCTGAGTATTCCAGTCATTTGACGTGGAGTGTGGACATTATACACAAAAAAGTATTTAGATTTATCGCGTTCGAAATATTGAATACATATGCTGTATTAAATTGAATTGGAAATTATGTTATTGTTTGGTGTTTGAATTTTATACTTGTGTATGTTGAAGGGATTTGTGTTTTTTTTTATAACGATATATTATGATGAAGCTGCGAAAATGATATATTGAATAAAATAAAAGTCGACTTATCCATAACGATATACAAGGTATGGCAGAAAAGTAGCGAGACTAAGTTTCTTTTACAAGAATTTTATTTTATTTTTATACACGTTTTTAATCCTTTCAAAACAGTTTTCTTGGGAAACTATATATTTTCGTGTTGCTTCCAGGAAGGCCTCGACTGGAATCATTTTCAGTTTCTAGATGCTTCTTTGGATTTCGACAGTACCAAAATGACATTCTTTTAAATGGGTTTTAATCATGAGAAACAAAAAAAGAATCACACAAACTAAGAGTAAAAACTAGGTGATAGATAGTTGTGCGACAGGGGGCGTTATCATGGTGCTCCTTTCAAGTGACCTCAATATTTGCTTTACGAAAAAACACTCCTTTTCCAAGTTTTTTAATAGCATCAAAATTTGATGAAGAATAAACCTATTCAATTACAAATCATCACTTGTTATTTTCAATGGTAGTCGACCTGAACCAACCCAGAGTTTACTGAGACACTCCTGTAAGTTTCCGATCAAACCCAGAGCCTCTTGATATTATCCAGAAAACATCTGAGTCAACTCAGAAAGTCCAACAAGGTGCTCCTGAGTCAACCCAATTCAATGTACGTCAATTTTTGACGTTTTGATGTCTCTAAAAATCATCAAGTGTCGATTTTAGACTTCTTGCCCTATCTGATGTATTTTGACCTCCTAACTAAGAAACGACTAGAACTCAGCTTCGTATCTCTTTCGGTTTCCAAGGTATTCGCGAAAAAAGCCGCCAAAAACACCCGGCGAAAATGCGAACTCTTAACGGAAAATCATACGCACAGTCTTCTAGAGCATGTCTGAAAAACTTTAAATATCTCGGACATTAAATGTAGCCGGCCTGAGAAATCCAGTTTAGTGAAACATGTGTTAGAAAATAATGTAATCAAAAATATAAACAATTACTATGAATTAGACAATTGCGAGAGTATATTGAGAAAAACAAAATCCATGTGGTCAATGCGGCCCGAGGTTCAATACTATATTCTGGCTTCTAAGAGTTCTTGAAAGACGTGACCGTTAATAAGGTTCGTAAGTGATTACGAGTTTTTAAGACTAAGGAATATTGACTTAGACGTCAGTGCGTGTTTTGGTTTTGGCGGGATGACTACACGGTTGTCGCGATTCCAGGTGCAACACAGTGATTAATAATCTGCTGATGATGACAACTTCGTTGCCGAAATGCGTATACAGAGTTCGAAAATGATATAGTAACAGGTTTTACTTGGCTTTTGTGATTAATTTTATGGACCGAGACACAACCATATGTCAAGATAAAGCAATTTTGAATTTGTATAAAAAGAAATTACAATAAAGGCTAGACATTGTGAGCTGATTAAACAAAGTATAAGTTAAATTATTATTGGAAATGGATTATAGAAATTCAGAGTTGCTTATCGAAGTACAATAATTACACCGTCGTTCATCGATGAAAATCGACAGAATAGTGCAAGGCTGTTACTAATAACATTGTTTAGAGACTGTTTCAACGCAATGTTTTCGAGTGATTTGGCTAGTTTTCATGTTTAAAAGCATTAAATGTAGTTGTAGTTTTATTATTTATTGTAATTGTTGTTTTCTTCACTTGAGTGTAAAATGTGCTCTTGTTTTAACCAGTGTATATACCTCATTATATATTATTTTGTAATAAGTGTGTCCACAGTGCACTTTTCTTTGCTTTAATAATCTTAAAATCTGCCAGAAATTCATTTCCTTATGTTCAGTAACTAGTTTTAAATATATTATACGTCCAATTACATAACACCAAAAATATTTCGCAAAACTAGGCTACCACAACCAGCGAGTAAATCTTATCCAAATGAAGAAATCTCTATCATAGGCATCTATGAGGTGATTTCTTCGCAAATAACAAGCAACTCCATTATGTACGATTACGAAATACACCGCGCGCGATTGGCGATGGTGAAATGCCGATATTGGAAAAGATCCGTTTTGTATTGCAACAATAACACGGCCGAACGCAACGGTTTATTTCTAGCTGGTGAGAGTTATTTGGATTCCGCGAAAGTTTGTTTGGTCAGTAAGTTTGTTTTCGCTCCGTCTTATGTGCGCGTCTATTTTTGATAGAGATCGAGTTCAGTATAATGTTTGTTGAAATGAAACGATCGCTGGCCGTTGAATCGGTAAAAGATGTCCGTAAAAATATCTTCAAAAGATCAAACTGGTGATTAATTGAACATTAGATGTTTACGTACTACAAAAGATTCTAGTGTTCCCCCATCTCGTTTCGGAATAGAAAGTGCAAAGTAGTTGTTTGTATACATTTGGAATGATTTATTTACATAATCGTATTCAATTTGGTTCAGTTCTTTTTCGATTATTTAAAGAGATGTTGCAAAAGCTGTAATAAAAACAGGAAACTTTGGAATTCAAGTTTACAATACTTTCTCTTCTGTATCTTCAAAAAAATATAACGGATATTAAATTGAGAATAATTAAGCAGTACTACCAAAACTGTAGACATGTTTCCAGCCCGAAAGCCCAGGTCAGAGTTGGAATCGTGTCTTTGGCATTGCTGCTGAGTTTAAAACTAAATTTAATATTAGTTTTTTGCTATGTATTTTTGTGAAGAGGTGATAAAAGGTGTTGCCGCTTTAGGCGCTATAATTTGACGATTCGCTGATCGATTCTAATGATAGCGGTTTTTTGTAAAGATGATATACAGCTTTAAGATTGATCCTATCTTTATATGTATGTATATATATTGGTTTGGCAACTAAGTACTTTTTAAGTTTTCTTCGATTATCGGGGTGTAGTGCACTCCGAATTTCTTCCGACCGGCCAAACTGTCAACAAAGAATACTATTTGAGTGTTATGCGTCGTTTGCGCAATGCTATTCGTAAAAAGAGGACAGAATTATGGGCCAATGGCCAATTATGGGTTTTTCGCCAAATTTTCAACCAATATCGTGCCGCAACCACCGTATTCGCCCGATTTACCTCCGTGTGACTTCTGGCTATTCAGCAAACTCAAACGACTGCTCCGGGGAAACCGTTTTGAGTCAATTGAAGACATTAAACGTGAATCGCTACGCGCATTGATGGCTATTCCTGAAATTGACTTTAACAACTGTTTCGAGAATTGGAAGAAACGCTGGCACAAGTGTATTGCGGCCAGGGGGGATTACTTTGAGGGGGACGAAATAGATTTGGAAGAATAAATTGAGAATTTAAAAATTATGAACAAAGTCTTACTATTTTTTGCCCACAGTAGTAATGCGAGTGTATCGAAAACAAAATACGATCACAAAACGAATGTCACATCTTTTTCAAAAATAAATGAATTTTTAAACGGGAATTTTCCTGTTGACTTACTAACCGCCCAAATACGCGAGTTTATAAATTTTCCTCTTTAATTGGTTCCTTGAAAACGATTAAGCGTCAGTACATATTTTCGATACAGTTTACAATACACAAACAATCGCGAGCGTGCAATTTACGGTGTAGATTAACATGCTCATATTGAAAGTATTTTTCCATTTAGTACACACACACATGCACACACACAAACACAGATTATTTTCGTTGAAGTCGATAAACATGAAGCCTCTTGCATGTGCAGCATTTGTCGGACGGTAATTTATTAAGAATTACTTGTTTGCATGCCTGCAAGCTTAATACACAATCCCTGCTTCGTTAAATAAGTTACTATTAGTGTAATGTTTTCGAAAAAAGGCCCGATGAGCTTGTGGAATTTACATAAACACAATAACGAAAATGGTGGCATTCTTACGCGGTAATTACATTCAAAGAATTTTGTTTTTGTAGCCGGAGGTATGAACATATTTTGAAGAGCAAAACGTTTAAATTGCGATAAACTTATTACTAAAATATGTAAAATATAAAAGTGATTATTCCCCGTAACTCATTTCATATGATATGGTTTTAGTCCAACTGTAGCTTTGGGTTAAGGAAACATTTTTGTTTTCTTATAAAACACTTTTAGAAGAGATTAAGGCCAGATAGCCACGTCAATGTTATAAACTTATAAAATTACGAAATGATTTGAAGCCAAGAGACGTTGAGCGTCGTTTTTTCGCCTGTGAACAACTGCTCCAGCGGCAAAAAAGCAAGGGTTTTCTTCATCGCATCGTCACGGGTGATGAAAAATGGATTCATTACAGCAACCCAAAGAAAACAAAATCATGGGGACTGCCCGGTCATGCTACTACGTCGTCGGTTCGGCCGAATATTCACGCTGTTGAAGTTTTGCTGTGCATTTGGTGGGACCAGGCGGTGTTATTTATTATGAGCTGTGGAAACCGAACGAAACCATCACTGGTGAACGGTACCGAACTCAATTGATGCGATTGAGCCGATCACTGCGCGAAAAGCGGCCACAATACAAGCAGAGGCACGAAAAAGTGATTCTACAGCATGATAACGCTCGCCCTCACGTTGCCAAACCCGTTGAAACCTACTTAGAAACGTTCAAATGGGAGGTCCTACCCCACACAATAAAGTTGCATTTTCATCAAAAAAACAGCGAGAACTTAGTTGCGCACCTAATACATATAAGTTGCTGCAGTATGTATATCTTAATAAGAACTTGGTAGCGAGTTGCATGGTTATATTACCAGAACTAAAGGCAATTTGATTATTGCGGCACTCACGTTCACGGGTTATAAAACGAACCCATCGCTAGCCCTTCGTCTTAGTACAGGGTATTATTACTATAAAGGAATTTCACAAAGTAACGATATCATCAATCAATTATTTGTAGGTTACTAGTGTTTCAATAAATCTAAACCTAAATTAGGGAATGAGAATTTTATAACAGTTCAATAACCACTTATATAATGCAAATTTAATAACTGATCAAGTGGAATTTTAGTAACAAATAAAATAAGGAATCGATATCTTGACTGTGGCGTGAAACATGTTATCTTTGCATGTACTCGAAACTATGTATGTTACATGTGTTTTGAATTTATAAAGTGCTTGATTTTAAACACAGGTGCTTAATGTTTTCAGTTATTATATCTATTAATCATAATGAATTTTAGTTCCGTTGGGATTTTTTTATATCGTCTACACAAATCGTACATTTTGAAAACATCACTCTTTGATTAGGAACTGGACTAAACGACTAGGCATAAGAGTCAAACATAAAGATATAAAAGTTGATTTATTTTATTAGTTAGTGGTAGTTTTATAAAGTTATTTATTGGGTTGGCAACTAAGTACTTTCGGTTTTTACTGATAGAGAGCGTTGCTTTATTTTTTTGTGTAACGTATGTTAGTGCTGTACTTTACCGTTTGTCGCGTGATACTAGTCACATTGACGTAACTTCAGAAGCAAGTAGTGCGTGATTTTTATTAAAGCTATTAGTTGTGGGTTAATTTTAAATGGAGTGCAGAAACGAACATTTTCGACATATTTTACTATTTTATTTCCGTAAAGGAAAGAAAGCAGCTGCGGCTCACAAACAGATATGTGAAGTTTATGGTGTTAATTGCTTAACAGAGCGCACGTGTCAGAATTGGTATAAAAAATTCCGTTCTGGAGATTTTTCCCTCAAAGATGAGCAACGTTCTGGTCGGCCTACTGAAGTTGATGATGATGACAAAATCAAAGTCATAATTGAAGAGGATCGTCATATAACTATTCGAGAGGTTGCGGAAAGGCTGCATGTATCGCACACAACAATTGAAAAACATTTAAAATGTCTTGGGCTAGTTAAGAAGCTTGATATTTGCGTACCTCACGAATTGAAAGAAATTCATTTAACACAAAGAATCAACTTTTGCGATATGCACCTTAGACGAAATGAAACCGACCCTTTCTTAAAAAGAATCATCACTGGTGATGAAAAATGGGTCCTGTACAGTAACATAGTTCGAAAACGATCATGGAGCAAACACGATAAACCAGCTCAAACCACATCGAAAGCTGAATTGCATCCAAAAAAGATCATGCTGTCAGTTTGGTGGGATTACAAAGGTGTTGTGTTTTTTGAGCTGCTTCCAAGGAACCAAACGATCAATTCTGATGTTTACTGTTAACAATTAATAAAACTGGATGAAGCAATCAAAGAAAAACGGCCAGAATTGTCAAATCGGAAAGGTGTAGTTTTCCACCAAGATAATGCAAGGTCTCACACATCTTTGGCAACTCGTGGGAAACTATTGGAGCTTGGCTGGGAAGTGATGCCACATCCCCCATACAGCCCTGATCTAGCACCATCTGATTACCATTTATTCCGAAGTTTGCAGAATTCTTTGAATGGAAAACTTTCACAAATGACGATGACCTTCACTCGCACCTGGTTCAGTTTTTTGCTCATAAGGACCAGAAATTTTATGAGCGCGGAATC
Source organism: Dermolepida albohirtum (assembly GCA_031893035.1). Classification (NCBI taxonomy): domain Eukaryota; kingdom Metazoa; phylum Arthropoda; class Insecta; order Coleoptera; family Scarabaeidae; genus Dermolepida; species Dermolepida albohirtum. The sequence goes on along the minus strand of JAVIWB010002793.1, from coordinate 268,301 downwards.
ATGCAGCTGAAAGAAAGATGGCAAAAGGTCATTGAGCAAAATGGAAAATATATAATTGATTAAAAACTATTCTTTGTTTAAAAAAGTGTTTTATTTTATACTACAAAACCGAAAGTACTTATTTGCCAACCCAATATACTAAAATTTTTATTGATCTAGTTACCATTTCAAATTTTTAATACTTTTATGAGAGAGAGAGAGTTAAAAAAGGTTACTATTATTATGATAACAATAATAATTCACAAATCTCATTTACATAACATTTGGCACACCCAACGTGGGGCTAAAAAAATTCAATATAGCATATGAGTATTGAAACCAACTTTTCCATAACAATATACATAAGTTTCGAATTGTAGACTTGTTAAATGTATTGATGAATGGATAAATAAAAAATGAATTGACACTGAAATAAAATATATTTACGTAAATATATTATAAATGCTCACCACATAAAAACCTTTTTGAAAGTGGTGTGAAAGTGGTTGACTTTTAATTCCAGACAACAGAAAAACGAGTATAAAGAATTGTTTAAATATCAATTATTAATTGTAAATATTAAATTGTATTTTATTTAAACTTAAAGGATAAACAACTTTTTAAAAAAAATCAAACTCAATTTAATGAAATATTATGACAGACTTTACAATAAATAAAATAAATAATAATTTCATAATTGCCTGTTTGCTTAATTTATAAACTAATAATTATATTTTTAAAAAATTACTTATTTTTAAAAAGATAAAAATGAGGGAGTATACTATTTAATAATCAACGTGTTAAATAGTATACATTCAAAAACTTAAGTTTCTTTCGACAAAAAATATTTAAGTGAAATTAAATTATTTAAATTAATATATAGTTTTAAATAGTGTTTATAGGAAAATTATATTAAATATGGATAAGTAATGCTATCTGCTTCGGGGCTGGAACCGCGTCACTTGTACGAGGGAGCGTTTTTATATACGCGGAATGAGCGGGTTGTAGAGGGGTGAGTAGGCGCATTGGGGGCGTGGCCTGTGCAGCGACTCATGATTAGTATAAATACGAAGTTTCATTGTTATTAGACAGTTAGTCTTTGAGCTATCGTCAACCAAGTAACATAATCAGGAGTGAAAAGTGAAATATGGAAAGAATCGAATATCGTGCCGTTATAAAGTTCCTTACCGGGCAAGGAAAATCAGTCGCGACCATAATGAATGAGATGTCATTGGTTTACGGCGTCTCTTGTCCAGGAAAAACCATGGTGTACAAGTAGCATAGTTTATTTAAACAAGGAAGGGAATCTCTTGAAGACGACCCGAGGCCGGGCAGGAGCATTGAGGTGACCACACCGGCACTTATCCAAAAAGTTGAACAAATTGTACTCGAAGATGCTCGACTAAAGAAGAAACAACTCGCAGAAATGGTTGGAGTATCCGATACAACAATTTTTAAAATCCTACACGATCATCTCGGCATGTCTAAGGTCAGCGCACGATGGGTGCCGAGAATGCTCACGCCGCCGCAAAAACAACAACGCGTAGAGTGTTCGCGTGCATTTTTGGACTTCTGTAATGAAGACAAGGATGGTGTATTGAGTGGAATTGTTACTGGAGACGAAACTTGGGTTCCTCATTATGAACCTGAGTCCAAACAAGACTCCATGCAGTGGCATAAAAAGGGCACAGCACCTCCCAAGAAATTTAAAGTGTCACAATCAGCTGGGAAACTCATGGCAACGGTATTTTGGGACTCGGAAGGAATATTGTTGATTGATTATAAAGATAAAGGTGTTTCTGTAACCGGAGAATATTACGCTTCAATATTAGAGCGACTAAAAGAAGCCATTAAAGAGAAAAGACGGGGAAAATTGACAAAAGGTGTTCTGCTTTTGCACGACAACGCGCCCATCCACAAGACCCGCGTTGCGTTAGCTGCCCTGTATAAGGTGGGCTTCGAAATTGTGAATCACCCACCCTACAACCCAGACCTGACCCCGAGTGATTATTACCTGTTTCTGAAAATGAAAAAAGAGCTTCGGGGTAAAAAATTTACTGCCGATGATGAAGTCAAGGAGGCAGTTTCGGCGTATTTTGCAGATAAAGAGAAATCATTTTTTTATGAGGGTATAAATAAATTAATTGAAAGATGTGAAAAATGTATCCGTCTTGCAGGTGAATATATTGAAAAAGAAAAATAATTTGGTTTTTTTATTTCCACCCCTTGTCCCCCATTCCGCGAATATAAAAACGCTCCCTCGTACTGTACATGCGAATACCAATTTGCGCGGCGTATTTTATCCTGAACACATCGGCGTGTTGCTAAACGATTAAGAAATACCAGTTGAATAAAAAGAGATAAACATCGTTGCAGTGAAATATCTACAAAACCCGATTGCAAATTGATTCCATTACTTAATTGGCAAATGGACGGGTGAAATTGCAAAACATTCCGTGCAAATAACGCGTACGCACGTAAGTTAGAGAAAGAGGGAATAGAAGAAAGAAACGCTGTAAATGAGCACATTACCTAATTCGCCCGTCTGTCATTAAGACACCTACAACCTTACCAAACGTGCACATCACTGTACAACTATGTAATCTAATGCGCGTTTTGCGAACGGCGTAATATAAATTTTTTGAGAGAAAACAGTGAAAGTGTATCTGGGCTATGCTGACTGCTACTTCTCATTCATCCGTGATTGTACGTGCGCGCTGGTTTCGACACAACACGACGGCAAGACATATTTATCGCGTTTTAACATTGCAAAGTGTGTGTGTGTGTGTACAAGTTGATGGTGTACCACGGAAATGGAGATATTAAAATCTAGACTTTGCATTCTTGATATTTCCAAATACGTTCGTACTAACTATTGCGCACTTTTATATTTTCAAAACAATGGGTTTTTTTTTGAAAAATCATATTGAAAAATTGGAAAAGCGATGAATGTTTCTTGGATGTTACATAAGTACCCACACTGACTCATAATCAAGTCCATATGCAGATTAAAACATATTTTAATACTGAAGAAAATATTGCCTTAAAAGAACTTAAAAGCAATGTTGTTGGCAATGACGACATCAACTTCAAAATGCTAAAGATGTTTTAGATATTTAAACATATACACTACCGGTCATAAATACGGGATCACTACAAGTAAAATACAAAAGAATGGTACACTTGGTAAAACAATACGAATAAAAATGTAATTATCAGGTTGTTACAAATGTAATGTCCGTTTTTTCCTTCAGTCTGAACTGAATCGCACCTGTGTGAAGACGTGTGACGTTTTTGGTGAAAATTATTATTGCATTTGTAGAAAAGGGTATTTATTTTGAAGTGAATACCTGTTCCATTTCTTGGAAAGATTAATACACCTGTCCTTGTCTCGCCTATGGAAATGCTGTCGGCAAGAGATATTCGGGCAATTTACCTCTTTCAATTTGAAAAGGGATTAAATGCAACTGCAGCAACGCGAGAAATTAATCAGACGTTCGGTGAAACCACGTGTAATGAACGCACATTACGGCGATGGTTTGAAAAATTCAGCGAGGGAAATCTTGATTTGGAAAATGAGTCTCGCGGATATGCGCATAGCACCGTTAATGACGACGAGCTGCGTGTAGACGTTGAAAGTAATCCGTCGACAACAGTGCGTAGCTTTGCAGAAACATTTCGAGTGTCCATTGCCACCATTAGTCGTCACCTTTATTCGATTGGCAAAGTGAAGAAACTCGATCGATGGGTGCCGCACCAATTAACGGAAGCCAATAAGCTCCGTCGATTAGAGGTGGCTACCTCTTTGGCTAATCGACAGAAAGTTGAACCGTTTCTTCATCGGGTGGTAACGTGTGACGACAAGTGGATATTTTATGATAATTGGAGACGGTCAGGACAATGGTTAGATCGAGGTGAAGCACCAACCGACTAGTCAAACAGTCATTGCTGTATATTACTTAGGTATTATGAAGCGTCTTTTGGCGCGTATTCGTCGTGTGCGCTCTCAATATCGTGAAAATGGTAGCTTGCGCTTGTTGCATGATAATGCATCTCATCGCTCGAGGCTTATCACTGATTTTCTATCTACAAATGGCATTTTAACCATCAACCATTCACCGTATTCACCGGATTTGACCCCCTGTGATTTCCATCTATTCTCCAAACTACATTTGCCGATGAAAGGACAACGTTATGCCAGCGTCGAAGCAATTAAAAAGGTGTCGACGGCGATCTTAAAGAACATCTCTAAAGATGAACTTAAAAATTCATTCGACATATTAATTGACCGTGTAAAATGTTGTATTGAAGCCGAAGGCGTCTATTTTGAATAAAATAAATGAATTTCACCAAAATAGTAAGCTTTTGTTTTTATTTTAAAAAAGTTCTGTTTTCTCTGAGACAGACTGTGTACATAACTTCTTATATTAATGAATTACGTATACTTTTTAAGCGATGCTGAAATGTTAAAAATCCATGTTTTCATAAAAACTAGATAATTCTAGATGAATGCGTATGTGTAAACTGCGTGTTTGGTTACACATTTGCGAGTGTAACAAAACAAAACAATGTTCGTGTAGTTAAATGCGTAGTTTTGACACAATAAAACATTTATCCAGTCATCTTGTTTGTTTATAATTTGATTGCATTGTCTAAAAAACTGCTTGGTTAGCATAACGTTGGGCCATTTAGTAATTAAAAATAGAGGAGCTTGGAGATGGCTGTTTATTCAACAACGCAACGGTCCGACACAAATGAAACGCCATTGAGCGGGCTGGTTCATCCTCGGCCAACCTCGGTCGTTTTTCCAGGGTCCAAAGTCGTATTACCAGACAGTTTTTCGCAATCTAAACAACTAGCACGAGCATAATATATACCACGCAATGAATACACTTAGGCTTCGGGCGGTATATCCGTTAGTTTTATGTAGTGCTGCTTTATTTTAAATATGCACATACACTCATGTATAGATGGAAATAAAATGCGCGTAGCCCGTAGACATACCTTCACAGAATTTATACAGCTTTGCATATAAAATAAGTAGATGAGTGCATGCAGTAATGCGAAAACATCCAACAAGTGAAATTTCATTCATAAACGTCTTATTATGTGTATATTAACATCCCACGTAGTGCATGTGATTTAAAATGATATACGTTTGTTATCTTATTAATATTCAGAAACGGTTTTTTGAGAAATTTCAAAGCGAAACGGCTCGATTCGTAATTACATATCAGGTTGTAACATAAATCCTGTTCGAAAATTTGTAAAACTTGTTTATTAAATTTTTGTACAAAGTTTTTATTTATCAAACGTCAATGTATTTTCCCTCATTATTTATTACCGCTAGCCATCTTTCAGGTAACATATGAATTCCTTTACGGAAAAATTCTTCGGATTTTGAATCAAAAAATAAAGTTACTGCGGTTTGAACATCTTCTTGGGAATTGAAGCTTTTTCCATCAAGGTGGTTTTGTAAGCTTCGAAATAAGTGGTAATCCGTAGGAGCAAGGTCTGGGGAGTACGGTGGATGTGAAATTTTTTCCCAGCCAAGTTCTTCCAATTTCTGAGAAGTGATGCGAGCCGTATGTGGGCGGGCATTATCTTGATGGAACAGAACACCGCGTCGATTGACCAGTGCTGGGCGTTTTTTTCGCAGGGCTTCCATTAAACGGTCGAGTTGCTGACAGTAAAGTGCGGGAGTGATGGTTTCGTTCATTCCCAGCATCTCAAAATGAATTACACCTTTAATATCCCACCAAACACAGAGCAATGTTTTCATTGGATGCAGTCCAGCTTTAGGCGTTTGCACCGCCTTCTCACCAGGACTAAGCCATTGATGATGACGCTTAATATTTTTGTATTGCACCCACTTTTCATCTCCGGTAACAATTTGATTTAAAAACGGAGCACGGAGATGACGAGAGTGCATTGAAATGCACACATCAATACGATGTTGGAGTTGTGCTGGCGATAGTTCATGCGGTACCCATTTTCCTAACTTTACCACTTTTCCCAATGATTGCAAATGACGATGTATAGTCATATGACTTACGTCAAATTCTTGTGCAAGTTCTCGCACTGTTGTAAATGGATTATTTTCAACCCGAGTTCGAAGGACCTCCCTATCAAATCCAGAAGGCCGCCCGGTACGCTCGTCATCCTTCAAACTTAAGTCACCGTTTCGAAACTTTTCAAACCATCTCCGACACATCCGTTCACTAACAACATCATTGCCATAGACACCTTGAATGTTTCTAGCCGACTCACTCGCGTTATTTCCTTTTTTGTATTCGTAAAGCATAACATGTCGAATATGTTCTTTTGTCACTTCCATCTTTAATGGACGAAAAAGAAATTGAGAACAATATGTACACTCTTCAAAAGTTGCAGAAGTACTGACTAACTTATTGCGAATAAACCAATATGACTCGTATTGCAGAGATTTCGCAACGTTTCGTCGTAATGCGTATATATGCGAGTTGCTGCGAGAATCGGACAGAATATATGTTACAACCTGATATTTTATACTATTTACATAGAAGTATTTCCAAGGATATTTTGAATTTATCTAGCACCGTTAATGCAAAAAATTATCATTTAAATGTCGCATTTTAATTTATAAAAGAAGTTTTCATATTGCACATTATGTCACGTTGGAAGACTCGAATGTCATAGTTCTCCGTGGTCTAGGGGTAAGAACACAATACCCGGTTAACATGAGATCGAGAATTCTAGTCTCACCGGAGAACAGGAATTTTTCAAATTCCTGCTATATACAGTAACGTGCAAAAGAAAGAAGCACCTTCTTGAATTTTACAAGACTCTATTAAAAAAGGATAAATAATAATACTACACAAGTTGAAATTGTTTTTAATGTATAAAAACTAACACATATCGATATTTAAACATAAACAATTTAAATTTTCGATATTTTGTATGACCACCTTTATTTTTTATGGTACCTTGCATTCTTCTTTGTAGGCTTTCCATTAATGAATTAATGAAATTTTCAGGAATATTGTACCACTCTTCCTGTAGTATGTTCCACAGTTCATATTTCTTCTTTGGTCCCCTTCCATACTGTTTTCTGTCAAGATAATCTCGCACATGCTCAATAATATTTAAATCAGTACTTTGAGGTCACCATATCATAGTCTGCACTGCCCCATTTACTTCCTGCTGTGTTAAATAAGTTTTCACAAGTTTTGAGGTATGATTGGCATCATTATCTTGCTATAGAATGAAATTATTGCCAATAAGTCGCTGTCCTGATGGTATGGCACGTTCTTCTAATGGTGTTCTGTATTTCTCATCAGTTAATTTACTCTCTATTTTTACAATTTCACCCACACCTGCTGCCGAAATACAATCCAAACTCGGATACTCCTCCATGCTTGATGGTAGTGTGTAAACATGGTTCCAATAACGATTCACTAATGCGTCGTCCAACATACTGACGCTTGTTCACAATACCCTTCGATCGTGAATTAAATCCAGTTCGTTTATTTTTCGTCTACATCGAAATTACACTCAAAATTCATATACACTGACAAAGATACACGCTAGGTAAATCGACTGTAGACGGTATTCAAAGACTTTGCCTCGTGCGTTATGGTGAACACCGCGCCGTCAATAAGTATCCTACTCGGATGTCGAGTGACGCAGCGGTCCTTTAGGAATTCTGGCTCAACAAATGTCATATGGACTACAGTTTTAGAAATTTCAAAAAAAAAAACGACAAAGGACGTCATTTTGTATGGGATAACAAAATGAAAGACGAAATAGCTGCTTTTGAAAGATCAACAGACGGCAGTTTTTTCTGATAGAATAGTCATTGCAGGACAGATGGCGCCAGTGCGTTGAAATTATGGGAAATTACAATGAAAAATGAAATAATCAAAAATCATAAGTCTCTCGTTTCATTATCGGGTACAAAACTTTTCCAGCACTCCTCATATCAACGAATGGGTATGATAATAGCTACGCGTAGTTTGTGGTAATGCTCGATCATCGCGAATTAAGCAATAAATCATTTATTCACTTAATTCCTTCGGCGATATTTCCTTGACATTTTTGTGGGTAATTACTAAAATTACCGTTATAATATCATGTTGTTGTATGTATCTTTTATTAAACAACAGAAGTGTAAGCAAGCAAACAAACAAACAAATAACATCACGTTAATAGCGAAATCGCCAGCATAACCTCCAGATGCGCTAATTAAAAGAATCTTTCCTTGTCTTTACTATACGGACTAACAGTAACGTTTATACCACGCTTATATGGTGAGGTGTAAACAAGAAATACGCCATATGCTAAGTGGATAGTTTCATTTTATCAATCGAAGCACAAGGCTGGTGGACAGTATAAAAATAAAATAATACACAAAGATTAATAGTAGGAAAAAGATGTTCTTATACGAGGGAGCGTTTTTATATTCGCGGAATGGGGGACAAGGGGTGGAAATAAAAAAAACAAATTATTTTTCTTTTTCAATATATTCACCTGCAAGACGAATACATTTTTCACATCTTTCAATTAATTTATTTATACCCTCATAAAAAAATGAATTCTTTTTATCTGCAAAATACGCCGAAACTGCCTCCTTGACTTCATCATCGGCAGTAAATTTTTTACCCCGCAGCTCTTTTTTTATTTTCGGAAACAGGTAATAATCACTCGGGGCCAGGTCTGGGCTGTAGGGTGGGTGATTCACAATTTCGAAGCCCACCTTATGCAGGGCAGCTAACGCAACGCGGCTCTTGTGGACGTGCGCGTTGTCGTGCAAAAGCAGAACACCTTTTGTCAATTTTCCCCGTCTTTTCTCTTTAATGGCTTCTTTTAGTCGCTTTAATATTGAAGCGTAATATTCTCCGGTTATAGAAACACCTTTATCTCTATAATCAATCAACAATATTCCTTCCAAGTCCCAAAATACCGTTGCCATGAGTTTCCCAGCTGATTGTGACACTTTAAATTTCTTGGGAGGTGCTGTGCCCTTTTTATGCCACTGCATGGAGTCCTGTTTGGACTCAGGTTTATAATGATGAACCCAAGTTTCGTCTCCAGTAACAATTCCACTCAATCCACCATCCTTGTCTTCATTACAGAGGTCCAAAAATGCACGCGAACACTCTACGTGGTCACCTCAATGCTACTGCCCGGCCTCGGGTCGTCTTCAAGGGATTCCCTTCCTTGTTTAAATAAACTATGCCACTTGTACACCATGGTTTTTCCTGGACAAGAGTCGCCGTAAACCAATGACATCTCATTCATTATGGTCGCGACTGATTTTCCTTGCCTGGTAAGGAACTTTATAACGGCACGATATTCGATTTTTTCCATATTTCACTTTTCACTCCTGATTATGTTACTTTGTTGACGATAGCTCAAAGACTAACTGTCTAATAACAATGAAACTTCGTATTTATACTAATCATGAGTCGCTGCACAGGCCACGCCCCCAATGCGCCTACTCACCCCTCTACAACCCGCTCATTCCGCGAATATAAAAACGCTCCCTCGTACTTGAAGATTAATTTAGAATACCTTCCTGCAAATACTTCTACACGTTTCTTCTTCTTCTGCTGTTATATTTAAGCTCTTTTTTCTAATATTTCAGTACTATGTTATTTATACACAAATTTGGATGCTATTTTAACCCGTTTTCTCTTCCAGTAAACAATGGTGTGCTTCGTAAATGATTTGTACTGTTCATTGGCGGACAGACATTCCTTAACCTGTATGTATAATTTAAATCCATACAGAATATTAGAAGTTCTTAATGCATCATGTCTTAAATAAGCTACTTTAACTAACACTTTTCTTTCTACATCTTTTATTAATATTTATATGTAACGATACAGTTGAATGAAAATTGGAATAGTAGTTATTAATAAAGTGATCTTAATGAGATTTTAAATAGAGCGTTGGGGTTGGAAGTCTAGTAGAGTATTTTGTATTTTTTTTTTCTGTGTAGCTTTAGTGTAAAATACTCAACACTATATTTTAATTACTACTGAAGATGAAAATAATTTTAATTTAATTGGTGAAATACATATCTAGTAAAAAATACTAATGTTAATGTATTGGGTTGGCAACTAAGTACTTTCGGTTTTGTAGTATAAAATAAAACACTTCTTTTTTAAGCAAATTCATAAACTAAAATGAAATCAATCGTATAAATATTCCCCTTATTCGTCAGGATGAAAGAACGCAAAGAATTCATAGCGAAGCAGAGAAGAATCGCAAAAAGAAGCAGATTGCCGATAACGAAAACTCTCTAAAGGAAATGGAACTACAGGAAATGATGAGACGTGAAGATGTAAGTACAAATATCTAGAAAGCAGTGCTTTTTTATTATTTGTCTGGATTATAACATATGAGGGAGCGTTTTTATATTCGCGGAATGGGGGACAAGGGGTGGAAATAAAAAAAACAAATTATTTTTCTTTTTCAATATATTCACCTGCAAGACGGATACATTTTCCACATCTTTCAATTAATTTATTTATACCCTCATAAAAAAATGATTTCTCTTTATCTGCAAAATACGCCGAAACTGCCTCCTTGACTTCATCATCGGCAGTAAATTTTTTACCCCGCAGCTCTTTTTTCATTTTCGGAAACAGGTAATAATCACTGTAGGGTGGGTGTTTCACAATTTCGAAGCCCACCTTATGCAGGGCAGCTAACGCAACGCGGCTCTTGTGGGCGGGCGCGTTGTTGTGCAAAAGCAGAACACCTTTTGTCAATTTTCCCCGTCTTTTCTCTTCAATAGCTTCTTTTAGTCGCTCTACTCCAGTTATAGAAACACCTTTATCTTTATAATCAATCAACAATATTCCTTCCGAGTCCCAAAATACCGTTGCCATGAGTTTCCCAGCTGATTGTAACACTTTAAATTTCTTGGGAGGTGCTGTGCCCTTTTTATGCCACTGCATGGAGTCTTGTTTGGACTCAGGTTCATAACGATGAACCCAAGTTTCGTCTCCAGTAACAATTCCACTCAATACACCATCCTTGTCTTCATTACAGAGGTCTAAAAATGCACGCGAACACTCTACGCGCTGTTGTTTTTGCGGCGGCGTGAGCATTCTCGGCACCCATCCTGCGCTGACCTTACTGCCCGGCCTCGGGTTGTTTCTTCTTTAGTCGAGCATCTTCGAGTACAATTTGTTCAACTTTTTGGATAAGTGCTGATTCCCTTCCTTGTTTAAATAAACTATGCCACTTGTACACCATGGTTTTTCCTGGACAAGAGTCGCCGTAAACCAATGACATCTCATTCATTATGGTCGCGACTGATTTTCTTTGCCTGGTAAGGAACTTTATAACGGCACGATATTCGATTTTTTCCATATTTCACTTTTCACTCCTGATTATGTTACTTGGTTGACGATAGCTCAAAGACTAACTGTCTAATAACAATGAAACTTCGTATTTATACTAATCATGAGTCGCTGCACAGGCCACGCCCCAAATGCTACTCACCCCTCTACAACCCGCTCATTCCGCGAATATAAAAACGCTCCCTCGTATTTACATTTTTTCGTATATGTATATTGTTTGACCAAACGTGTATCCCTTTTTTGTATTTTACCTACAGTGATCCCTCATTTGTGGCCAGTAGTGTATGTATGTATGAATGTATATATATATATATATATATGTATACATAAATACATAGAATTCCCTAAGTTACATATCGCCTTGCGTACTATTTTAAGTTATTTTAACTGATGAAAACGCCACAAATAACTCTTGTTTATGTTTCGAACAATACAATAAACATATCCTCCATTTTTTTGGGTCAATGCTAAATATTATCTAAGCAAAGTGGCGTTTATTTTACTAGAACAATGCTTCGCAATTATGTCAGTGTTTTCAACAAATGATATCTGTTTGTAATATCACACAAAATAAACTAATCATTGCGTGAAAACGGTTAATCTTCAACTTCTGCACACAATATTGGCATTTACGTTGCGCGAAATATTTGATCGGTATCACAGTCATTTTTTGCAATATATATATATATACAAATTAATCAAGTGGCAAATGTAATTTGTGGTTATTAACAGAGTATTTGAGGTTAAACAAATTTGCTGTTGAATCTGTCGATAATCCTTTCTAATTTGACATTTCACTAAATACAGAAACATGTAGGTAATTACTAAATTGATTGGGATATAAAAAGTTGGCAGTGAAAATGTTTTTAAATTATAAAGGAAAATTTTCACGATATTTAAAATTTTCGGACGAAAAATGTCGATTGCTACTCTTAAAAAGTTGATTAAAATCGACTTTCTGAATAAATTATTAAATAAACATTGAATATTAGCTGCCTAGAAGAAAGTTGAGAAAACAATCAAACGTATAAATGTGGAAATTCTATCTTATTTTATATTAAATGAATATAAATGAAGAAATAAAATATCGAAATTCTACAAAGAGGATGGACATTATTGGATATACACTGTCGTCCATAAGTGTTTGACCACATACGAGGAAGCGTTTTTATATTCGTGGAATGAGCGGGTTGTAGAGGGGTGAGTAGGCGCATTGGGGGCGTGGCCTGTGCAGCGACTCATGATTAGTATAAATACGAAGTTTCATTGTTATTAGACAGTTAGTCTTTGAGATATCGTCAACCAAGTAACATAATCAGGAGTGAAAAGTGAAATATGGAAAAAATCGAATATCGTGCCGTTATAAAGTTCCTTACCAGGCAAGGAAAATCAGTCGCGACCATAATGAATGAGATGTCATTGGTTTACGGCGACTCTTGTCCAGGAAAAACCATGGTGTACAAGTGGCATAGTTTATTTAAACAAGGAAGGGAATCCCTTGAAGACGACCCGAGGCCGGGCAGGAGCATTGAGGTGACCACGCCAGCACTTATCCAAAAAGTTGAACAAATTGTACTCGAAGATGCTCGACTAAAGAAGAAACAACTCGCAGAAATGGTTGGAGTATCCGATACAACAATTTTTAAAATCCTACACGATCATCTCGGCATGTCTAAGGTCAGCGCAAGATGGGTGCCGAGAATGCTCACGCCGCCGCAAAAACAACAGCGCGTAGAGTGTTCGCGTGCATTTTTGGACCTCTGTAATGAAGACAAGGATGGTGTATTGAGTGGAATTGTTACTGGAGACGAAACTTGGGTTCATCATTATAAACCTGAGTCCAAACAAGACTCCATGCAGTGGCATAAAAAGGGCACAGCACCTCCCAAGAAATTTAAAGTGTCACAATCAGCTGGGAAACTCATGGCAACGGTATTTTGGGACTCGGAAGGAATATTGTTGATTGATTATAAAGATAAAGGTGTTTCTATAACTGGAGAATATTACGCTTCAATATTAGAGCGACTAAAAGAAGCCATTAAAGAGAAAAGACGGGGAAAATTGACAAAAGGTGTTCTGCTTTTGCACGACAACGCGCCCGTCCACAAGAGCCGCGTTGCGTTAGTTGCCCTGTATAAGGTGGGCTTCGAAATTGTGAATCACCCACCCTACAGCCCAGACCTGGCCCCGAGTGACTATTACCTGTTTCCGAAAATGCTGCGGGGTAAAAAATTTACTGCCGATGATGAAGTCAAAGAGGCAGTTTCGGCGTATTTTGCAGATAAAGAGAAATCATTTTTTTATGAGGGTATAAATAAATTAATTGAAAGATGTGAAAAATGTATCCGTCTTGCAGGTGAATATATTGAAAAAGAAAAATAATTTGGTTTTTTTATTTCCACCCCTTGTCCCCCATTCCGCGAATATAAAAACGCTCCCTCGTATATATTTTCATATTATTCAAATAAACAATAACATAATCTAACTAAAACCAATATGTCATTAAATATTAATTAAAACATAAACATAATACACACATATTCTTGGGTATTTATGTATTTTGGTACTCTAAAACTAAATGATCGATAATGGCTATTTTACAACCCAGGTATGGCGATTAAATAAAGATCTTTTTCTGGAAAATTTTAAATATTGGGTCTGGGAAAAAGTTCGTGGCGTTTTTTCAGTAAAATTCAACTGGTCCCCGCATGGCGCGTGGACGAATTCATTTAAACCGAATATGCTCCATTATTATCGACAATGTTTCGCCATTTTTTTGGTAGATCCATGATCCCATCGGTGAAAAACTTCTGTGGTTTCTGGTCGAAAAACTGAATCAAGTAGTTTTCACAGGCTTCTTTTGAAACCAACTTAATTCCATTGAGAGAGTTCTGCAGAGATCGAAACAGATGATAGTCAGAGGGTGCTATATCCGGACTGTAAGGTGGGTGCATCAAAACTTCCCAACCAAACTCTCTCAATTTTTGACGGGTCATCAAAGAAGTGTGTGGTCGGGCGTTGTCATGATGGAAGACAACACCTTTCCTATTAATCAATTCGGGCCGTTTTCTTTCAATCGCCTGGCGTAATCTCTCTAGTTGTGCACAGTAGAGTTGAGAATCAATCGTCTGACCAGTTGGAAGTAGCTCGTAGTGGACGATTCCCCTCCAGTCCCACCATACACACAGCATCACTTTTTTTGGCGTCAATGTTGGCTTAGCGAACGCTTGTGACGGCTCACCATCCTTTATCCACGATCTTTTACGCTTCCGATTATCGTACGTAATCCATTTTTCATCCCCGGTTATTAAACGTTTCAGAAACGGCTCGATTTCATTCCGTTTCAGCAGCGCATCGCAGATGTTAATTCGGTCCATCATGTTTTTCACGCTTAACTCATGAGGAACCCATACGTCAAGCTTTTTTTTGTAACCAGCTTTGTGTAAATGGTTCAAAACAGTTTTGTGGTCAATGCCTAGCTCCATGCCAATATCGACACTGCTGATATGCTTATCTTGTTGGACTTTTTCAAGAATTTCATCAGATTTTTCAGTGATTGGACGACCGGAGCGTGACTCATCTTTCACATTGAAATTTCCAGAACGAAAGCGAGCGAACCATTTCCGCGCAACAGATTTCGATAAAGTACCTTCACCGTACACAGCACAAATTTTATCACAAGCCTGCGCAGCGTTCTTCCCCTTATCATAATAATATTGCAGAATATAGCGAAATTTCTCATTATTCTTCTCCATTTTCAAGTGCGAATAACTTTCCAACCACTGCACCGATTACAATGTTTCTACGCTCAAACTAACGTTCGGAAGGTCATCTAAAAAACGAGCCCTCGGTGGTGTCGCTGTGACTTGTTGTTCTTTAGTTATCGGCAACCAATGCCATCTATCGGGAAAAACGCCACGAACTTTTTCCCAGACCCAATATAATTATGTCAAAATAAAGGAACGTGAGGTATCGTATTTGCATAAATATTTTAGTTTTCATACCACTTTCGAAGAGTAAAGGGTTCGTGACGTAGGGTATGTATTATTCTAAAATAAAATCAATATTTTGCATATTGCAATCATCAGTTAAAACACATGCTCTTGTAGCGTCTCATCATGATATTGAATATTGAATATAAAAAATATGAAGAAAGGTAGTTTACTGAATAGAAAGAGGCCAGACCGACCAAAAATAACACCAGTAGAGGGTCGAGCAATGGTTTTGTTAAGTAAAAGAAATAAACGACAAACGGAATCTCAATATTGAGCATTATTCGATTGTTTTTTTTTCTTTTTCATATATTAACATTCTTAAATGTTTACTTTTCTTTCTACTCACCCTGTTTCAATAACATAAGTTCTAAGCATTAAAATAAATGCAGTTTTCAAATATCATCTCATTTATGCAAAAAAAAAAAAATTAAAATCATTCCACTATTACCAAACGAAAATTTTTAACTTGTAAAGCTTCCCTAAAACCGATAAATATAAAAGAAATTTGAAATAAGTTGTAAATATAATTTTATAGCAAGCAGAATGTAAGTAACCACGGTCTGTCGCAAAGGTCAATTTTGTCTAAACTTACATTTAAAGTGAAAGATAATAAAGCTCGTTATAGAAGAGAAATATTTAAATTGGCATTTATGAGAAGAAATATAATCCTACAAATGAAGTTCGAAATTAGATTCCTAGATCGTAAATTTTATATAGCTTTGAAACCGACAAATCACGATCAAAGTAGAGAAAGTGGTTGCACGAATAAATTTAGTATTCGAATCGGCATTTAAGTAATATTAAAACCATAAATTAAAATTTTAAAAATTTGGAATTTACAATTTAAATATATTTGGTGTCATAAGTGCAAGTGAATTAAAAACAAATTTTGGAATAACAAAAGAAAACGACAATTTGACTTAATAAAAATACGTAAATATTGTAAAATGGAAAATTTCCTGTTCGTAAATAATAATATTAATTTTTATTCAACAAAAAAACCTAGACATTGAAGAAAGGTGTTAAAGTATTGAGTTGGCAACTAAGTACTTTCGGTTTTGTAGTATAAAATAAAACACTTTTTTTTAAACAAAGAATATTTTTTAATCAATTATATATTTTCGATTTTGCTCAATGAACTTTTGCCATCTTTCTTTCAGCTGCATGATTTCGCGCTCATAAAATTTCTGGTCCTTATCAGCAAAAAACTGAACCAGGTGCGAGTGAAGGTCATCGTCATTTGTGAAAGTTTTACCATTCAAAGAATTTTGCAAACTTCGAAATAAATGATAATCAGATGGTGCTAGATCAAGGCTGTATGGGGGATGTGGCATCACTTCCCAGCCAAGCTCCAATAGTTTCCCACGAGTTGCCAAAGATGTGTGAGGCCTTGCATTATCTTGGTGGAAAACTACACCTTTCCGATTTGACAATTTTGGCCGTTTTTCTTTGATTGCTTCATCCAGTTTTATTAATTGTTGACAGTAAACATCAGAATTGATCGTTTGGTTCCTTGGAAGCAGCTCAAAAAACACAACACCTTTGTAATCCCACCAAACTGACAACATGATCTTTTTGGATGCAATTCAGCTTTCGATGTGGTTTGAGCTGGTTTATCGTGTATGCTCTAATGTCAAGCTTCTTAACTAGCCCAAGACATTTTAAATGTTTTTCAATTGTTGTGTGCGATACATGTAAACTCTCCGCAACCTCTCGAACAGTTATATGACGATCCTCTTCAATTATGACTTTGATTTGGTCATCATCAACTTCAGTAGGCCGACCAGAACGTTGCTCATCTTTGAGGGAAAATCTCCAGAACGGAATTTTTTATACCAATTCTGACACATGCGCTCTGTTAAGCAATTAGCACCATAAACTTCACATATCTTTTTACGGAAATAAAATAGTGAAATATGTCGAAAATGTTCGTTTCTGCACTCCATTTAAAATTAACCCACAACTAATAGCTTTAATAAAAATCACGCACTACTTGCTTCTGAAGTTACGTCAATGTGACTAGTATCACGCGACAAACGGTAAAATACAGCACTAACATACGTTATACAAAAAATAAAGCAACGCTCTCTATCAGTAAAAACCGAAAGTACTTAGTTGCCAACCCAATATATTCCTTGTTAATTATGTTGTTTTTTGATTTTTCTCTCAGGAAATATTCACTTATTTTCAATTAAGTTTAAACCCAACTGCCGAGGCGCTGAACGGATATTATAAAGAACGATTCTTACACAACATTAGCTGTATGTTTCGGATTTTGATTCTGCCGGAAAATCTAATCATTAGGGTTAATATAACCAACCACCAAAACCTCCAAAAAATAAAAACCATGTGTAGACGCCGATGGAGGTCCAATCCCTTACTCATGTCTATTTCTGTTGACGGAAAAGTAATATAAGCCCGACGGAAAGGTTCGCATATACAAGAAGGTATATTAAACGTTTAGTTCAACACTAGAATACAGAATAAATTATGTGAAACGAATGGACAGTGTGTTTTTGGCTTTAGACGGTGTAAGCCTAGTACGGACTTTGTCTCTGTGAGAGTTTCACCCTGGTTCCAGGTGCTATACTATGATTATCTACTGATGATGACAACTTCGTTGTCTAAATACAGATTACGAAAATTATTGTTTAAAAGGGTTATAGTAAGCTTAATTGATCAATTTAACACAGTGTTCATTAAAATTTCCCATCTATTCATCAAGTTAAAAATAACGATGATCATTTTTGGAAAATTCATATTACCGATGGGTAATTAGACAGATTAAAAGAAGGGAATAGTTATTTATAGATTATCCGTTAATTAATTTTGTGTAATTTGAAATGATACTTCTTCAGACAATTATAGAATTTACACAGTTTAAAAATAAAGATGTTAATATAATACATAAACATGTTATGTTGCCTTTCATTAATTACTACGAAAATAGATAAATTTGTTGACGCTTCTTAAATAATAAGTAATAATACTCTTTACTTCTTGATTTGTGCTAATCGAAATATGATGATTTTGTGTTTTTAATCCGCCGAAATGTAAAATTATCAATTTTTTTTTTATTAAACATCATTCATAAACATAAAAAACCATGTCAAAATTATTTATTTATTATTCAACGGACAAACAACAGAAAATAGATACACTAACAATCTTCAAAATATAAAACGAAGAAATAACAAGTGCACCTTTAGGTGATTAACTTGAATTTATAGCCGTTTCTGATGACAACGAATGTCTTAAATTTCATTGAAATTAAATTCTAAATGTTGCGAGTTTGAAAGGACTCTATATTTTGTACATATTAACAGTTTGGTTGTCTAATAAACATATGCCCAAAACTTTAACGTAACTGAGCTACAAGCATTTGAATATATATACACAGTCTGTGGCAGAGAAAACCGAACTTCTTTAAAATAGAAATGTTTAGTGTCGCGCAATCTATTAAAGAAAATATGCGTCGGTAAGGTAGATCTTTCATCAATGTTAAGTCAAAATATCTTGACAGGTGCATCATTAGAAGCAGATAAATTGCGCGTAGAGTAAGAGTGTGTATTTGGCGTTGGTCGAAAAATGAATTTTAAACAAAGAGCAAATATCAAGTTCTGTTTTAAATTCAGTAAATCGTTTACTGAAACGCGTAATTTGATGAAACAAGTGTATGGTGATGCGTGTTGATCACGTACGAGTGTGTATGAGTGGTATAAACGATTTAAAGACGGTCGTGCTGACATAAATGACGACGAAGATCCTGGTGCAAAAATCTGTGGTTACAGAAAGTAACATTGAATTGTGCGTGAATTTATCAGAAATGAGCGGAAACGTGAGAATGGAATTAAATATTTTCAAAGATTCAATTCATCGCATTTGGACACAGTATTTGGGACTGAGACAGATTTGTGCAAAGTTTGTACCACACAAGCTAACTGATGATCAAAAATTGTTCGGAATTCAACATTGTACAGACTTGATTAAAGACTCAAAAAATGACGAAAACTTCATGTATTCCACTGTAACTGGGGATGAGACGTGGTGTTTTCAATATGATCCAAAGACCGAGCGCCAAAGTTCTGAATGGAAGCATCCAAGTGAAGAACGATCGAAAAAAGTCGTTTGGAGAAGTCAAAATGAAGACAATGTTGATTTGCTTTTATGATTCGAAAGGCATAGTGCACAAAGAGTTTGTACCCACTAGTCAGAGAGTCAATGCTGTATTTTGCCTTGGTGTTATGAAGCGTCTTTTGAAGCGTATTCGCCGTGTGTGCCCTCAGTATCGTGAAAAGGGTAACTGGCGTTCGTTACATGATAATGCACCATCTCATCGCTCGACGCTTATCACTGATTTTCTAACTACAAATGGCATTTTAACTATCGACCATTTTCCATATTCCCCGGGTTTGGCCCTCTGTGATTTCTATCTATTCTCCAAACTACATTTGTCGATAAAAGGACAGCGTTATACCGACGTCGAAGCCATTAAAAGGGTGTCGAGAGCGATTTTGGAGAACATCTCTAAAGATAAACTTAAAAATTCATTCGACATCTCAGTTGAGTAGAGTGTAAAACGTTGTATTGAAGTCGAAGGCGACTACTTTGAATAAAATAAATTTATTTTACCAAAATAGTATGCTTTTGTTTTTATTTTAAAAAAGTTCTGTTTTCTCCGAGACAGAGTGTGTATATTTTACCTTTACCCCTTTCTTGTAATCGGATTTAACTATTGTTTTTCATTTCCCCATATAAAAGAGATTGTAACCTGTATTGTACTTGCTCAATTAACGGACGAAACTAGTCGCAGTTAATATACAACATAGTGTGAAATTTGGTCAGTGTTTTATATATTCCTTAATTTGTTCTTGATGTTGAATTATTCATAATTATTTTTTATGAATATAATTTTATTTTGCATTTTGCCAATTTTTTCTGTCTATATACCAGGAAATTTGCATTTAAATTTTCCCTACTATAAAATCATATGACATATCCGATTATTATTATTATTATTATTATTTTGTTTTATATCAAAACTTCACCTGTTTACTAATTTTGTTTGTCTCTAAATGTATGTATTATAATAGATTTTTTTACGTATCTCCGACAATATACAAAATTATTATCTAACTTCATTTCTTAGAATTGACTGAATATTCAACATGTTGCATATTTACTATTTAAATTACAAATGAGATATATATTTGAGTTTTTTTCCACGTATTTAACTCATAAACATTATTTTTAAATTTGATTTAAACCATTTTAACACCTTCATGTATTTTTATACGTTTATAATTGTAACTTTGCAAAATTTTGTAGCGACACTTTAGCTAGAAAAAATATTAGCAGGAAATATAAAACACTTATTTTAACAACACTCATTAGCGATTCTAAATTTATTCTCTTTTAACTAACAAATACAATATATTTTGCATGCGAAATGGTGGGTCCGTGCACTAAACAAGGACAAGCCTGTTTTTGTCTCACACTGTGTGTGTGTGATCTTGAACACGTGTAAATATACTACCAATGTGGGACACGTTCTCTGTGTACAACCGACATGGGTAAACGAGGAATTCGTAATACTTCTTCATCATCATCATCGTCCAACCGAACCGACTTCTAACACAATGTTTGTATTTAGTCAATTTTTTTAAGAGTTTTGGAGGTTGCCGGTATTTTATTTTTTGCTCAGTCGAACTGGACCTCGTTTATTAAGGTTAAATTTATTTGCAAGTACGTAATTGTGATAGAGAAAGACGCATTTACATTCTGTTCCATTGACTTCGTAAATATAAATGTGCATTACATTAAATGAGTAGCGGCACTAAATATTTGTATCAAAAATCTCATACGGGCGTAACGAGCGGTTATTTTTAAAAGTAACGGCAAATAACGTTATATTCACGTCCAACGTGCTCGTGTTGTTATTGAAGTGAGTAAAGTTGAACATATTTATTTGTTAAAATAACTGTATCAGTAGTTAAGTAAGAAAAGGTAAAAAGTCACTTACCACATCGATGTTCGTACTCTGAACACGTATTGCGTAACAAAGTTGTCATCATCAGCAGATATATAATCACAGATTCACACCTGCGTGTGTGTGTGTGTGTGTGTGTGTGAGAAAGAGAGATTAATAATCTGCTGATGATTGTCGACATACGTATACAGAGTACAGACATTGATGTGGTGAAGGGTTTTTTTGCCATTTTTTCATTAATTCAATCAATCACAGTCTCAAGAACATTTATCGTATTTGTACATACATATCTTTAATTACACATAGTTTGAAATAAAGAAATCACTAAACTAATTATTATTATAAATACTATTAGGTGCGCAACTAAGTTCTCGCTGTTTTTCAAGAGATGGCTCCAGTAGTAAGTGCTGGTCGATTGTGACACAACCAAAACGTCATGAACCTAGCTTACACATATGGTAAACGAACCGCTTTGACACATTGGTGATTTTGTTTTTGCGTCATATATTTTTGGTTGTGCGAAAATATCTGTTTTTGTGCCAAATAATCGTCATTTGCGGGAAGTGTTGCTTTTCTTCTTTCATTCGAAGAAAACGGCGGCTGAAGCGCATCGAGAACTCCAAAAAGTTTACGGAGATGCTGCTCTAAGTGAAACAACATGCCGTGATTGGTTCCGTCGCTTCAAAGACTGTGATTTCGATGTTGACGACCGTTTGCGTGAAGAAAGACCAAAAACCTTCGAAGACGCTGAATTGGAGGCATTGCTCGATGAGGATCCGTGCCAAACGCAAAAAGAGCTTGCTTCAGTATCAGGAGTTACACGCCAAGCAATTTCCCAGCGATTGCATGCGTTAGGAATGATTCAAAAACAAGGAACTTGGGTTCCTTATGATTTGAAACCAAGAGACGTTGAGCGTCGTTTTTTCGCATGTGAACAACTGCTTCAGCGGCAAAAAAAGGAAGGGTTTTCTTCATCGCATCGTTACGGGTGATGAAAAATGGATTCATTACAGTAACCCAAAGAGAACAAAATCATGGGGGCTGCCCGGTCATGCTTCTATGTCGTCAGTTCGGTTGAATATTCACGCTGCGAAGGTTTTGCTGTGTATTTGGTGGGACCAGGGCGGTGTTATTTATGATGAGCTGTTGAAAACGAACGAAACCATCACTGGGGAACGGTATCGAACTCAATTGATGCGATTGACCCGAGCACTGCGCGAAAAGCGGCCACAATACGAGCAGAGGCACGAAAAAGTGATTCTACAGCATGACAACGCTCGGCCTCACGTTGCCAAACCCGTTAAAACCTACTTAGAAACGCTCAAATGGGAGGTCCTACCCCACCCGCCATATTCCTCAGATATTGCGCCGTCCGATTATTACTTGTTCCGTTTGATGGCACATGATCTGGCTAATCAGCAGTTTCGCTCATATGAAGATATCTCAAAATGGCTTGGTTCGTGGATAGCCTCAAAAGACGAACACACCGTGACGGTATTCGAGCTCTGCCAGAAAGATGGGAAAAAGTTGTCGCTAGCGATGGGCAATATTTTGAATAATTCATTTGTAAACATTTTTCACAATAAAATTGCATTTTCATCAAAGAAACAGCGAGAACTTAGTTGCGCACCTAATATATTAAAAATGTTTATGCATTTTTTGAGACTTTTTTAATTATCACATCCAAAGTAATTCAAATATATTAACATACTAGTAATGTTAAAGTATCACAGAAATATAGGTCAAAAAACAAAATAGGATATAAAACGCGAGACCGGAAACAACCCTGGGTAACAAATGATATATTTTCATTAACCGATCAATTGGGTTAGGATGTCTTCCCACGAGGCAGGTTCCTACTGACTACGCAGCGCCATCAGTGTAATGTAATAAAATAAGTGAAATGTAGAATTACACGTTAGTACCGAGTGGATCTTTACACAAGGCGAATGTATAATTATTAAGTATGGCGGAAGACAAATGCAACTGTAAAAATCATATAAAGACTGCACAATACCAAAATAATGTGCCACCAAAAACGCAATTTATACTTGATTTACCGTTCACGATAATCGCCTGTGATTTGAGATTTCATCTACTCGATAAGCAACCGTTTCATAACTTCTGGATTAAATACAATCCCAATTGGAAGCAGACATTTTGTCAGTCTTATCCATTTTGCCTTACACAAGAACAGCTGTGAGTAATCTGTGTTATTTAGACAATAGGAAAACCAGGTGACTCATAATAATTTCATTTATAGAAAGTAACAACAATAGAATCGTTTCGCAATATGGAAGATATATTTACGAATGTTTACAAATCTATGTCTTGGGTGGAAATCCCGTTTAAATAAGGGACAAATTGGATTGAAAATTCAATTTTACATTTAACTACGTTGTTATTCAATTGTTACTTATTTTATATTCTAAACTACGATCACTTTTCTAGACAAATCTTTGTTCGTTTGTTTCGGGCAAATACAAAGAACCCAATCATGGTTCAAACTGTGTGCCTTCAATCCTGGTCGTTTTAAATTAATTTACACCAATAGACTACAAGACATTGACTTTAAATTGGAATGCTTTATACTCTCGAAACTTGAACAGAGGGTCTCTTTTAAGATAAATGTAATAAACTTACAAACTGAATTGGATTTGTTTTGGTGTTTTAGATTAACTTAAAATATAAGTTGGATTTTTTATATAATTTAGTTAGGTAGGTATTGGGTTGGCAACTAAGTACTTTCGGTTTTGTAGTATAAAATAAAACACTGTCGCACCCGAAACACTACGGCAAAAATGATTAAAATAATTTAGATACCATTTCTTTTGAATTGAAACAATAGTATTTGAAGTTGTGTTCTTGTGTTCAATTATGATAATGCATTTGCACACTTTGTATGTTCTATCAAAACAATGTTGCGTGAACTCTGATGGGAGATTCTATTAGATTCCCTTTAAAGTTCAGATCAGGCCAGAAAAGATTCTACTCCTAAATTTGGAAAACGATTAAGAGAGCTTGCTGTAAATTGTAACGTTGTATACCACAGCATTTATTTCTAAGACTACAACATAAAGTAGTTTATTGGTGATGATTTGGTTCAAATTTTTCTACAATATTGATAAAGTACTTTAAATGTATCACTTTCTTTCTTTTTTTTCATAACAGATTTGTTCAATATTTAATACAAGTCTCCTATAGGTTCCTTCAGGTTTCCCTGGTTTTTATCATTGTATTTAATTGTACCTAACAACCTCTTGTTGTCCTCCTATCGCATCTGCAAGAATCCCCAAGCTTCTCTTCCCAATCCATGGTCACCACTTGTGAAAAATATTGTTCCATCTTTTATCTATCTCTCATTGTGGCTTACTCAATTCCATTTTTATCGCGCTACTTTCACTTTGATATCCTGTACTCTATTGATAGTACTATTAACATATCTTTAACAAAATACCGACTACATTATATACAAGAGCAAACTTACTTCACTATTACACCAAGAAACATATTAACGCGAACAAAACCGCCGAATATATATATCGAATCCAATACAATCACTTATCAAGAACGTAAAAATAAATTACGTTATCTTGGTAAGAGAAAATTTGATTACGAATCTATATGAAGTAGTTTCTGTGCATTATATGACCAGTTGGCCAGTGAAAATCAATACTATCTCCCATAAGGCCATCCGAAGGGTTTAAACGAATTTCTTTCGAACACGAAACAGCCATTTATTTTCTCGAGGAATGGTAAAAATATATGTTCCCTTCATTGTTGCGTGCGGATGACCACTTCAGTAGTAATAAAATACGATTTTGTACCGTTTTCTATTTGATCGAAATACAAAGGGTACTAGGAAAGTTTTGCAATATGACGCAACAATGAACCGTAGGAAGCTGCTTGTTGCTGCATGTTGAGACATGTTCATACGTGCATAGTAGCCGCCGCGCCATGTCGACGGGCTCAGTTATTCATTAGCAGTGAGAGTGTAAAAAGCTTGCGATGGCATCGTGGTCACGAAATGAGATAAGGGCTGTTTTGCGTTATAACTTCGTGCGTGATTTAAACATAGACCAGTGCTTCGAAGAAATGACTCTTGTTGATGTTTGTCCACATCGCACAACGATATTCAGGTGGTATGGAGAAATCCTAAGGGGAAATTTAACTGTGGAGGATGCTGAGAGGCCGGGAAGGCCGCGAGCGTCAGTTACGGTGGAAAACGTTACTACTGTGAGGAAAATGCTTGGTGAGGACAGGCGAGTGACCTACGAACAGATAGAGGGTACTTCAGGCCTAAATGCACCAGCAATTCGTTCGATTCTGCATGATTATTTGCACGTGAAGAAACTTTGTTCTCTCTGGGTGCCGCATCGACTGACAGCAGAGCAGATTACACGACGTGTGACTTGGTGCCAGGAGATGCTAAAAAAATTTTAACAAGGGACAATCTGGGTGTGTGAACAACATCGTGACAGGTGATGAGACTTGGCTGTGCTATTACGATGTGCCGACCAAAGCTCAAAACAAAGTTTGGGTCTTTGATGATGAAGACACACCCGTAGTTGTCAGAAAATCCCGATCTGTAAAGAAGAAAATGATAGCTGTATTTTTCAAATCGAGTGGAATTGTGGAACGCGTTGTTTAGGACACACAGAAGACAGTCACAACTAAGTGGTATACTGAACAATACCTGCCTAAAGTCATTGGATCTATGAAGAACTTACGGCCAAAGTCAAGAATGGACACCTGGTTTCTCCATCACGATAATGCTCCAGCTCACCACGCCAAAGCCTGCACCGAATATTTGACCACGACAGGATTGAAACTTCTCGAGCACCCTCCCTACAGTCCAGATCTTGCTCCCTGCGACTTTGCACTGTTTCCACGTGTGAAAATGAAGCTAAAAGGGAGGCGGTTTTCCAGTGATGAGGACCTTCTGCGGGCTTGGGACAACGAGTGTGTTTTACTCCCTAGTGAAACCTGACAGAACTGGTTTCGGAGGATGGAGAAGTGCATTGAGTGTAGAGGAAATTACTTTGAAAAAATTAAATAAACAAAGCTGTATTGCAAAACTTTTCTAGTACCCTTTGTATAAGCAATCCAATGTTTCAGAAATACATATCCCATCAAAAAAGAGTCTGTTTTTTTGGTGTTAAAAAACATGAAACATTTTCTAAAAATAATATTTCACCACGAATAAAAAGTACTGTTTAAAATTTAAAAGAAACACAACAGTACTTAAAGTAGAACGACAGTATGTGTTCTGTACAAACTCTTGGTTTATTTTGAACGTTTCCGCTTCGGAAATATCTCACATTCATAACTGATGCAGTTCAGTTATTCGCGAATTTACATTAGTAATTGGTGAAGGAAGCATAGTGAATCCGAGTAAGTTAATGTTCACATAGAACATTTCACACGGTTGCGGAACCCGACACGTTGTTTTTCTTTCTTGCAAAGTTTTTAGTCAATATATACAAACGTGAAACCGGAAGGTGGGTTCTAAATAATCACTTGTACAATATCGATTTCACAGAGGAAGTTTCTTTTTTTAATACAATATTTTTGTATAACTTATTTGAAATCGCTTTTGAGGCATTAAATAATGTCTTGTCTAGTATTTGTTACTGCTTCTTCTAAAATTATTTAAAATGTTGAATACATTGTTTAATTGTGGAGAGAAATCGTTAATTTTAGTGAGGATGTGGAGATATTAAAACATTTTAATAAAATAGTAAATATTTCCTTATATATACATATACACTGCCATTAGAAAGTTTAGAAACAGTCGATATTTGAATTCATTTTAAGTAAAATATATTTAACATTTTTTTTTGTTTCTAAGATAAGCAAAAGGTATATAAATACAAATATTAAGTGAGGAAAAGTATATTTCAAAAAACGAACTTAAATTTATAGTTTATTTTCACAAAGACGTCCTCTATTTGCAATGATTGCAACCTGTTACATTTACGACATTCTAACACAAAAATTTAGTGAAGTAATCGGAGTTTTATATTGTAAATATTCCCCATAATTATTTGATATTTTTTGATTACCAATTACCAGCTTTCTGCCTCAAAAAATCCCACAAATGTTTACAGAGAGAAATGTTAAATAATGGAGGCCACCAAAAGAATGCTTTTACTTCACAATCTCTTTCTTTTCTAAGGTAAAGTTTTTACATTACCTCGACGAGTTTTTAGGGTTTTCCCCTGCGCGAATATCAACTGACTATTTGTCCCTTAAGTCATAAAGCTTTATTATCCAGTAGAATATCTTCCTAGAACTATGCCGCCGCATTTTACATATGTATCTATACTTATTATTTCTGAGAATCTGACCAACCTTAGCACTAAACAGCCGAGTTTACCTGCTTAGAAGGTGTCAGGCAAACAGTGAGTTCTTCGTTACAACCCAAAGAAATAAGATCAATTGTTCAGCAACTTTACTTATAATATTTCAGTAGGTTTTTATATTAAATAAACTTTATATAGTGCAGGCGTTTTTATTTGTAAAAGTTTCCTCACAGATTTACAATCTGTGGCTTGATAAAAGGTGCCAAACCCAGCCTAATATTTAATCAACTTCTGACATTATTATTTAAGGTTTAGGCGATAGTTGCCAACCCAATAGCATCTGGTAAAACGCAAATACTTAAAAACACCTTCAAAATTAATTGCCAAGGTTCCGACAGTTTGCAATGCGATTATCTTTCCTTGAATTTAATTGGAATTATTTTTGTCCGAGATTATACATATCTACACATTTAAAAAGGTAGAATTACACATTTCCTTCGCAGAACCAAAGTCTAAAACAATGATTCAGACGATAGTTTCTGTAAATTTTCCTACGTCCAGGCCAGTCGTCTATCAACGTATTTTTACGTGCAAAACGATTTTATTTGACACCTCATCAATTTACATTACATTATCCTATCGTAATCGTCATTGTATAGTCATTACACGAATGTGTTTATATTTTGTGTTCTTAATGGTAGTCGCTTGTGATTCTATTTATGTCAGAAGCGGATTGCGAAGAATAAACAAAGAAAGTTCGCCTTGGCGACGCGGCGCCGCGTTCATTTTCCCACGTTCAAGGAAATCAACCGCATTAAACAGTTAATTTCCTTACAAAAATCTTCAGCTGGTGATAAACAGTTTAACAACGCTAAAATTACGTATTATAGGTCTTAGTGTGTGAAGAACCAAATATTGATTATTGTTGTGTTGTATGCTGTCACCCCAAATACTTCATTTTCGCCTCATTAACTTGAAAAGCTTGTGACTGAAGTTATGTTATAAATGTCCTTAACTGCTTTGTTTGTGTTTTGTGAGTCTAGACGATCGGAACCGAAAATTCCCCGTCGTAGACCTCAACACAGAAACAACCAGGCAAGAAAAAATGCGAAAACTTCGCGTTATATCTAATTCTAACTTCTTCGGTCGGGGAAAAAATCGAAGAGAACCGTAAATACTGTTATTGACAGTGATTCAAAGGCAAACTATGCCAGACATGCCGGTAACTTCGCCGACAATCGTTCTCCGCATCGACAGTGGTCCGGGTCGACATGAAAAGAGACGGCTAGAGACATTTTACGATACGACCGCCGACAGCGCAAAAGAGCTCCGTCCAACGGGAAAATCGCGCGGCGTCGAGACGACGTATTTTAAATACGTCCTTGAAACGAAACGCAAACAGATAGAGGATGGTCATTTTTCGTGTTGCGTTCTAATTCGGGCGAAGGAAATTTTCGTTTGAAAGAACATCTCGGTCACTCTAACCTCACTAATAAGTAGGATACACAAAATTAACTGATTAGCAGTTGTGAGTTTAAAAAAAGGAATTGGAAAATTTTATATGCACTATATACATACGTAATCAAAAAATTGGGTGTTTGAGAAATAAGTTTTGATATATACAAAGAGCTTCAAAACTTATGAACTCTTTTTATCTACAAAAGTTAGGTGTTAGAAAAATAAGTTTTAATATACACAAAGAGTTTCAAAACTCATACATTCTTTTCTTTATTTACCAAAAAGTTAATCAGAAGAATAAGACTAAATACGTACAGAAATCTTCGAAACTTATACTTTATAAAAGTTATTTATAAAAATTGGGTGTTAGAAATTAAGCTTAGATATATACAGAAAGCTTCAAAATTTATGGACTCCCTTTTTTATTTATAAAAAGTGGATGTCAGGAAAATAAGTTTTGATACATACATAGCGCTTCAAAACTTATGAACCATGAAGTTAGGTGTTAGAAAAATAAGTTTTAATATATACAAAGAACCTCAACACTTATAGACTTTCTCTGTTTGCAATAAAATTAGTCAAAGAGATTAAATACATACACAAGGTTTCAAAACTTAAGAACGTTTTTTTATTTATAAAAACTAGGTTTATTTTAGACAGAGAACAGATAACTTCAAAACTTATAGACTTTTTTTTGGCTGAAAATTGAACGTGTATCCATCATTATGAACCTGAATCAAATAAAAATTATGCTATGGCATTTCAAGGACTTTATCTCTTCTAAAGAGTAGAGACGTAATTTTGGCACGTGCTGTAGAAGAATTAGCTTCCATTATCAACTTATCTCCAAAAATGAAATATGGATTCATCGTTATGGTCCTAAATCAAAAAAATTGGTATTTTAAGAACTTCGCCTTCATTCAAGCAGTAGAGGTGCAATTTTTAGCATGTCTGGTTAAAGAATCAGTTTTAATTATCAATCCACTTATCTCCAAAAATGAAACATGGATTCGATATTATGATTCTGAATCAGAATATTTAATGCAGTGCCATATCAATGATTCCACTTCTATCAAGAAGTTTAAGGTTCGCTCTTGTGTTTGAAACATGAATTCATCAAGAACCAGATTCAATTATCGATCGATTTATCTCCAAAAATGAAGCATGGATTTGGATACATTATTATGATCTTGAATCAAAATAAAATTAATACAGTGGCATTTCAAGAACTTCACCTCTTCCAAGGAGCAGAGGTGCATTTTTTGGCATGCCCCGTTGAAGAATCAAGCTTAATTGTCACTCGACTTATCTCCAAAAATAAAACATGGATCCGTCAATATGGTCCTGAACCAAAAAATTAACGATGTAGCATATTGAGGAGTTCACTTCTTCCAAGAAGTTTAAATTTTCTCTTGTGTTTGAAACATGAATTCATCAAGAACCAGATTCACTTATCGATCGATTTATCTCCAAAAATGAAACATGGATTCATCATTATGATCATGAATCAAACAAAAATTGATGCAGTGGCTTCATAAAGATTTTGCCCCTTCCAAGAAGTTTAAAGGTTTCTCTTGCGT
Source organism: Dermolepida albohirtum (assembly GCA_031893035.1). Lineage (NCBI taxonomy): Eukaryota > Metazoa > Arthropoda > Insecta > Coleoptera > Scarabaeidae > Dermolepida > Dermolepida albohirtum. Next base: position 237,641 of record JAVIWB010002793.1, on the reverse strand, counting down.
TTAATCGTTTTATTTGTAAAATGCACTAATTAAGACTTGCAATAGTATTTACTGATGATGATTTCGAAATGTCCTTGCACAACTTTTGGTTCAGAATATAATTAGAAAAAAAAGTTTGCAGAAATTTTTAGGAACAAGAAACTATAGACAGTTGTTGAGAACTATTACATGCTTAAAAAATATTTTGTTTTACGATGTAACACCCGTATTCAAAAGTTGTATCATATGTAGTAACAGGTCGGCTGAAAAGTACCCGGTCTGACACATAGATGGCGTTACTGTTATTAAATCCATATGTTTTTTAGATAGTACTAACCTTCAAACGAAACGTGTCAAAACTTGACAGCAATCCGACCATTAGTTACTGAGATATTGCGTTCAGAGTGAAGCTACTTTTGTTATTTAAAAAAATGGAAAAAAAAAGAATTTCGTGTGCTGATAAAGTACTGCTTTTTGAAGGGAAAAAATACCGTTGAAGCAAAAGCATGGCTTGATGAGGAGTTTCCGGACTCTGCGCCAGGAAAATCAACCATAATTGATTGGTATGCTAAGTTTAAACGTGGTGAAATGAGCACCGAAGACGGCGAACGCAGTGGACGACCAAAAGAGGCTGTCACCGACGAAAACATCAAAAAAGTTCGCAAAATCATTTTAAATGACCGTAAAGTAAAGTTGATCGAGATAGCTGACATCCTAAAGTTATCAAAGGAACGTGTTGGACACATCGTGCATGAATATCTGGGCATGCGGAAGCTCTGTGCAAAATGGGTGCCGCGCGAGCTCACATTCGATCAAAAACAACAACGAGTTGATGATTCTGAGCTGTGTTTGAAGCTGTTAAATCGTAATAAAACCGAGTTTTTGCGTCGATATACGACAATGGATGAAACATGGATTCATCACTACACTCCAGAGTCCAATCGACAGTCAGCCGAGTGGACTGCACGCGATGAACCGGCTCCAAAGCGTGGAAAGACGCAACAGTCAGCTGGAAAAGTTATGGCGTCAGTTTTTTTGGGATGCGCAGGGAATAATTTTCATAGATTATCTTAAAAAGGGCCAGTCCATCAACAGCGACTATTATACAGCGTTATTGGACCGTTTGAAGAACGAAATCGCAAAAAAAACGGCCCCATATGAAGAAGAAGAAAGTGCTGTTTCACCAAGACGATGCACCGTGTCACAAATCAATGAAAACAATGGCCAAATTCAGTGAATCGGGTTTCGAATTACTTCCCCATCCACCGTACTCTCCAGATGTGGCCCCCAGCGACAATTTCCTGTTTGCAGACCTCAAGAGAATGCTCGCCAGGTAGAAATTTAGCAGGGATGAGGAGGTGATCGCCGAAACTGAGGCCTATTTCGAGGCTAAAGACAATTCGTACTACAAAAATGGTATCGAAAAGTTGGAAGAACGCTATAATCGGTGTATCGCCCTCGAAGGCAACTATGTTGAATAATAAAATCGAATTTTGCCAAAAAACTGTGTTTTACTATGGTAGACCGGGGACTTTTCAGTTCGATTGTTGTCATTGAATGTTACGTATTTTAATCATCAGTTTCATGTACATTTCAAGAGCATAAAAATCGCATCTTGTGAATATATACGTAAATCATCGTTATTTAACACGGTTTGGGCATATATACATGAATATACTAGTGAAATATTTACAAAAATTAAAAAAATTGTGCTGAAAAATATCATTACAATTTAATAGACCTTGCTGTACGTATTTTAATCAACTTGAACATCTAAACATTGCTTATTTTATTTACACCAGGTAGTAAATTCGAAAAAAAAGAAAATATAAAAACAGAAACTCTTTATAGGAACTATATTATTCTTACCTTGACCTTAGACCATTCAGGTAAAGATTTATTACCGGCCTAAACTGTTTTTATTGCCAACAGAAAAAAGATTTATTATCGTACAGATTTCTTCACTCCTCGCAGAGTTTATGTTATAAATTATTAGCCACAGTACAACCCGGCGCTCGGTAAAAAAAATAAGATTTATTAAAAGTTCAGCAGTTCCTTGGGGAATAATGAAGAAGATTTCGTAAACGAAAATGAAAATTATAAACACTTTTTAAATACATTTATATGGGATTTAATCGCAGTGTTACAACGGTGTTCAGAAAACAAAACACTTTCAATACTATTTATTCATGATGCGAAGTCATCGTTTAAACAAGTGAATTAAAATCAGAGAAATTCATGGATAAATATTCCGTTTAAAGTGATGAATATATATGTATTGAATAAGAAAACAAACTAACTGCATCCTGTTTTATAAATACTAGTCGTATTAACGGAAATACCGTTCTGTTGTAAACACATATAGGTACATACGGTATGAATAGTAAATAAATTAGCTCATACTATAATTTTTTTAATGAAATAAAAGCCACACATCTGATACTTTTATATTAAGAGACTGCAGAAAATGTAACAAATCTCTGAGTGAAGTTTGCCCATTTTTTAAAGCATTGTCAATAATTTTTTAATCTTCCCTTTCGGTGGTTTTGCGTGGCCGATGACAATGCTGTCGACCGCTTGATGTTGAGGGCAAATTTTCTTTGATAAATGTTGCAATTCTTAGCACTCTTCGGCGAGAAACTTTTACTCGTCTAACAATGTAAATTTGAGAATACAAATCCGTCCCTAATACAGTTTCTGCTTTATATCATAGTGTCAAATATCTATCTCGTCTTACTCGTAGCACATAAGTTTAAAAATATGTAATTAGTCCACCTGTAATCTAATCATAAGACACTAAACTAAAAAAGAACCGGTAAATACGTTATCACGAATACACTATTCAAGTGTTCTAATAATTCTGAATAAATTTTACTTGTATTGACGCATTATATCACCAACTTAGTTATCGAAATACGTTTACAGACCACGAAAATTAATGTGGAAAAAGGTTATACGTCAACCTTCAGCGACTAAGGTGATTTTAACTCAATTTTCTAGTAGCTTTTAAATATATTTTGATTTAAAAAAAAATTTGCACGTCATATTTATATTTTTATCCGTCAGTTCTGGAAATATCATTTCCTATAACTCTCTGTATATATTCACATACCCCTTGAATGGTCAATATGAATATTTTTTCTTATTTCTTTAGCGTTGGAAGGATTGTTCTTTTCAATATAATTAAGATGAATTACAACCCCATAATAAAAGGAACATTTGCTAGAAAAACTAGTACAGCACTAATATCTAATTAAACACTAAAAACATCGTTTTTGGTTTGTCCTACTTCTAATATATTTGACACAAAAATGCATGTATTTAAATGATAATTCGCACAATATTTAAAAAAACAATTGCAATCTTATCTGAGTATTACTGTCAATAACAAGATACACTCCGCGCAACATGAATAGGACCACCCGACTTGTTGCAAGCTTTCGGTGGTTTGAAAAACAATTCATTTACTAAAAATACAATGCAAGTTTGTAATGGTATGATATGGCAAATAATACGCATTATTGCGCAATAGTGCCTAACGTTATGCATTGGGTGACGTAAGTACCACATACATATAAAATGCACCGCGCCGGTTGGATACGACCAGTATTTAATATTAAGCTACCGGATGAGTGTCGAGTTACAACGTGTATCCGGATAAACAAACATCTGTAATTAAGGGTATTGTGCAACGATGGGACGACAGAAGTGCTTGAGTATGGAAGAAATTGGAAAAATTAAAGCGTTCCATCAAGAAGGGTATTCCTCAAGGGCTACTGCAAAGAAAATAAGTCGATCACACCAGGTTGTGAACAATTTTAGTAGGGATCCCGAGAATTATGGAAAACGTTTTAAAGGGCGAACAACATCCGTTACAACTAAGAGAGAACGTCGAGCCATATTACGCGATGCATCGAATTCGGCATTAACGGCAAGACAAATCACGAATAACGTTGGAACGAATGCATCAGTAAGAACTGTACAGAAGTTACTGAAGACCGGTCCGATTTTAAAACGTTTGAAAATTAAACGACGGCCTCCTTTAAGGGAATTTCAGCGCACTGCACGTCTTCAGTTTGCTCAAGCAAAAATGGGGTGGACAAGAGAATGGCAAATTGTTATTTTCAGTGACGAGAAGAAGTTTAATTTAGATGGCCCGGATGGGTTTTCTTATTATTTCCACGATTTACGTAAAGATGAAGTGATTCAGTCACGAAGGCGAGCCGATGTTGGTTCAGTCATGGTATGGGGAGCTGTTTCCTATAACGGACCTGTTGATTTAGTAATAGTGAAGGGCAGACAGAATTCGGAAAAGTACGTCCAGCTGCTGCAACAGGTGAAAGACAAATTTTCCAACGTTATGGCAGGTGGGCCATTTATTTTCCAACAGGATAATGCCAGTATTCACACCGCCCGCATTGTTCGACGCTGGTTTCAAGAACAAGGCATGGAGGTTCTCGATTGGCCATCGCTCTCCCCCGACCTGAACATCATAGAAAATGTTTGGGGATGGTTGTCGCGTAAATTGTACTCCAATGCTACCCAATTCAGTTGCGCTGACGAACTAGAGCAGGCGCTGAAACGAAGTTGGGCGGAACTTCCCGTTGACTACTTGAGAACCCTGTATAATTCCATTCCATCCCGACTATTTGAGGTTATAAGAAATAATGGCAAAAGTACTCATTATTGAACAATAAAGTATTTTGTTATTGCAAACGAATCTTTTATTTTGTAGATTGGTCGTATTCAAGTGGCGTTTAATTACTCTACTTATTGTCATTAGTAACGTGCATTTGCACTGACTTTTACAAAAATTATATTTGGTACCTACATACATCTTTTTATCAACCCTCTTATTTTCGAAAATAACAATTCCAGCGCGCTACCATGTTTATACCAACTACAAATGTCATATATGCAGTTGGTCCTATTCATGTTGCGCGGAGTGTATATGTGCGTGTGTGCGTATATTTTGACGAACCAATACAATATTTAAGTATGCTTAAAATATTTTGGGTATAAATATATGCAAGCATCTGCATTTCGAAATTTTTTTTGCAAAGTTTCATTGGCTCCATGTGTTTCTCAAAAAAATAAATAGATTCAGAGGCACAAGCAACAATATAAAAAATATAGATAATGCACTTATATTTTTATTTTTGGTCTATTTACACTAGATAAGGAATTACGTTGTGTTTTTTTGTAACGTAATCTTTCATCAACAAAAAAAAACCTCGTTATCTCCACCAAAAATATCTGTTATTATTAATAAAGAGAGTGTGTAATTTTGTCATTGTTTTACGTTATTTTATGGCCAATCGTTGGTGTTTTTATCCCGCTTCATAGATAAATGAATCACAGATACATAGAAAAATAATTATATTTTTTAACGTGAAGAAAAGGTGAATAAAATTATTCTCCAAAATATTTGTATAGCAATTAGTATATATTTCATCGAAATAGATTGTACCGTGTAAAATTACGTAGGTTTTCACGGCCGGTGTCTACTTGTACATCTAAAAATGGATTTGAGTTGTTATTTGGTCTGTTTACATTTTTTAAATTGTTATAACTTAATTTTAGGATATAAATTAAATTTAAAAAATAGGGTACCACTTGGTTTGTAATATCAATATGTATTGATTCATTTTTATTATTGATTTTGTTACATTTCTTCTAGAATTTGTGTATAATTTTTCATTTTCTATACGCCGTGTCTCTCGTAGGGATTGCATAGTTTTGTGTGTTGTAAGTATATACTATCCTGTAATTAATAGTTAAGACTGTTGTTGGGTAATAGAGTATTATTATTATCAGTAGATATTTTTGATGGAGCCTGTGGTTGATTCACTTAATCACTGAAAACTTGGTTTTTCAGTGTGATTATGAATTTCTGTAAAATACAGTTTAGTATTTCATGGAACCCTTAACAAGTCAATCAACTTATTATTTTGATTTTAACTGTTCTAACATAGTCTATAATCCCCAAGTAGCAGTCTCTAAATATACAGGATGTCTCACGATGACCACGCATTGGAATATTTGAATTTTGTTAATTTGGTTTGGCATGCCAGCTTCCAGTATAACCAGAACTGTTATATGAATGACATTACTTTATTTGAGGAGAAAATGCTTTTCCAAAAATTTTCAAAATTCAAATTGACGTAGTCTGAAATATTCTAATAGGTGGTCTCGATTTGATTCGTTAAAAAATTGATTTAAAAGCGTAATGGATTCAATCTATAATTTCTAGATCAAATTATTATTTTGAGGCTATCTACACTTTAACTATTTTAACATAGCCTATAACACCTAAGTGAAAAACTGTGTCTAAATATACAGGATGTTTCACGATGACCATTCATAGAAGCGAATAAACATTGCTTCCCTTCCGTGTTGTTTATTCGTTGTTTGCTGTTTACTCATTGTTTTTCTGTATCGAAAAGATACGATAAACTCTACGAAGGTATCGTTCGTTGATAACACAAGTCTACCTGACGATGAGTGAATTCTCAGAAACATATGTAGTAGACAAGGTGACAACATTTGAATGAACCCTTTTAACATTCATTAGAATATTTGAATTTCAGGAATTTGGTCTAGCAACTTCCGGTATAACCGGAACTATAGCATGAGTGACATTACTTTATTTGAGGAAGGTATGCTCGAAAATTACGAAATTTATGAAAATTTTCAAAATTCAAATCGAAGTAGTCTGTGAAATATTCTAATAGGTGGTGATTACACCATTTTGATTCGTTAAAAAATTGAGTTAAATGCGTAATAGATTTCATTTGTAATTTTTGAGAGCGGATGTTGGAAAAAACAATTTCCCCAACATAAGATTTCTTCTTCGTCTTAACCAATTGCAAATAAATTTCTTTCGCGATGCTTTTACTTACCAAAAGTGGGTTTAGGCGTTTCACCGTCACCAATTTCCTCGCCGTGCTGCAAAGACAGCAATATCTTGAGCCAAACTTCCAGTTCGTCGTCGTTCTCGAAGGCGATGCAGAAGCGATCGTCTTTCGTGTAAAGGGCGATGACGTGTTTATGTTTAGCATCCGGCTGTCTGTTTATGTTGAAACACGATTTCAAAGTAATTGCGCGTTTCGGAGGCTGACCACTGATGAACTTCTTTTCGGAATCGTAATATTCCAGGCGTGCACTGGTTTCGGGCGTCTCGGCCCGCAACACGAAGAACTTCCTCTTCGAGGTTTTCAGTTTTTTCAGGAGGCCGCATTTGACGACACCCTGGTGTACGGACGAAACGTCACTGCTTGTACCGGAACTTTTTACTGACATCGTGAATTGGCTAAATTTTATTAACGTGTTTTATTTGTTACAACTGCGTCATGCGAATGTAAATAAGACTGGTAAAGCCACTAGAGGCGTGTGAGGTAATTGACGGTGCTGGAACACACGCCGAATTTCGTCTTTATTTTCTAGATGTTGAATCGATAGTGTTGACAATGCTGATAATAATAATAACGACAATATGATGAGAAAAAAATGGTAACATTCCAGAATAGTAGGTGGAAGTGTGATCATTTCCCAGTGATCGTATTATATTAAAATATCTCTTGATCAGTTTATTTTAATAACACCCGCACAATTTATAAGATAAAATTTATTATTTTTATTTAGATCGAAGTACACAAGCCACCAATTTCCAATATAATATTGCGTGTTATTTTAAATAAACACACGAAACACGTAACTATCTATATGTATGTTAAAAAAAAACTACGTAGAAAATTTATTTTGAATAAACGCTTTTGCTGCAGATGCGGTAGCACTTCACGAACACCAGCATTAACTGTGGGCAAATCTAAATCTCAACGTACATTTGCCCTACTACTTCTACTACACAACGGCGTGATATCTACTACTCCACACTACAGGTCTTTTTCATTTCATCCATCTTGACGAGGTCGGTCAACATGAGTGCAATAGACAATCTTGTACACAATTTCGGTCGGCGTGCGACGTATCCCCTCACTGTCGATCCTTCTCTGATGAATCGGCGGGAAAAAGACGCGCGTTGTTGGTCCGTGTCTGCGGACGGTTTGGCGCACGGAGCAGTTGTAAACAACCTATGCGTCTGCGCAGATTTCGAGACCCGTACTATTCAATAACGAACGAAATCAACGTACGCATGACAGTGTCGAACCATTGACACAAAACGCGTAGATAGCGAATTTTGTTTTTGTACTCGAATTAGCTTCTTGAAAAGGTAATGTAACCAAATAATATGAACATAACTAAACTGAAAATGAAACTATATTTAAGTGTTTGCTCGCTGAGAAATAAATATAAAAACAAGTGCCAATATTCATTGTAAAATCAAAACTTCATTACCATAAAAACGGGCATCACAAATGCTTATTATATAAATAACTACGCTACTATATTTAAAAGTCTTCTATTTAATATCAATAAAGTATTCGCTAATTAATAAAGGTAAATGAAATCCCTTTCCACAGCAATGTTTGTATTCTGTACACGCATTTCGACAACTATGTCGTCCTCATTAGCAGAGAATTAATCACAGTGTCGCACCTGGATCTGCTGTAAAAATCGCACAGAAACTAATCCGTATCAGATGTATACAGTAAGATATACAATAAAGTTAAGTTATTGAATGTAAATATTAATTTCTTGAAACGGTGTAAAAATAGAAATGTGTCTCAACCGATTGAGATAGATTAATTGACAAAAGAGCATTAGACAATCGACAGCGACTTATTAGAGAGGTGCTATGCATTCTAGAAATAGATAACATCAAAATATCGAGAAGAATTTTACAATCTCGATTATACGAGGAAAAAATTAAGAGTCGCCGGTCAGCAAAAAAACCAAAATTGACTTATATGATGTAGAAAATTAGAATACATATAATTCTGGCCATACAAAATCATTAATAATCGTTCGATAGCACAATCCATTCACCGTAACAGTTGCTTCAGTCTCGTTTTCGAAAAAGTAAGGGCTAGTGACCCCGCCATACCAAAAATCGCACCAAACAGCCACACGTTGCGGATGGAGAGGCTTTTCAACAATAATTCTTCGGTTTTCCGAGCCCCGAATGCGGCAATTCTGCTTGTTAACGTAGCCCCCGAGGTGAAAATGGGCCTCAACACTCAAGATGATTTTTCGAGGAAATTCCGGATCAGTTTGATGCATTTCAAGGACCTAATCGGCAAAGACACGACGTTGTTAATGGTTGGTAGGCGTGAGTTCTTATGTTAACTGAACTTTGAAAGCCTTAAGACCTAAGACTTTATGCAAAATATGGTGTAATGTCGTTTGTGCAATGCCCAAGTCCAAAGATCGACGAGTAATGGACAACCTGGGTTTTCCTCAACACTATGGGCTACAACAACAATATTCTCAGTTGTTCTTGAGCGACGTGCACGAGTTCGATACTTCACATCACTAACTTGTCCCAACAGCTAAAATTTTTCCACCAGTTTCACAAGTGCTGGCCGAGAAGGTGCTTCACAACTACCGAAAAATGCTTTTGTTTTGCGAACCGTGACCGCGAAATTTTCATCATTTTTATAGTGAACTTTAATAATTTCAATGCGTTACTGAAGCGTATATCGTTCCATTTTTGTTAATGGCGTAGTTTTTACTTGTCATCTGTCATGACAATTGTTAAAATGGTGGGCTATTGAAAATGAAATGTCTTATTGGAACACCTTTTATTTCAACTACGTCTACATGAATTTTTCTTTTACACGTGGTATTTTTTTTATAAGAATTTTTCCTTAAACTCCTAATTTATTTTTGGTTTGTATAATTGTTTTGCAAACACTATAATAGACATAACATATATTAGGGATTTGTGTCCTAGTTGAAACCAGTAAAAAATACTATCTGAAGAATACAACCATGCTCAGATGTATTATCAATAGCTGCAATTGCAAAAAAAAAATGTTCGCGATGTGCAGTCCGTACAACCAATAGTCGCTATCAGGAGAGTGGGTCGTTTGTTAACAGACCAAAAAGTGGCAGAAAACCCTGTACCTCGATTAGAGAAGACAGAATTTTACAAAGACTGGCTCTCAGTGATAGGAAAAAATCGCCGAAACAGCTCGCCAGTGAGCTGAAACAGCGTTATCGCGTAACAGTTTCTGCGCAAACAGTGAGAAGGCGTCTTCAGCGTACTGGTTTATGAGGGTGTAAAGCGCGACGTAAACCGCTTTTAACTGACGCTCATAAAAAGAAGCGGTATTTATGGGCCAAACAACATGAAAATTGGACAATCGAGAAATGGTCGAAGATTCTTTGGTCTGATGAATCGAATATCGAGGTATGTAAGTACATCTTCATGACTAATATTCTTATCGTTGTATGCAATTCAGTCTACATGTAACATTAAACAAAATTAATCCTGTCTAAGTGCTAACTTTCTTCTTTTGCCTGGCAGCTTTGGGGACTACCTGGGACGCTATACGTTCGGCGTAGGCAAGGGGAAGCTTATGAACCACAATATATCATTCCACAGTAAAATTTGGAGGTGGTAGTGTCATGGTTTGGGGTTTTATGTCTGCATACGGTGTTGGAGAAGTGTATCTGTGCGATGGACGGATGAATAGCCAACATTATTTTGCCATGTTGGAGGAAGTATTAGAACCGTCTGTGCTAAAGCTATTCGACCAGGATATTCCACAATACATTTTTCAGCAAGATAATGCGCCCTGCCACAAATCGGGAGCTGTAATGCGTTGGTTCGAGGAAAACACAGTGGAGGTATTGGATTGGCCGCCACACAGTCCCGATTTGTCGCCCATTGAAAATTTGTGGCGTATCTTAACAACTAAGATCACGGAACATAAATGCCTGTCAAAAGCAGAATTATCAACAAAACTTCGCGAAACATGGGCTGCAATACCACCGACAGAGTGTTGCAATTTAGTAGCAAGTATGCCTCGACGAGTGCGAGCTGTCATTAAGGCCAAGGGCGGAGCGACAAAATATTGATAAATTGTACTATATTACTAAATAACACTTTGTACATAATTTTCACAACAGTTTTATTTTCCTCACCTCTCTTTTGACTAAACTATATAAACTGTATGTGTGTATGTACATAAATTCGTAAGGTGTCTAATACATCTGAGCATGGTTGTAAGTTTTATACATAGAAACTGATTTTATTTCAAAAATTTAATTGCAATTTTATCAATTCTTAATTAATTGAACGACAATTATATATGTACATTACGAATTTCCTCTGATTTATTTAGGAAAGGACTTCGACCACTTTTTTTTACTTTAAAGAAAAAGGAAATTACTAAACTAAAGATTTACGAGAAAATAAGAAATTCAAAACGAAATTCTAATTACGTAAAACACCTTAAAACGCACGTAAGGCACAATGATATTTACAAAACGTTTAAAATTACCATGCTAGAATACGTCATATTTGACGAAACTCAAAAACAATCACCTTCCTATCATCCCACACCCTTCCCGCCATTTTCATTGACGTCTTTACGCACGGCGATCTACACGTTTTTACGAACGTCTATGATAAGTTACCCGCAGTTGCAAAAGTATTTCGAAAATAATAAAAACAAATTGAACGTTGTGTACGTGTATCATTGTAGGCGCGCTTATATGTATATATGTGCTTTTCCCCTATCTCTTTTGTTTTCAAACAAATGAGATACGTGTGTTTTGTATGCTCTTTTTTATATTCCCTGTTTAAATTAATATATTGTATTATAGGAGACTTGGGTATATTAGGAGTCCGATTACGTTGGGAAAGGTAGAACGACGCCACCCAGCGCTTCGACCAATTGTATATACAGGGGCTAGGTGGAAGATTTGAACACAGATGAATTTATTCTCCAAATAGCTTGGAAAAAGTGTCTTTTTTTGCGTAATTGATAACGCGATTATATATAAGGTTTTCCAATAGGGATGATATGATTTTGAAGTGACATTTCGACCATTTCTAATATGTCATGATCTGTCGTTTGTTTTCCATTGTATTCAGTAGTGTTTCCAATTTCATCAGGGAGAGATATACGCAAGAACAACGTTTATAAATTATTCAGTTTTATTATCAAAATAATCGTTCTCCAATTGCAACTTTTCGCGCGCTTTTGCCATTTTATGGTCGTAATAATCGTCCAAGTGTGCTCGCTATTCGTCGAATTGTTAAAAATTTTGAGGTTACATTTTCTTTGCATAATTTTCAAGTGCCAATAAGACAAAGAACCGCTCGAAGTAATGCAAATATTGCTGCCGTTCAGGCAAGTGTTACTGAAGACTGTAATTGTCGATTCCAAGACGTTCTCAACAATTGCGACTGTCTCAAACCACAACCTGGCGGATTTTGAGAAAGGATTTGGGTTTGCATCCCTATAAAATTGTTCTCACTCAAGAACTGAAGCCATTGGACCACCGTAAACGTCGTGAATTTGCTGATTTTGCCTTGGAACAACTTGAAAACGATAACGATTTTTTAAAGAAAATCATCTTCTCTGATGAGGCTCATTTTCATCTGGATGGTGTGGTAAGTAAACAAAACTGTCGATTCTGGTGCGAAGAAAATCCACAAATTATTTATGAAAAACAATTACATTCACCTAAATTGACAGTTTGGTGTGGTTTTTGGTATGGGGGAATCATCAGTCCGTACTTCTTTCAAAATGAAGCTGGTAACACTGTTACTGTCAATGGAGAGCGGTATAGATTGATGATAACTAACTTTTTATGGCCGACATTGGAAGAAGTTGATCTTGACAACATTTGGTTCCAACAAGACGGGGCTACGTGCCACACAACAAATGCAACAATAGTATTATTGCGAGAAAAGTTTGTAGATTCGATTATTTCAAGAAATTGTGATATTGAATGGCCTCCAAGAAGTTGTGATTTAACACCATTAGACTATTTCTTGTAGGGTTATTTGAAGTCATTGGTCTATCGAAATAAACCAGACTCTCCTCAAGCTTTACAAGTCAATATTGAACGTGCCATTCATGACATACGACTAGATTTAGTGGAAAAAGTGCTCGAAAATTGGGTTCATCGAATTCGTTCCTGCAGAAGAAGTCGTGGGGCCATTTGAATGACGTTTTATTTAGAACTTATTTGTATCGATTGTACTTCACATTAAATAAAAAAACTTTTGAATTTTCTTAACAATAAGTGTGTTTCTTTTTAAAGAAATCATATCACTCTTATTCGAAAACCTTGTAGTATGTCTTAGACTAATGTGTATTATTTAAATCTGGTTTCTTCGAGCTTGTAGACAAATTCTAAACGTAAAAAATTCGTGAATGCTTGCAATTTTAGGAATTAAAAATTAAAATTTTGTCAACAAATATTTTTGGCCAATTATTTTAACTCGTTACAGTTCGAGTAATACAGTACTACGCAATAAAATTAGGGCCACCGTATAAATTCAACTTTTTATTTTCATAAGAAATAAAAATTACGGTTTGACATGAACAACTGTTTATTAACATTATAATATGAAGATTAATATATTATATATTTCTAAATAATAGAAGATAACCTCTTTCCGCAATAATTTTCGTGTTCCGTATAGGAAGTCCGTATTTCGACAACTAAGTTGTCATCATCAGCAGATAATTAATCACAGGGTCACACGTAGAACCATAGCAATATGTATTCATATTTGTATGCAATTTCGCCCATTGTATTTTCTAATTTTATACATCTTCTCGGTCGATCTTGATTTTTTCTGGTCGGGGACTCTTTTCCTCGTATAATCGAGATTGCAAAGTTCGTCCCGATATTTTTACGTTATTAGTTTCTAAGATGTGCTCGAAGTGGGTGGTAGATTTTTCGGTATTAATTTTGCCACCGCGCCCGCTGCACGTTATCGTCTTGTTATTTCCCGATGAGAATAGTTCCCAGTTTTTAATAAAATCTCTATTGACACCTTTTGTTGCATCGGTAATGTCTTTGCCTTTTCCCATTGTTCAAAAATCTCAACCTCCACAACACCCAAAAAAAAAACTGATTATAATACTTCACTTAATCGATATTTGCAATAAAATTTTCACTTTACGCATACGTACTGTTTGCTGATCACACTAAGAAATAAGAAAGGGATATTGTAGTGTTAAATTTCTGTTGTTTTTCTTCTCCGTCCTTTCTTCCACTTATGCCTGTCTTACATCAACTTTTGCATCTCACTTCTTCTGTAGTTTCAAACATCTATGACGTCTTTTGTCTGACCCTTACGTAATTTTTGGTTTGTTCATACAGACATTTAATTCTTTGTACCAGCCTCTGTTCCACTTCGTTTTTTTCTAGAATTCACGATATATCCTTTCTTTCCACCACAGCGAAAGCTTTCACGAGATCTGCAGTACGTAGGTGAACTTCATTTTTAGAATAACAAATCAATACTTTAAAGAAATAAAGTTTGTAACATTAAAAAAATACTAGAAGAAATCTTGCAAACATAAATAGGAAAAAGCAAGATAAAATAGTTACGCAATTGTTAATTTGGACTAAATCCAGAAAACTATTTAATGAGTTTCTCCATATAGCCTTATTTCACTATTACTAATGATAGTAAAGTTGTGTGAGGAATTTTTTTGAAAAAGTTCTAACCTATTTTTGAGGTAAAGTCCATGGCCAAAATATTAACGCTACCTGCAAATATAACTTTCTTCGTTGTAAAATAAAACAAAAGGAAATTAAATGTTTAAATTGTAATAAACAATACATAGACCAGACGAAACGATCGATAGAAACCCGGTATAAAAATGATTTAGTGCATATCAAATTCAATCGACCTGAAAAATCTAGTTTAATTAAGCATGTGTTAGAAAATAATCATAAAGTAACCGCGACTGTTTATATTTGGTTATGAATGTGTATAATTACCGTGAATTAGATATCTATGAAAGCATATACATTTCAAAAAACAAAAACCATGTGCTAAACGTCGACGTGGCTCCTATTTCTAACCCATGTCTGTTTGACTTCATAGAAAAGTAATATATGACCGATGAAAAGGTTTCGTAAATACAAGCAGGTCTTTAAAATTAGTGCTTATTTTAAGACTAGAATACAATTTAAATTGTGTGAAACGAATATACAGCATTTGTCTGGCTTTCGA
The DNA here is from genome assembly GCA_031893035.1 of Dermolepida albohirtum. Lineage (NCBI taxonomy): Eukaryota > Metazoa > Arthropoda > Insecta > Coleoptera > Scarabaeidae > Dermolepida > Dermolepida albohirtum. The sequence goes on along the minus strand of JAVIWB010002793.1, from coordinate 222,544 downwards.
CGTTGTAAGTCTGATACAGATTTTCTTATTGTGCGGATTTATTCGTCTGTCCAGGTGCGATACTAGGGTTAACAACTTAGTTGCTGAAATATACATACAGAATATGAAAATTATTGTGGAAAGAGGTTGACCTTAATTGATTAATTTAATCAACCACAGTCTCCATTAATGTTTACCTTTAAATAAAAACATTAAAGAGTAACGAAAAATATTTATAAGTAATGTTTCTGAGGAAATGAATTTTTCGGAAAAAGACTTGAAAATGTACTGCTTGATGGCTTAATTGGCAAGGCAGCTGTATAGCAAACGGCAGATAGATGTTCGAGTCCTTCTCCAGCGTAGAAATTTTTAATTAACTTCTGTGATTTTATTGAACGGTGGCTTTCAGCGGAGAATACACACATCTTTCGGTTTATTCGCTCGTTTTTGAATTACATTGAAATAAAGGAAATTTCAAAATTATCAAGATGGTGCTAATATTCTGACAAAGGATTGCGCAATCATTCGTTATTAGAAATTACAAAATTTTGTATCTCTTGACGTCGTCGTGCGTTGTTTTTTTTGCAAAATTTTCCATTGCTTCTCGCCTGTCCAAATACTAAACTAAATCACTGTACATAGTCGGTTTCGTGCACGTCCTTGCCACCTCTCTCCAACGAAGCACTTTTCTCACACAGACTCGACCGTTCGTTTTTCTTTACCCCCGCTTTGGGCCCCGATATTCCCTCCTACTCCTCTGGCGGTCGCATCGCGTCCGAGCCAGACGTCGGGCATTGCCAAAAACAACAAAATATTGCACAACGCAGACTAGATCGCTTGTTTCTCTTTCCTGACACACACACACACACACACATACAGAGAGAGAGAGAGAGAGAGCACGTCGAAAGTGCGGATCGGTCTGTGTTGTTTGATACTAACACACACACACACACAAAGTCCGGTACAAGCGAGGCGAATAACATGCAGCAGCAACAGCACTGGGGCCATCGCCCTTTAGGTCATTCATTCTACATGGGCCTCATTCTGTGGACCGTGAAGCTACTACTACGTCGTTTGTTGTACTATTTCTAAAAGGCGTGCAACCAGCATAGGGACGTTGGCTCTATCACTTGCTTGCCTCTATATCGCCCCGTCTCACTTCGATTCCCGGTGTGTGGTGTGTATGTGAGTGTCTTTTTTTTACCTTCCAAAGGAAGAGCAACTATGGAATTTTGTCTCCCTTCACCTTCTCTACACTTCTTCGACCGCGGATCATTATACACGGTTTTGGCGCGCAATTGTTCAATTCCTTCTTTTATCTTCCTGTTGTGTTTTTATTAGTATTTAAGACAGACTGGTTTATGTTGAGGGAATGTATAGAAATTTAAAAAGGAAATAATTCTTTGGCATTTCCGATGCCGTTAAAAACAAAACAAAAACTCCACGAAACGAATGTTTCATCACCAATTATTTCTTTTACATTGAGTAAATTACTAATATTTTGTATTACAATTTCTAATACAATTAATACGTAACATTTTCTTTTAAATCGCACACGTCGTAACTTGAATATGTAGACATTGTTTAAGATGTGTTTCCCAGACGGCTAAAATTAATTAAAGTAATATTTTATAACTAAAAGTAATGACGCAAATACCTGCAGCAACGGCAGACTAAGCAACATATTCCAATCTAACGTATTTGAAAAAAAGTGAAGTTAAAACTGTAATTTAATTCACTAGATCATAGGTTTCCAAACTTTTTAAAGCCATGGCGTCCTTAACGTTCAGATTATTTCCGGCGACGCCCTTCATATGAAACAAAACTAGAGACCTGATAATTTTAAGTCTAAAATCTTAAATTTAAATAAATTCTGTGCTATACTACTGTGGGCAAAAAATAGTAAGACTTTGTTCATAATTTTTAAATTCTTAATTTATTCTTCCAAATCTATTACGTCCCCCTCAAAGTACTCCCCTCTGGCCCCAATACACTTGGGCCAGCGTTTCTTTCAATTCTCGAAATAGTTGTTAAAGTGAATTTCAGGAATAGCCTTCAATGCGCGTAGCGATTCACGTTTGTCTTCAATTGACTCAAAACGGTTTCCCCGGAGCGGTCGTTTGAGTTTGCTGAATAGCCAGAAGTCACACGGAGCTAAATCAGGCGAATACGGTGGTTGCGGCACGATATTGGTTGAAAATTTGGCGAAAAACTCACGAAGAATTAATGCAGTATGCGACGGTGCATTATCGTGGTGCAAAAACCAAGAGTTGTCGGCCCATAATTCTGGCCTCTTTTTACGAATAGCATTGCGCAAACGACGCATAATACTCAAATAGTATTCTTTGTTGACAGTTTGGCCGGTCGGAAGGAATTCGGAGTGCAACACACCTCGATAATCGAAGAAAACTGTCAACATAACCTTGATTTTTGACTTGCTTTGACGTGGTTTTTTGGGCTTCGGCTCACCTTTGATACGATATTCGGCCAATTGATCGTCTGTTTCCGGGTCATGAGCGTAGATCCAAGTCTCATCTCCAGTTATGATGCTTTTCATTTTGTCTTGATAGTCGGAAAGCATCGTTTCACAGACGTCAACGCGACGCTGTTTTTCGAAAAAAATGAGTGATTTTGGAACAAATCGTGCTTTCACTTTTCTTAGACCCAAATGATCTTTCAAAATGGTTTTCACTGATCCTTCCGATATTCCAACGATGCCAGTAAGGTCTCTGACTGTTAATCGTCGATTCTCAAGCACCAATTCCTTGATTCTATTGACGTGTTGATCATCAGTTGATGTTGATGGCCGTCCTGGACGTGGTTCGTCATCAACGCTTTCTCGACCCTCTTTTAATAATTTGTACCAATCAAAAACACTTGCTCGCGACAAACAATTATCACCAGAAATTTAATTCCGTACACAAAATTTAATGGAACTTCTGTGTTGAATAATTTCACTCATTGTCAAAATCGCCGAATGCACTTTTATACTTCAGGAAGACAAGCGTATACTAAACACTAATGATTATTTTGTTGTGACATTTGGCACAGGTGTCACTGACAGTCATACCAACCTAGAAAAAAAATATTTCGACGAATGGGTTTTCGCGCGAAATTTAAATTAAAAAGTCTTACTATTTTTTTGCCCACAGTAGTATTCTCTAAATTTAATTTTTAGATTTTTAATTTTTTAAATACTTTCTGAATAGTTAAATTTGTTTTTTTAGTAATTGTAATAAGAAGGAGAAGGAAAACGTAAATAAATCGAAAAATAAAGAAAATCACATTTATTTTGAGAACAGAAATAGTTACTAATTAATACAAAACAGAGAATCATTTTGAACGTAATTGGGTACAAGCAATAAGACTTTCAAAAATGTTTTCGGTCCCAATAAATTCATTTTCATAAAATTATATTTTTCAATTTTTTTTCGTTTTGGCGAGACTGTCGCGGTGCATACTTTAGAACCCCTGCGCTAGATCATAATATTGGGTTGGCAACTAAGTACTTTCGGTTTTTACAGATAGAGAGCGTTGCTTTATTTTTTGTATAACGTATGTCAGTGCTGTACTTTGCCGTTTGTCGCGTGATACTAGTCACATTGACGTAACTTCAGAAGCAAGTAGTGCGTGATTTTTATTAAAGCTATTAGTTGTGGGTTAATTTTAAATGGAGTGCAGAGACGAGCATTTTCGACATATTTTACTATTTTATTTCCATAAAGGAAAGAAAGCTGCTGCGGCTCACAAAAAGATATGTGAAGTTTATGGTGCTAATTGCTTAACAGAGCGCACGTGTCAGAATTGGTATAAAAAATTCCGTTCTGGAGATATTTCCAAATATGACCAAATCAAAGTCATAATTGGAGAGGATCGTCATATAACTGTTCGAGAGGTTGCGGAGAGGCTACATGTATCGCACACAACAATTGAAAAACATTTAAAATGTCTTGGGCTAGTTAAGAAGCTTGATATTTGGGTACCTCACGAATTGAAAGAAATTCATTTAACACAAAGAATCAACTTTTGCGATATGCACCTTAGACGAAATGAAACCGACCCTTTCTTAAAAAGAATCATCACTGGTGATGAAAAGTGGGTCCTGTACAGTAACATAGTTCGAAAACGATCATGGATCAAATACGATAAACCAGCTCAAACCACATCGAAAGCTGAATTGCATACAAAAATGATCATGCTGTCAGTTTGGTGGGATCACAAAGGTGTTGCGTTTTTTGAGCTGCTTCCAAGGAACCAAACGATCAATTCTGATGTTTACTGTCAACAATTAATAAAACTGGATGAAGCAATCAAAGAAAAACGGCCAGAATTGTCAAATCGGAAAGGTGTAGTTTTCCAGCAAGATAATGTAAGGCCCCACACATTTTTGGCAACTCGTGGGAAACTATTGGAGCTTGGCTGGGAAGTAATGCCATATCCCCCATACAGCCCTGATCTAGCACCATCTGATTACCATTTATTTCGAAGTTTGCAGAATTCTTTGAATGGTAAAACTTTCACAAATGACGATGGTCAGGCCAACCAATAAATATCTTTTAAAAACTTTTTTCAAAGTTCAACCAGTTTCTTATGTATTTTGGTGAGCTGAATCAAAATTTTTAATCAGTTATTTTCTACCACGTACCAATTTTTCGCAATCTTTATCTTTTGTTGGGTATGATAGTATTAAAACATGTTAAGATTTAAAGGTACGTAATTTATTATCAGAGTATAATTGAAAAATTTAACATTTTATTATTACAATGATAGTGTAAGTTTGAATGTGAACAGTTTTTTACTTATTAATCTAAAGTTTTGTATTTCCTCAACCTCTTCACGGTAAAAGTTCGAGTGTAGCTTCTCTTTTTATATGATGCTTCTGGAGTTGCTCGTAGAAGGGTCCAACAGTAATCTCCCATCATGTTGACATTCCAACGACCCTGATACCGTTTCTCCATCTCCTTTATACTGTAGTAGAAACGCTACCCTTGTTCCTTGCTTACAGCTCCAAGATTGTCAGGGAAAAAATTTAAATGTGAGTGTAACAAATGCACCTTCACATTCATGTTACATCTAAGTTCTCGAAATGTTTTCAACATGTTTTGAATTACATCTTCGTAATTAGGGCTGCTCTGATTGCCTATAAACTTCAAAACAACTTGTTTAAATGCACCCAAATATATAAATAACGTAAAGTGAACATGCGAGGAAGCTTTACGTCCTGTGGTATTTTAAAGTTCATTTGTGGATTCAGCACGTCAAAAAAAAAGGGGAGGCAAATTTATAAAAAAAGATTTTTTCATGGTTTGCCTGTGTAATTGTCGTTATCCCCAAATAGTAAATAGTATTTTAACCAGAAAACTGTATGAAAAAGTATTTCAAATATTTACACAAAAATAAAAAAAAATTCTTATTTCCATTGGATCTTCAAGTATTAAATTAGCAAAATTTCTTCAACAATTATTTACTTAATTGCATTATATTTTGGAATTTTGACGGATCCTGAGGTTGATTAACTTAATCACTTAAGAATACGAAAATTAATGTGGAAAAGGGTTATATATCAATCTTCAGTGATTAATTATTAAATTGTATTTAAAAAAAAATTACAAACAGAATTCAAATTTGATAAAACTCTTTGGAAATATATTTAAAAAAAACAAGTACAAAATTGACGATAGTAGAAAAACAGGAGTTTATGAGTACGTATTCAGGTGTTTATGTTGAACAAACAGGAAGATCTTTTAACGAACGTATACTAGAGTAGCAATTCACACAAAATGATGGATTCTTCTTTCACTACTTATTATTATGAAGAAAACATATTCTTGGAGGCTATTAACCTTTTTTATTACTCAAGCAATATAGTATATATATATTATATTGCTGTATATATATATATATATATATATATATATATATATATATATATATATATATCTTAAACGCAACTATTATCAGGTGTATCGGTTTGTTGAATAAAGACTCAAACAATTTTAGTTTTCAATACTCTATATTTCCCTGCCAAAATCTTTGCAGCTTCCTTAGGAGTGTGCTACAAATGGACACCAAGAGTAGTGGCAATTACAATTCAATTATTAATACTTACAAACTAAAAGGAGTCATACACTGGCTGATTCAAAATAATTGTATAAATAATTCTTAATTATTAATTTTAAAATACATTGTAAAATAGTTTTTGAGTTTTATTTTACAATGTTTTTTAAAATTAATAATTAAGAGTTATTTATACAATTATTTTGAATCATCCAGTGTATGATTCCTTTTAGTTGCACACTCCTGAGGAAGCTGCAAAGGTTTTGGCAGCGAAATATAGAGTACTGAAAACTAAAATTGTTTGAGTCTTTATTCAACAAACCGATACACCTTATAATAATTATAGTTACTATAGATATTGTTATTAATATATTTAATTATATAATATATATATCTGAAATTATGAATATATAATAATGTATTTAGAAAACAAATGACGTAAATTAAATTTATTAGAATTTTTGAAAATTTATGAACCTAATAAATGAACAAACAGAGGTAAACAATTAATTCTTACCAAATCTGCTCGGGTAATAAAAAAGGTTAATAGTCTGGGAGAATATATTTTCTTCATAATTTTAAGGTACTATCATTTAGGTCGTAAGCTCATTATAGATTCTATAAAACATAATACAATTATCTGATGCATTTTATATATATTTACTTAAACATTAATGCGCTTAATTCTCAGTACAAAGACTTTAGAAATGTTGATTCACGTTCAATATTCGTATTTCAAGTTACAAATATAAATTCTATTGATGCAAATGTGTTTTGGTAATTTGTAAATTATAATTGACCGGAAGATATTCTTAATTGCTAGCTTATAGAAATGTTTATTATATTGTTTATAGGCATCCTCTTTTATCCTCGTTTATGATATCCCTAATTGTCCGAACTTTCCAATTGTGTAAACACTATGGATCCATTAGATGTCTATCGTCTTAATTACACTTGGATATTTTCGAAAATCCATTCCTTATCTGTTGTCTTATGAGGGATTATTACCCTAGTCATTAGTTGAAACCAATGAACAATTATCTATCCTAGCAACTCCCTCTGTCTGTTTAATTACAGTTGTTCATCAACCAAAGCTATATATAAGATGTTTTTGGTAGTACAAACGTAGTTATTTCTCCTGTTCGTGCAGTAAGAATTGATTCTTCAAACAGATCACCTGTTCTGAATATAAAATATTATTTACTTCCTATTGAAAATAAATGTTTTGAAGTGTGCCACGAAGAATACTGTGAACTAAAGTGCAGTGTTTTAAGTAATTATTCCAGCGTATTTTCTTATTAATTTTACGTATTGGTGAAGCAGTTAAAAAAGAAAAGGTTAAATATTTGTAAGAAGGATAGATATTGAAATTATCAACAAAGTGAAGACAGAATCGATAACTATGGATAATTTCGAAGAATGCGATGAATCATATTTTTCTGAAGACAGTTCAAGCGGTGTCTCTACCACAAATGATGCTGTGGAAGATTACGACCCTCCAGTGCGAGACGGTGACTTTTCGGAATACACGTGGATGGAGTATGAAGAGGAATTCAACAGCGAGCATGTACTGAGGTTAGAAGAGGAAGAACTTAAAGAATACTGTACATTGCAGCATATGATGGACGATAATAGCGTATTTCAGTCATCAAATATGCTAGAAAGAAAGGATGTAATGTTTGTGGGACGTAAAGAGATTGAAGTATCTAATTTGGTGAAAAATAGTTCCCTAAATCCACACGCTGCAGAATTCATACCGAGTTGTGGACGCCCAACAAACATCGAAGCAGAATCAACTAAAGAAAAACATATCTGTTCTCATAAAGCATCTACTAAGGAGTGAATTTTGGTGAATATCCTAGTGTAATTGAAAAAGGAACAAACATTTAATGAATCGAAGTTTTTAACACGAGTAAAAGGTTCAAACAAGTACAGATATCAAATATTTGTTACATGTATATTGTTTGATCCTCCTACTGCGTATGACAATAATTTTGTATGTATTGTATTAAGTGTATGTATGTATAAAATGTGAATATATTAATGTAGTAAATAAATATATGTATGTAACATGTATTAGTTTTTGATTACAATGAATGCAAGACGTAGCGAATCACATAAGATCTAAAAAAAAGTTGAAGCCTTCATGATAGTAACAACTTTTTAAGTTTTACTTTTTCATGTTGTTAAGTTAAGAAATAAGCGGTTATACAATTTGTAATCTTAGTAGATATTCTACATTTCATTTTGTTTAGTGTTCTAATCAAAATGGATAATTAATAAAAAAAATAAAAATTACATAAAATCAGTTTAGTCATTATTCTAGTAATTAAAAGATATATAATTAGCAAAGTAATTTAACTTCACTTAATTTATGATTTACATCGTTTTCAGAGTGTCTATTTCAAGCTTTATCATTTCAAAGATAATTCTGCAGGTATTCCTATTTAGTTGCAATTCTTCATCCAAAGAAATATTAAAATAATTTGTTCAATAATATAAGTATAATTAATAAAGAATGTATTCAGGTAATAATTCGTTAAACCAACGTTTTTTTTTGTAAACTTTACTTCACCGAATATTATTTTTATTTGAAATATGTATATATTATTTCCGACAACTTAATGTAACATAGTATTGATGTATTCAAGTGTTTGTAGTTTTCATTTGTTCTTGTCAATTTTGTATACAGAATACGAACATTAAGTTTAATATTAGCAGAATAGATATTTCAGTTGTTTCAATTTAATAGTACCAACGTCAACGAGTTGTACACTACCGGTCATATTTATTTGCTCATCCTTAGTTTTAGCCATATTTTTAAACTATCAAATGTGTACTGAAAATTTATTTATTGTACCAATACAATAGTGTAAAATAAACATAAAATAGTTACATTTTTCTTATATAAAAACTTTATCATTAATTATTATTAAATTTTGCTCTCATCAATGTTCCCACCTTTATTTTTGATAATTGCGGCACATAACCGCGGCACCTTTTCAATTAATTTTTGCAGTGTATCTACTGTAATTTGTGCCCAGGCTTCTTAAAGTCGTTCACACAGTACATTGGTGAATGATAGAGCACGTTCTCGAACCTTCCGGTCTAATTCTTCCCAAAGCAGCTCTATTGGGTTCAGATCAGGACTTTGAGCTGGCCATACCATTATAGAGATTTGCCCTTGCTCTTCTAGTTGACGCAAGTAATCGCCACACAATCTAGAAGTGATAAAATATTCACCTTTTACTACCGAAAAGTTCAAACTTCGATTTGTCTGTCCACAACACATTATTCCACTGATCAATCGTCCAATTCTTATGTTCTTAGCCCAATTTAGTCGTTTTATCTTGTTTTGCTTTCGTAGTAGTGGTTTTCGCAGAGCAATTCTTTCGTATAAACCCGCTTGCCTTAACCATCTGTGTACCGTGGACACATTAACTGGTCTAGCACGCGCTCTATTCATTTCAGCAGCAATTTCTGGTGCTGTTTTTCGTCTATCGCGTCTACTGATCCGTATTAGATGCCGGTCATCTGCAGATGTCGTCATTTTGCGTCGTCCAGATCTTCTTTTGTTGGAAAATGTACCAATTTCTTTAAATTTTTTAACGTTATAGTCAACGGTTCTGCGATTTAATCGTAATTCTTTTGCAATTTCGCGATTAATTTCACCCGTACGATGATAAGCAATTATCATAGCACGCACTTCAACAGATAATTCCTTCGTCTTCGGCATTGCATTAAAATATTCACAATAACTCTCTATTTCACCGTTTTCGCAACAAAAGATGAACGATGAGTGACATAAAATTTATTTTCCTTTTTGAATAACACATCCTAATATTGTAATTAGTTAGTACAATAACACAATATTGGTAACACCTTTCGGAAATGCAGGTAAAACTGTTAATACCGTAGGGATTAGCCTATATAATATTTATGGTATTTTTCCAATTTATGACACCATTACGATATATCATAAACAATTTAAGATTTTCGTAGAAATTCATATGGAATTACTTCCACTAATAATATTGTTGAATAATTATAATACAGATTTTTCGAAAGATAATCCGTATTTCAGGAAACACATAAAATTAGGGTGGGCAAATAAATATGACCGGTAGTGTATATAAAATCCGATTTACTTCGAAGTGAACTTCAAAAAGTTAATTAATGTAGTAGTATATATAATAAGATAACAATACTTCTTCTATCGTACCAACATGCAATTGTCTGAAAGAATAGAGTTTTTGTTCATTTCACCAAATGTACAACATCACGATGCATATATTGACAGAACTCTTTTAAGCCTGACCATTTGGTGAATGTCTAAAACTAATTCAAATATAGTTTAGGACGCGTTTCGAGTATATCGTCACTCTTCAGGCAAGTTGTGTAGTTACTAACAAACTTACTCTCTATGATCTGGTACGTAGACTTCCGCGGTCGTGATCCATGCTATCCGCTTCTGGGCTTCCGGGCTGGAACCGCGTCACTTGTATATCTGCCGACGTTTCGTACCCATGGGACATCTTCAGGGCTCAACTACTGCACTGAAAACTCAGTTACAAATGGGTACGAAACGTCGGCAGATATACAAGTGACGCGGTTCCAGCCCGGAGGCCCAGAAGCAAATACTATTATTCTCTATGGGTTGGAAGTAAATTCTTTAGTAACATCACATGAAGAGTGTTGATATACCGGAAACGCGTCGTAAACAGGGTGTTATTAACATTTGAATTATTGTTCGACTTTCAGTACTTAATGGTATTAATAAGATGATATTAACTGCACAAGACATCTCAAATTCTGATATTTTAAAATTTCACGTGCGTGCTTCTTTAATATACGTATAAAATAATTTATTTAAGTTATATATTAATGTTTGCAATAAATATATTTTGTTTAGGCGATTTCTATTCTTATATAAACACACAAATTTTTTGAATTCTCTTGATGTGATGGTGATAATTTTCGCGATTTAGTGTTTTATTGTCTATTTATTCAAATAAATTTCGTGTTGTCTAAGCATAACGAAAATTATGTGTTTTTCAAATGTATTATTCAACAAGTAAATGAAAACATTGAAAATCTTATTTTTAGTTTTCGATATAATTTTTAAATACGCAATTTGTTTTGATTATGTTTCAGTTGGCAATCATTCGATCCATTGATGCTTATTATATTAGTAACCCACATTCGTAACGACTGTATAAATATAAACCTTCATAGCTTTAAATTTTTTAATTAAAGAAAGTATGAAAAGGGAACTCGAATGTTACCTGAACAGTTAATAATTACACTTCTCTAAAACGACGTTAAAAATTGATTCGATGACTGTTTAGCAAACGTATTTCTTATTATTTAGCGTTGTTTTGTATTCAAAGCTCTAAATTGATATTTTTATTCAACATACATATATAAATTTCAGGTTTGTTCGAAAATCTAATTAATAATAATATACATACCGGTCATATTTATTTGCCCAGCCTTAGTTTTAGCCAAAATTATTAAACTATCAAATGTGTACTGAAAATTTATTTATTGTACCAATACAATAGTGTCAAATAAACATAAAATAGTTACATTTTTCTTATATAAAAACTTTATCATTAATTATTATTAAATTTTGCTCTCATCAATGTGCCCACCTTTATTTTTGATAATTGCGGCACATAACCGCAGCACCTTTTCAATTAATTTTTGCAGTGTATCTACTGTAATTTGTGCCCAGGCTTCTTAAAGTTGTTCACACAGTACATTGGTGAATGATAGAGCACGTTCTCGAACCTTCCGGTCTAATTCTTCCCAAAGCAGCTCCATTGGGTTCAGATCAGGACTTTGAGCTGGCCATACCATTATAGAGATTTGCCCTTGCTCTTCTAGTTGACGCAAGTAACCGCCACACAATCTAGAAGTGTGTTTCGGATGGTTGTCCTGTTGATATACAAAGTTTTCGCCAAGAATCCTTAGTCCTGAAGGAACAGCGTTATTTTCTAAAATTTCCTTGTAGCCTTCTTTTCTTAGGATTCCTTCAATTTTGACGAGATCGCCTACAGATCTTCCACTAAAACACCCCCAAATCATTACTGAACCTTCTCCATGTTTTACGGTAGGCGCAATACATTCTGGCAGTACTCTTTCTCCTGCGGATCTTCCTACGAATATTCGCCTTTTACTACCGAAAAGTTCAAACTTCGATTCGTCTGTCCATAACACATTATTCCACTGATCAATCGTCCAATTCTTATGTTCTTTAGCCCAATTTAGCTGTTTTATCTTGTTTTGCTTTCGTAGTAGTGGTTTTCGCAAAGCAATTCTTCTGTATAAACCCGCTTGCCTTAACCTTCTCTGTACCGTGGACACACTAACTGGTTTAGCACCCGCTCTATTCATTTCGGCAGCAATTTCTGGTGCTGTTTTTCGTCTATCGCGTCTACTTATCCATATTAGACGCCGGTCATCTGCAGATGTCGTCGCTTTGCGTCGTCCAGATCTTCTTTTGTTGGAAAATGTATCACTTTCTTCAAATTTTTTAACGTTATATTCAACGGTTCCGCGATTTAATCGTAATTCTTTTGCAATTTGGCGATTACTTTTAGCCGTACGATGATAAGTAATTATCATAGCACGCACTTCAACAGATAATTCCTTCGTCTTCGGCATTGCATTAAAATATTCACAATAACTCTCTATTTCACTGTTTTCGCAACAAAAGATGAACGATGACTGACATAAAATTTAAATTCCTTTTTGAATAACACATCTTAATATTGTACTTAGTTAGTACAATAACACAATATTGGCAATACCTTTCAGAAATGCAGGTAAAACTGTTAATACTGTAGGGATTAGCCTATGTAATATTTATGGTATTTTTCCAATTAAGACACCTTTACGATATATCATAAACAATTTAAGATTTTCGTAGAAATTCATATGGAATTACTTCCACTAATAATATTGTTTAGTAATATTGTTGAATAATTATAATACAGATTTTTCGAAAGATAATCCGTATTTCAGGAAATACATAAAATTTAGGTAGGCAAATAAATATGACCGGTAGTGTATGGAACTCAGGTTTGTTCGAAAATTTAGTTTATATATAAAGTGTTCTTAAATTTCGTAACATAATTTTGTATGCTTAGTTGCCAGTTATTAAATTAATTTGTCGTATAATATGTCTCGTTATTATTAATAAACTGATATAATATATAAATGTGAACGTATACACGAAGATATATTATCTCAAGTTTTAGGCCGCGTGTAAGTTGTGTCCCCAGAAGAACCATTCTCTTGACGTCTCAACGAGATTGCGTCTGTCATCTTCTGAAGTTCGTTTATTGCTTACTAAAACTGAAGATCTTCAGCTTTAGTAAGCATACACGTTCACAGAAAAAAAAACACGTTGATCTCACCTTTTCCCAATGAGATGATTATGTAGTTTAGGGACACTTCTGTTTCCATTCACCCATTTTGTATTGCCGCATACGAAATGTTTCGAAAACATCTATTTTGTGGAGCAATCTACTTATCCCAAGTGTATTTTTAAATATTACCATGGATGGTAGACTTTCTCGTGGCACTGACGGCAAGTAATACCGTTTTTGCATGGTAGATTCTTTTTCTGAACTCTTTTAATTTGAAAGGGGCGATGCAAAAGTTTCATCGAGGTTATACAATGTACAGGGCGTCATTTCAAGGTTGTGTTCTATAATGACATGCTGTAAGATATCAAAATATTTGAAGAAATAGATTTAGAGTCTTTTTCCTAGCATAGTCGACAGCGTGTCCTTCTTTGAATTTTAAAAACCTGTCTGAATCTAGTGGATCATATTCAGAAATGGAATTACAATGTCATTACGACGAAATGACGAAAGTATTTGCCTACCAGTTTAACTAATTCTTCTTAGACGAAAAAGTATTGGCTTTGTATTGGGTTGGCAACTAAGTACTTTCGGTTTTGTAGTATAAAATAAAACACTTTTTTTTAAACAAAGAATAGTTTTTAATCGATTATATATGTATTTTCCATTTTGCTCAATGACCTTTTGCCATCTTTCTTTCAGCTGCATTATTCCGTGCTCATAAAATTTCTGGTCCTTATCAGCAAAAAACTGAACCAGGTGCGAGTGAAGGTCATCGTCATTTGTGAAAGTTTTACCATTCAAAGAATTCTGCAAACTTCGAAATAAATGGTAATCAGATGGTGCTAGATCAGGGCTGTATGGGGGATGTGGTATCACTTTCCAGCCAAGCTCCAATAGTTTCCCACGAGTTGCCAAAGATGTGCGAGGCCTTGCATTATCTTGGTGGAAAACTACACCTTTGCGATTTGACAATTCTGGCCGTTTTTCTTTTATTACTTCATCCAGTTTTATTAATTGTTGACAGTAAACATCAGAATTGATCGTTTGGTTTCTTGGAAGCAGCTCAAAAAAGACAACACCTTTGTAATCCCACCAAACTGACAGCATGATCTTTTTTGGATGCAATTCAGCTTTCGATGTGGTTTGAGCTGGTTTATCGTGTTTGCTCCATGATCGTTTTCGAACTATGTTACTGTACAGGACCCATTTTTCATCACCAGTGATGATTCTTTTTAAGAAAGGGTCGGTTTCATTTCGTCTAAGGTGCATATCACAAAAGTTGATTCTTTGTGTTAAATGAATTTCTTTCAATTCGTGAGGTACCCAAATATCAAGCTTCTTAACTAGCCCAAGAAATTTTAAATGTCTTTCAATTGTTGTGCGCGATACATGTAGCCTCTTCGCAACCCCTCGAACAGTTATATGACGATCCTCTTCAATTATGACTTTGATTTGGTCATCATCAACTTTAGTAGGCCGACCAGAACGTTGCTCATCTTTGAGGGAAAAATCTCCAGAACGGAATTTTTTATATCAATTCTGACACGTGCGCTCTGTTAAGCAATTAGCACCATAAACTTCACATATCTTTTTGTGAGCCGCAGCAGCTTTCTTTCCTTTACGGAAATAAAATAGTAAAATATGTCGAAAATGTTTGTTTCTGCACTCCATTTAAAATTAACCCACAACTAATAGCTTTAATAAAAATCACGCACTACTTGCTTCTGAAGTTACGTCAATGTGACTAGTATCACGCGACAAACGGTAAAGTACAGCACTAACATACGTTATACAAAAAATAAAACAACGCTCTCTATCAGTAAAAACCGAAAGTACTTAGTTGCCAACCCAATACATTAAAAATACGAAAAAGTGGAACTTTTACTAATGTAAAAGTTCAACTTTTTCGTATTTTTAATGCACAAAGCCAATACTTTTTCATCTTTTTTCAGTGCAGCAATATTTCATCCCTTAGTGTAAGTATTTGCCAACAAATTTAAGTACTTCTCTTCTACTGAGATTAAAGTACCATAGCTTCATACTTTTAATGCAAAAAACCACAACTTTTTTCAACCTTTTCCAATACAACAGTATTTCTTCCCTTAGTTTTGCTCTTGGTTTTCTGTTTGGCTTTTATGTAATCATACAATATTGTAAGGGGTATGTAAAACTGACGTGCAGAAATTCGCAAAGTTAATCTCAGACTGACAATTTTGGTATCTGCATCGTCTAAGTCTAACTGTGAGTATTCCTCTTACAAAGCTTCTCTTTTAAAACCCTTTTTACATTTATAATGGTGCAATATGTACGTACGCACAGCAATAAAATTATAAAATTATTATATGTAATGTAACCGCATTTAATCAAAAATATAGACAATTACCGTGAATTGGAGAGTCGCCAGAGCACATTTATTGTGAAAAAACATTATTGTCTTCATTCTGTATCACACTCAAAAATTTGATTTAAATTGCTTTATGACTAACACAAACATCATTTGTAAATGTATATCTATCCGGTTCATTGCAGGTGTTGTATATATTCATTGGTAACATTGACTAAAATTCATTGGCTTAGTCTACTGCGCTAATGATAGTACATTTATCACAGAAATTCTGTTGACATTCTAAATTAGAATACGAATTCTTCGTGTCTATTTATTTCTTTCGTTTAATTTTTTTTTTCACACGTCGCACTTTGTAATCAAGCCTAACCTTGTTATTATTTATAAATACGTTTTGGTATTTTTAATATTTCTTTTCCATCGTCCATTTAAATATTATATTACTTATTTTATATTACAGTGAATACCTGTTACATCTTTCACGTATTAGGAAGATTTGTTAATATATATTAACTGAAAATAGCAATTTTTGGGAGTTTGAAATAATTGAGATTTTCGTCAAAATAAAAAGTTTCGAATTCAGTCTTCTCAGTACGTAAAACAGTAGTTCTGAACTTGCACAATACAAACTTAATATTTTTTACAGTAAAACCATTCAAATTTTGGAAATAATCCATTTATATGTTCAGACGTTCACATTTTGACATGATTTCTCAAGTTCTCTATTCTCTGAGAGTTAAGCCAAAAGGGTTAGATCAATTTAGACATCAGGATCGTTTCTGGGACCTTGGAAAATGTTAGCACACAAGTATTTGTTAATATATACCAACTTTCGAAAAATACCAATTTTTACGAGTATACCCCTTTGAAAAAATTGAGATTTTTCGTTAAAATAGAAAGTTTCGAATTTAGCCTTTGCAATAAGTAAAACAGTAGTTCCGAACTAGCAGAATACAAACTCACCGCCTTTTTTATAGTAAAACCATTCAAATTTTGAGAAATAATCCATTTACATATTCAGCAGTTCACATTTTGACATGATTGCTCAAGTTCTCTATTCTCTGAGAGTTAAGCCAAAAGGGTTAGATCAATTTAGACATCAGAATCGTTTCTGGGACCTTGGAAAATGCCAGCACACGAGCATTTGTTAATATATGATAATTTTCGAAAATGACCAATTTTTGCGAGTATACCCCTTTGAAAAAATTGAGTTTTTTCGTAAAAATAAAAACTTTCGAATTTAGCCTTTGCATTAAGTAAAACAGTAGTTCTAAACTAGCAGAATACAAACTCACCACTTTTTATAGTAAAACCATTCTAATTTTAGAAATAATCCATTTATATATTCAGACGTTCACATTTTGACATTATTTCTCGAGTTCTCTATTCTCTGAGGGTTAAGCCAAAATGGTTTGGTAAGTTTAGACATCAGAATCGTTTCTGGGGCCTTCGAAAATGCCAGCACACGAATATTTGTTAATATATGATAATTTTCGAAAATGACCAATTCTTTGAAAAAATTGAGATTTTTCGTCAAAATAAAAAGTTTAGAATTTAGTCTTTGCAATAAGTAAAGCAGTAGTTCTGGACTAGCAGAATATAAACTCACCACTTTTTATAGTAAAACCATTCAAATTTTGGAGATAATCCAGTTATACATTCAGAAGCTCATATTTTGACATGATTTCTAAAATTCTCTATTTTCTGAGGATTAAGCCGAAAAGGTTAAATAAATTTGGACATCCGAATCGTTACTGGGACCTTCGAAAATGCCAGCACACGAATATTTGTTAATATATGATAATTTTCGAAAACGACCAATTCTTGCGCGTATACCCCTTTGAAAAAATTAAGATTTTTCGTCAAAATAAAAAGTTTCGAATTTAACCTTTGCAGTAAGTAAAATAGTAGTTTTGAACCAGCAGAATACAAACTCACTACTTTTTATAGTAAAATAATTCTAATTTTGGAAATAATCCATTTATATATTCAGACGTTCACATTTTGACATGATTTCTCAAGTTCTCTATTCTCTGAGAGTTAAGCCAAAAGGGTTAGATCAATTTAGACATCAGAATCGTTTCTGGGACCTTGGAAAATGTCAGCACACAAGTATTTGTTAATATATATCAACTTTTGAAAAATACCAATTTTTGCGAGCATACCCCTTTAAAAAAATTGAGATTTTTCGTCAAAATAAAAAGTTTCAAATTTAGTCTTTGCAGTACGTAAAACAGTAATTTTGAACTAGAAGAATACAAGATTATATATTTATTTTAAGGATCCACGACACGATGAAATCCAATAGGCAACAAATTCTACAATTAACTTCTATACATTAAAATATCGTATCAGCTGCGACATCTAGCGGCCAATTTATTAATTTCAATTTGAATTATTGTAACTTCTGATATTACCACTACTAATTCTTGTAATATTGTATTGCATCTGAACATATATAATTCGTACCGGAGTTATTATAGGAAAGTAGATCTTTAAAATAATATAATGTAATAGTTTTATTCAGTATTTACTAGTTGAAGTATATAGAAATAGATGGCGACACATACAAGGCGTATTATAGTTTTTTTATTAATATGTTTTGTTGATTGCGATATTTTTTAGATAAAGTTGGAAAAATAACCTTGTGGAATAAAATGTAGAAATAGTTATATACTCGCCAAGGTGTACTGTTAGTTTCAAATTAAATGTCAGCGGAAAGAAATGTATTAAGTTGCAAAAGCTCGCAAACGGGGCAATACGAAGTTGCGAAAATTCCGTTTACGATATTAAATTAATTTTTGTCCTACAGGGAGAAAAAGAAAACTTAAGTTGGTCACATTGAGTAGTTAGTATGGATTTGTTGACTTTCAAAAATAATTCGACTGCTCTTATAAATGAATAATTGAATGTTATGTTGTATGAAAAGGAGGAAAAGGTTTTATACCTTTATAGTATTTATTGCAGCATAGAATTACCATAAACTTTCTTTAAAAATAATTTTTAAATACTGTTTGAAATAAACAGTTAAAAAAACTTTGTAGAACTATAGCAAGTGTTTTAAATGACCACCATCATCATGTAAACATACACTACCGGTCACATTTATTTGCCCATCCTTAGTTTCAGCCAAAATTATTAAACTATCAAATGTGTACTGAAAATTTATTTACTGTACCAATACAATAGTGTAAAATAAACATAAAATAGTTACATTTTTCTTATATAAAAACTTTATCATTAATTATTATTAAATTTTGCTCTCATTAATCTGCCCAACTTTATTTTTGATATCTTCTGTAATTTGTGCCCAGGCTTCTTGAAGTTGTTCCCAGAGCACAGTGGTGGATGATAGAGCACGTTCTCGAACCTTCCGGTCCAATTCTTCCCAAAGAACCTCTATTGGGTTTAGATCAGGACTTTGAGCTGGCCATACCATTATAGAGATTTGCCGTTGCTCGTCTAGTTGACGCAAGTAATCGCCACACAATCTAGAAGTATGTTTCGGATCGTTGTCCTGTTGAAATACAAAGTTTTCGCCAAGAATCCTTAGTCCTGAAGGAACAGCGTTATTTTCTAAAATTTCCTTGTAGCCTTCTTTTCTTAGGATTCCTTCAATTTTGACGTGATCGCCTACAGATCTTCCACCAAAACACCCCCAAATCATTACTGAACTTCCTCCATGTTTTACGGTAGGCGCAATACATTCTGGCAGTATTCTTTCTCCTGCGGATCTTCTTACAAATATTCGCCTTTTACTACCGAAAAGTTCAAACTTCGATTCGTCTGTCCACAACACATTATTCCACTGATCAATCGTCCAATTCTTACGTTCTTTAGCCCAATTTAGTCGTTTTATCTTGTTTTGCTTTCGTAGTAGTGGTTTTCGCAAAGCAATTCTTCCGTATAAACCCGCTTGCCTTAAACTTCTCTGTACCGTGGACACACTAATTGGTTTAGCACGCGCTCTATTCATGTCAGCAGCAATTTCTGGTGCTGTTTTTCGTCTATCGCGTCTACTTATCCGTATTTGATGCCGGTTATCTGCAGATGTCGTCGCTTTGCGTCGTCCAGATCTTCTTTTGTTAGAAAATGTACCACTTTCTTCAAATTTTTAACGTTATAATCAACGGTTCTGCGATTTAATCGTAATTCTTTTGTAATTTCGCAATTACTTTTACCCGTACGATGATAAGCAATTATCATAACACGCACTTCAACAGATAATTCCTTCGTCTTCGGCATTGCATTAAAATATTCACAATAACTCTCTATTTTACTGTTTTCGCAACAAAAGATGAACGATAACTGACATAAAATTTAAAAACCATGGTGTACAAGTGGCATAGTTTATTTAAACAAGGAAGGGAATCCCTTGAAGACGACCCGAGGCCGGGCAGGAGCATTGAGGTGACCACGCCAGCACTTATCCAAATAGTTGAACAAATTGTACTCGAAGATGCTCGACTAAAGAAGAAACAACTCGCAGAAATGGTTGGAGTATCCGATACAACAATTTTTAAAATCCTACACGATCATCTCGGCATATCTAAGGTCAGCGCAAGATGGGTGCTGAGAATGCTCACGCCGCCGCAAAAACAACAGCGCGTAGTGTTCGCGTTCATTTTTGGACCTCTGTAATGAAGACAAGGATGGTGTATTGAGTGGAATTGTTACTGGAGACGAAACTTGGATTCATCATTATGAACTTGAGTCCAAACAAGACTCCATGCAGTGGCATAAAAAGGGCACGGCACCTCCCAAGAGATTTAAAGTGTCACAATCAGCTGGGAAACTCACAGCGACTAAAAGAAGCCATTAAAGAGAAAAGACGGGGAAAATTGACAAAAGGTGTTCTGCTTTTGCACGACAACGCGCCCGTCCACAAGAGCCGCGTTGCGTTAGCTGCTCTGCATAAGGTGGGCTTCGAAAATGTTTCCGAAAATGAAAAAAGAGCTGCGGGGTAAAAAATTTACTGCCGATGATGAAGTCAAGGAGGCAGTTTCGGCGTATTTTGCAGATAAAGAGAAATCATTTTTTTATGAGGGTATAAATAAATTAATTGAAAGATGTGAAAAATGTATCCGTCTTGCAGGTGAATATATTGAAAAAGAAAAATAAGTTGGTTTTTTTATTTCCACCCCTTTTCCCCAATTCCGCGAATATAAAAACGCTCCCTCGTATAATGGTTATTAGTACTCTCAAATAATATAAGGTTTTATTTTATATCGACACAAAGAAATATGTTTTTACAACATTTGTTAAAAGTCTGTGTATTATATCTTATATTATCATAAGTGTTTACAATTAAATAGAATAATACTTGACGGATTTATTCAACTTATATGAAATTCACCTTTGTTCGAAAATTGTATATGTATCTATATGCAATATTCTTAAATTGTATGACTTATAGTCTTATATGCTTTATTTGTCAGTTTTTAAATTAATTTTTCTCATATATATATATATATATATATATATATATATATATATATATACTGTGAACCAGCTATATGTACATATATGTAGGGGTCGTATTATATATATTTTTTTGTTGAAATATATATATATATATATATTTACCTACTCCAATTGATATTGTATGTAAGTTTTCGCATTTCAAAAATTTACTTTTTGTTGTTGTAATACATAGATTTGCCTATATCCATTGATACTGTGTGTCAATTCTCATATTTCTCAGATTTCTCTTGTCATAACCTATATTTATCATTTGATACAGTGCGTCAAGAGTTACACGGCAACAATTACTGAGGTGTGTGGTTCTACTGTCATTTGTTAGGCGATAAACGACTTAATTGATATTGTCACTGTGAAATCTCTTTTACTAGTTATTATTATTTCTTCGCCTTCAATTTCCAATTGCGCGTACGTATTTACGTGCTTCAGTATTGGCAAGTAACTTCTATACGGATCAATACTGTGGCGCCCTCTCTAAGACCTTTGCTAGTAGAAACCACTTCTAACTCTCCGAGTGTACTGGCTAGTTTCAGTTCTGGAAGTGACTAACGTTTTTAAGACAAGCAATACGAGATATGGTGATTTATTACCCACATTAGTGAAGATGGACGTAACACAACTAACTATTATTGCTCTACATTTCTATGATATATTTGCAATGTTTTTTCTTTGTAATAAATACTAAGTAATATCGAATATCAACATTAAGAAGTACCACATTAATAGAATTTAATTTCGTTGCTCCATTGTAATTTAAGCAAAAAAAGATACGATTTCTTTAAATAAATTTAATAAATAAAATCCAGTTCGAGTTATGAAGCATCTTTATTCACAAATAAATAAAATAAATACACAATACGATCACAAATCCACATCCATCTTTACCATCCGTAGTTGATTCCAAGTCCGTTGAAACTGACATGAGCTACAGCTGGGGCTGCCGAGTAAGCTACAGCTGGAGCGTGAGCAGCGTAAGCTGGAGCGGAGTAAGCTACAGCTGGAGCGTGAGCAGCATAAGCTGGAGCGGAGTAGGCTACGGCTGGAGCGTGAGCAGCATAAGCTGGAGCGGAGTAGGCTACGGCTGGAGCGTGAGCGGCGTAGGATACAGCTGGGGCAGCATAGGCTGCGTAGGCTGGAGCTGCGGCGATTTTCAAGCCTGGGTTGGAAACGCGGACGTCAGCTTTGCGAACGCTGGAGAATGGGGTGTCGATGGATTTTGTGTAGGTGGATACTTGACCCAAGTTTCCGTAGCTGCGGAGGATGTTGGCGGATTGCGAGGTAATTGTTGGTGTTCCATAGGAGACAACTGGTGACGCGTAGGAGACGTGGGAGACAGCTGGGGCTGCTGAGTAAGTCACGGCGGCTGGTGCACTCAAGTATCCGGCGTTGGCTACGGCCAAGGCAGCGAAAAGAACGATCAGCTGAATGGGAAGATAAGATGATTAATAAGTATATAATAATAATAATAATAACTTTATTGCAATTAATTGTACAAAGAAAGAAAAGAAATTGCAAACGTCAGGACAGATAACATACAATATATTACATATGTGTTAAAACATATTCTTACACATCATATTCTTGCTGTAGAGAAACACGATTTATATATTCAAATATACTGTATGGTTCTATATCAATTAAGAAATCACGAACACTTTTTCTAAATAATAAGAATATCTTAATTTCTTTTAATGATTCCGGAAAATTATTAAAAAATTTAATGGATGAGTAGCGAAGTCCACTCTCTATCAGCGTTAGGCGGTGTTTGGGATAATAGTAATTAGTTTTATGCCTTGTGGAATAATTATGAACAGCACTGTTTGCAACTTAAATAGTGGTATACTAAATTAGTATTTTACTGTTTTTATCGACATCCCAATTCTATTGCAATTTGCATATAATTTCACAAAGGTGTGCAGATGTTAAATATAATATACAGCAAAATTACCTATCGACATGCTGCGAACACATCTATTGATATGCCGCTTTTTATAATAGGTCCATTTGGCACTGGGAAAGAACGACTTGATGAATGAATATTGCAAACATTCCACTTATTTATCATTGAAAATACTATTTAGTATGGAATTAAAATAAATTATTTGATATCCATTATATGAACTCAGATCTATTAAAGAAATAATTAATGATTCTGCTACGTTTTCACAAATATTTTATGGATGTAAGTTGGTTCAATTAATATGTTTCCACCAGGTTATGTTCATTGTGATTAGTTCTTTTATAAAAGCAATTGATTAATGAAAATTAACATAACACATCATGATTATTTACTGCAGGAAATTAATGTAATATGACGAAAAGAACTTAAATTTATCTTCGGATATGTTAAGAGAAATTTAATTTCGTAAGTCCTTCCTTTGTGTATTTATAATATTAGATAAAACTTATTGAAAATCATTTTTGGAATGAAGGGTTTGATTCGCTTTTTGGAAAAGCGACGTGTTATACTAGTCATAGGGTTTTCTAGTCGTCATAAAATGTAATTTTGGAAGAACGCCTGGATATATGTATATGTATTAATAATCAAAATCGTGTAGTGTAAATTGAAATTTAAAGAAATTATTATTAAACCTAATTAAAAGCAATGATTTTTTTGTAGATTCAAGCCTAAATTATCTGTTTTTTTATTACAGTTTAGAAATTTACAATTATTGACTTGGTCATTGTAAAATAATTAAAATAATTACCAATTTTTATATAACAAAAGATGTTTTTCTTCTAGTCTAAGTAATTTTTGCAAATAATACAATCAATACAAATGTTGAATGCATTGAACTTGCTCGTAACTAAAAGATGTTCTTTTGTAAAAGAAACTCATGTTAGACTTTGAAGAAAATAGGGACCTGAATGGCTACAAATTGTATAAAAACAGTACAATAGATTGTGAGCAGATTCAAACTTTCAAACAGCTTTATTTGAACAGTTGACGAACTAGTAACTGAAATAATTGCTAATTTTTATGTAACAAACTATTTTTTTCTTCTAGCATAAGTAATTTTTACAAATAATGCAATCGATGTAAACATTGGATGCATTGAATTTGTTCGTAACTAAAAGATGTATTTTTGTGAAAGAAACTCATGTTAGACTTTGAAGAAACTAGGGACCTGAATGGCTACAAATTGTATAAAAACAATACAATAGATTGTGAGCAGATTCAAACTTTCAAACAGCTTTATTTGAACAGTTGACGAACTAGTAACTGAAATAATTGCTGATTTTTAAATAACGAAGTATTTTTTCTTCTAGCATAAGTAATTTTTACAAATAATGCAATCGATGCAAACATTGGATGCATTGAATTTGCTCGTAACTAAAAGATGTATTTTTGTAAAAGAAACTCATGTTAGACTTTGAAGACAATAGGGAACTGTATGGCTAAAAGTCCTACAAAAACAGTACAATAGATTGTTGGCAGATTATCGAACAGTCGTACTTGAACAGTTGGGGAAAAAAAGAAACTTAAGAAATTTAATATCATATAAACTGATAACATTGTAGATGGTGAGCTAATATGAAAACGAACTTATTTATTTTGATGATTATTATTTTGTACTGTTAAATACATTTTTAAAAACTACATTTATTTAAATATATTTAAAAATGTTTGCGATCTTCAATCTCACATTGCAAACAATTTCTTTTTGTCCCCCGAAACAAGTGCAAATTTAGAAATATATCCAAGACTACGACATGTGATTGATGGAAACAATACAATTAGAAACATGTGAAATATAAAATTTATAGAATTTTTCAACAAAATTAAGAATTACTATTAAGCATGTATGTCAACAATGTATTCCCTTTAAATGCAATCAAAAAAAATTACTTACTTTGAAGGCCATGGTAAAGATGGGTGGTTGTTCTTTAGGTAATGGTTAACTAGTTGGTGTTGTTGGTTTGTGTGTTTGTAGTTATCTACTGAAAATGATTTAAATCACACTTTTTATATTGTAATTTTCGGAGCCTAAGGCGATTGTTATACTTTCGCTGATGCCCAGTCCCACCCGGCCAACACCCAAACCACCCGGCCCGGTAACTTATGCATATACATATGTATATTTATATTTTTAATGACATATTCGCTTTATAACGTGTCTATGTAATTTTGCAATGATACAGGCACGATTAGTCAGAAGTTCATTTATTCTTTTTGTAAGAAGTTATGGGACATTTTGAATTATTATTTCACCTACTTGTTATCGACTCTTTTGTAGTGCTTTATAATACAATATGTGTGTTCCAATTAAATATGTAACATTGGAATAGATCTGATAATGCATGAATTTTAATGATCTAGATGTCTGTTTGTAAGACATGTGATTTATTTAGAACTATACAAGCTCACGATATACAAGATTGAATTTACCATTTGTTATCAATAATTTAAAGTATAGGCGGGAGATTTTTTTAAATAAAGACTACGATTAATCCTACAAAAAACTGCAGTGATAGAAGTCATTCTGTGATAGCTTCTTCAAAATCGCTTCTTACTATTATTTTATTGTGTTTGAAATATCTTTTTTTTTGTTCGAAGATACAGACAAAAATCGTATACGAATATATCAGAGTTATATATGTAGGTTGCTTTAAAAATTTTGCGGATGATACAGGAAAAAATCAATTATTTTAACCAATTTTTTTTAATGTTTTTCAAAATATTCGCCTGATTTTTGCACTTTTGCATTCAGTAGAACCTGTTCTCAAATAACTGGTCTCATTGTTTTTCAGTCACCCCAGATATGAAGTTTTCCCAGGCTTTCAGAGTAGTTTCCGATGCATTAAATTTCAATCCAGACATTTTGTCTTCCATGAATGGGAATAAAGTCACAAGGTGTCATGTCGGGACTACATATAAGGCAGATGAGTCATCAATTCCGGTCGTGAAGCAGCTAATTATGTTTGAGGTGCCTTATGTGATGGTGCATCATCTTGATGCAGAATGATTCATTCTCTTAGTCGTTTGTCGCGCGCTTTGTGGAACACAGTTGGTTGTATACCATATACCATTCGGCATTGACTCTGCGATGATCCTCTAGTAGAATAGTAGCAAGATGAGCGGTATGTCCGAAAGAAGAAGACATAATTTTCTTGCCAAAGCTTCGTCCGCGACTCACTTTTGTGGGCTTCCCCTCGTCTTTGAAGACCTATTGAGCCGATCGTCGAAAAGAATGGGCAGAAACACACAGAGATTGGACACTGGATGACTGGAAAAGGTCCTATGGACTGATGAAACAGAATTTGAAGTGTTTGCACATTCAAGATGTGTTTTTGTAAGAAGAGTGAGTGATCAAAGAATGCTGCGGGATTGTATAGTGCCAACCATCAAACAAGGAAGAAGTTCTGTGCTTGTTTAGGGTTGCTTTTGCTATGTCGGCACAGGGGACTTGAAGTGAATCGAGGGTATTTTGCGAAGGGAAGGTTTTTTTTAGAAATATTGCAAGAAAATGCAATACCAACGTTACGGAAGAAGTTCTGTTCTTCCTTGGGGTTGTTTTTGCTACGCCAGCACAGGGGACTTGAAGCGAATCGAGGGTATTTTGCGAAAGGAGGGTTATTTAGAAATATTTCAAGAAAATGCAACACAATCGGGGCATGTTTAATCGACGAAAATTTTGTGTTTATGCGGGACAACGACCTCAAACACAAACTTAATAGCGAACAACACAATAATACCTTACGAATAATGACATGGCCACCGCAAAGTCCCGACCTAAATCCCATAGAATTGTTATGGGATAAATTGGATAGGAGGGTTCAAAAAGTGTGTCCTACCCCAACAAATCACTTGTGGATCATATTGCAAGAAGAATGGAATAGTATACTGAATAGAGTCTTTGAAAAACTCGTGAAACGGATGCCTTGAATTGTACGGGCTGTTCTTCGCGCAAAAGGGGGTTTCTTCGACGAGCGGAATGTTTGAGATATCTTTGTTTATTTAACGTTAGAATTACTTTATTTTTATTATTATACTTTATAAACATCCATAAGCTATAATGCAATAAAAATTTTAAGTTTTGACATAAATTAATTTAACAGTTTTCCCTTTTTTCATTTATTTGAGAGTCCGATCTAATATGAACGGTAGTGTATATTATTTATTTTATTTATAATCGCATTTATCCAGCCTTGCTGAGCAGCTTGTACGCTACGGAGAACCCGGAGGTTTATTTAGCATTACCTATCACACAGGACTATAATAATTTTATTTCTAGTTTTTGTCGAAAAATTCTTGTACACTACCGGTCATATTTATTTGCCCCCCCTTAGTTTTAGCCAAAATTATTAAACTATCAAATGTGTACTGAAAATTTATTTATTGTACCAATACAATAGTGTAAAATAAACATAAAATAGTTATATTTTTCTTATATAAAAACTTTATCATTAATTATTATTAAATTTTGCTCTCATCAATATGCCCACCTTTATTTTTGATAATTGCGGCACATAACAGCGGCATCCTTTCAATTAATTTTTTCAGTTAATTTGCAGTGTATCTTCTGTAATTTGTGCCCAGGCTTCTTGAAGTTGTTCCCACAGTACAGTGGTGAATAATAGAGCACGTTTTCGAACCTTCCGGTCCAATTCTTCCCAAAAAAGCTCTATTGGGTTCAGATCAGGACTTTGAGCTGGCCATACCATTATAGAGATTTGCCCTTGCTCTTCTAGTTGACGCAAGTAATCGCCACACAATCTAGCAGTGTGTTTCGGATCGTTGTCCTGTTAAAATACACAGTTTTCGCCAAGAATCCTTAGTCCTGAAGAAACAGAGTTATTTTCTAAAACTTCCTTGTAGTCTTCTTTTCTCAGGATTCCCTCAATTTTGACGAGATCGCCTACAGATCTTTCACCAATAGGCGCAATATATTCTGGCAGTACTCTTTCTCCTGCGGATCTTCTTTCGAATATTCGCCTTTTACTACCGAAAAGTTCAAACTTCGATTCGTCTGTCTACAACACATTATTCCACTGATCGATCGTCCAATTCTTATGTTCTTTAGCCCAATTTAGTCATTTTATCTTGTTTTGCTTTCGTAGTAGTAGTTTTCGCAGAGCAATTCTTCCGTATAAACCCGCTTGCCTTAACCTTCTCTGTACCGTGGACACACTAATTGGTTTAACACGCGCTCTATTCATTTCAGCAGCAATTTCTGGTGCTATTTTTCGTCTATCGCGTCTACTTATCCATATTAGATGCCGGTCATCTGCAGATGTCGTCGCTTTGCGTCGTCCAGATCTTCTTTTGTTGGAAAATGTACCACTTTCTTCAAATTTTTTAACGTTATAATCAACGGTTCTGCGATTTAATCGTAATTCTTTTGCAATTTCGCGATTACTTTTACCCGTACGATGATAAGCAATTATCATAGCTCGCACTTCAACAGATAATTCCTTCGTCTTCGGCATTACATTAAAATATTCACAATAACTTTCTATTTCACTGTTTTCGCTACAAAAGATGAACGATGACTGACATAAAATTTATTTTCCTTTTTGAGTAACACATCCTAATATTGTAATTAGTTAGTACAATAACACAATATTGGTAATACCTTTCGGAAATGTAGGTAAAACTGTTAATACTGTAGGGATTAGCCTATATAATATTTATAGTATTTTTCCAATTTATGACACCTTTACGATATATCATAAACAATTTAAGATTTTCGTAGAAATTCCTATGAAATTACTTCCACTAATAATATTGTTGAATAATTATAATACAGATTTTTCGAAAGATAATCCGTATTTCAGGAAACACATAAAATCGGGGTGGGCAAATAAATATGACCGGTAGTGTATATTACATAATTATGAAATTATTACACGCATTCGTTCTTTAGCGTCAACTTTACTCCTAGAGGCGGGCATTATATTATTTTAAATCGCCACTTACTTTCTGAAAAAATTATATTCTTTCTAAATCAATAATAATACATACATATATCAACATATATGTACATGAAATATATTATATCTTCGGATCCATGAATATTCATAATTTTGATTTTGCAATAAATACAAGAATAACATCTCGATGGTTAACCTTGTGACATTTAACGCGCGCACTTGGTATGACAGTGAACTGGTTCAAGGCTTACCTGATTTTGCTGGAATGGAGCAAGTGGAAAAAACGGACGGCGAATATGAATCGATGTTAAATCAACTGTTAAATAACAAAATAACGACGCGCTCTGGTTAACTAGGTCATGAATTTTCAACTTACCGGGACGACCATACGTCTAGTTCATATCTGCAGAGCACTGCTTCGTAATCTGGGTGTAAACATGTCATTTTGATTTTACGCATGGATGTCATAAAAATACTAATTCTTTAGCCTTTAAAAGAGTGTTTGTATTATAATCAATGGTTAAATAACAAAGTGTGCGATTGTGCTAGAGAATTAGTCTGTAAATTAACCGTAAAGCTGCTTATTACTCAATTAGTAAATGTAGGCCATAAGCTGGAGATTTAGTATTCATGTCGACTTATTTAAATAGAATTTTTCGTTCGTGTTGATATAATAGATAAAGTTTTATGTATACAGGGCTTCTAAACGTCTCAGAAATGGTTTAAATCAATATTTTATGTAAATTTATTTGACCTGAAAAAAATTTGTATATATTCTTTAAACTAAAATAATAATAAAATTTGTTTATAAAAAAAATACTGTTAGAAGTTAGATATATACACTACATTATGAGGGATTATTATAGGTAAAATATAAAACAAATGATACACTTTTGGTAAAACAATATACAGGTGTTTCAAAAAGAATATATGTATTTCGAATGCATATATTTATTAAACTTTAAGATATACAAATATGAAACTTTACACACATATTTAAAAGCTTTCCAAGTTCGGATTACAGATGTTTAGTATGTCCTCCATCAGCGACACGAACAATATCACATTGATACTCAAATTCCTCCCATACTCGGGCAAGCATGTCCTTCGTCACTGATGTTATGGCAATACGGATCCGGTTTTTCAACTCTTCCAGGTTCTGTGGGAGTGGTGTTACATAAACGTTGTCTTTAACGAAACCGCACAGGAAGAAGTCACACGGTGTCAAATCCGATGACCGTGGAGCCCAGCTGAAACATGCTAAGTCGCCAGCTCCTTGACGACCAATCCAATGGTTCGGCAGAGTTTCATTCAGATATTCACGCTCTTGGCGAGCCCAGTGCGGGAGTGCCTCGTTTTGTCGAAAAATGAAGTTGTGTTCGTGCAGCCTCGGAAACAACCAGTTTTGTAACATAGCGAGATACTGCTGACCATTAACCGTGTTTCCATTAGAGAAGAATGGGCCGTAAACAAATGATCGAGATATCGCACAAAACATATTGATTTTAGGCGAATCTCGTACATGCTCAATGACTGTATGTAGGTTCTGTAGACCTCAAATTCGAACATTGTGTTTGTTTACCAGACTGCTAACATGGAAAGTCGCTTCATCACTGAACACGATGTGTTGTGCCAAAGTGTTATCATTTTCAATAGCATCATGAATCTCGTTACAAAATACCACACGTTTCCGTTTGTCATCAGGACGCGGAGCTTGTAACAACTGTAACTTGTACGGCTTCATAACCAACCGACGTCTCATAACACGCCAAATTGTTGTTGTAGACAGTTGTAACTCCTGACTGGCGTGACGAGTTGATTTTGAAGGATTACGTTGGAAAGCAGTTTGAATTCGTGCAACATTTTCTTCAGAAACACGAGGGCGGCCAGGACTCTTTCCTTTACATACACATCCTGTATCTACAAATTGTCGATACCACCTTCGAATGTTCCACCCATTCGGAAGTTCAATTTGGTAGTTCAATCTGAAACGTCTATGCACTGTAATCACGGAAATGCACTTCGCAAACTCGAGAACACAAAATAATTTTTGCTGCTGAGTAGCCATTTTAAATATATGAAGGTTATAAAGAAAAACAGAAGACAACTGACATCTAGCGGCTAAACTAAACTGGACTATGTATTCGTTTCTCCAATAGCCGAGCCGAGGCGTAGCGATCAATAGTTTGGACAAAATAATACTTTGCAATACGTATATTCTTTTTGAAACACGCTGTATATACGAATAAATATGTAATTATTATAAAAATAAACTATATGTTCTTATAAAACAAAATAATATCATTAGTTCTATGAAGAAAATTTGGCACTTTTTATTTTAAGGGACTTTCGTCAAAATATCCACTTTTACACCTAATAACTTCTTTACAAATTTTGGGTAGTCTCAACACAAAATGTGAGTTTCATCTGGAATATTGTTCCAAGCATTTGTAAGGTGTTTCCACCGCTCTTACTGCGATTTTGCGCAGTATTCTCTCACTTTTCTGTCTAGCTCGTCCCACAGCAACCCTGTAGGATTCATGTCGGGTAATTATGTGGGCCAAAACATATTTACAAGACGTCCTTCTTCTTTTTGTTACACATAGTCCTTACAAAGTTTAACACTATGCTTGAAAATAAAAACCTTCTTTTTATTTCCAATTAATTTGATTCCAGACGGAATTGCGGACGGAATATTTAAAAAAAAATTAATTATTTAAAATAAATCAATACATAATTGGCCAAATTCAAGAAAATTAGACAAAAACGTATTAAACGATTTATAATATTGTCAATTAATTGTTTATTAAGGTGTATAATATTAAGTCAGAGTTTTGAATACAAAATAAACTTAATTATTAAATAATAAAGTTCATTATTAAATAGTAGAAGATTTTACTTACTTTAATGTATGATACACTCCGCGCAACATGAATAGGACCAACTGCATATATGACATTTGTAGTTGGTATAAACATGGTAGCGCGCTGGAATTGTTATTTTCGAAAATAAGAGGGTTGATAAAAAGATGTATGTAGGTACCAAATATAATTTTTGTAAAAGTCAGTGCAAATGTACGTTACTAACGACAATAAGTAGAGTAATTAAACGCCACTTGAATACGACCAATCTACAAAATAAAAGATTCGTTTGCAATAACAAAATACTTTATTGTTCAATAATGAGTACTTTTGCCATTATTTCTTATAACCTCAAATAGTCGGGATGGAATGGAATTATACAGGGTTCTCAAGTAGTCAACGGGAAGTTCCACCCAACTTCGTTTCAGCGCCTGCTCTAGTTCGTCAGCGCAACTGAATTGTGTAGCATTGGAGTACAATTTACGCGACAACCATCCCCAAACATTTTCTATGATGTTCAGGTCGGGGGAGAGCGATGGCCAATCGAGAACCTCCATGCCTTGTTCTTGAAACTAGCGTCGAACAATGCGCGCGGTGTGAATACTGGCATTATCCTGTTGGAAAATAAATGGCCCACCTGCCATAACGTTGGAAAATTTGTCTTCCACCTGTTGCAGCAGCTGGACGTACTTTTCCGAATTCTGTCTGCCCTTCACTATTACTAAATCAACAGGTCCGTTATAGGAAACAGCTCCCCATACCATGACTGAACCAACATCGGCTCACCTTCGTGACTGAATCACTTCATCTTTACGTAAATCGTGGAAATAATAAGAAAACCCATCCGGGCCATCTAAATTAAACTTCTTCTCGTCACTGAAAATAACAGTTTGCCATTCTCTTGTCCACCCCATTTTTGCTCGAGCAAACTGAAGACGTGCAGTGCGCTGAAATTCCCTTAAAGGAGGCCGTCGTTTAATTTTCAAACGTTTTAAATGCGGACAGGTCTTCAGTAACTTCTGTACAGTTCTTACCGATGCATTCGTTCCAACGTTATTCGCGATTTGTCTTGCCGTTAATGCCGAATTCGATGCTTCGCGTAATATGGCTCGACGTTCTCTCTTAGTTGTAACGGATGTTGTTCGCCCTTTAAAACGTTTTCCATAATTCTCGGGATCCCTAATAAAATTGTTCACAACCTGGTGTGATCGACTTATTTTCTTTGCAGTAGCCCTTGAGGAATACCCTTCTTGATGGAACGCTTTAATTTTTCCAATTTCTTCCATACTTAAGCACTTCTGTCGTCCCATCGTTGCACAATACCCTTAATTACAGATGTTCGTTTATCCGGATACACGTTGTAACTCGACACTCATCCGGTAGCTTACTATTAAATACTGGTCGTATCCAACCGGCGCGGTGCATTTTATATGTATGTGGTACTTACGTCACCCAATGCATAACGTTAGGCACTATTGCGCAATAATGCGTATTATTTGCCATATCATACCATTACAAACTTGCATTGTATTTTTAGTAAATGAATTGTTTTTCAAACCACCGAAAGCTTGCGACAAGTTGGGTGGTCCTATTCATGTTGCGCGGAGTGTATATAGTTTATTTAAAACTTTGAATCTTTGATTTAAAAAAGTTCAGTAATAGAAAAATTTATCTAACAGTTGCCAACCATACAGATGTTCAAAATATTAAATTTTTTTTTTTTGATATTTTAAAGAGAAAATATTTGTTAATGGTTGTACAGACAATGTTAAAGAAAGTCAATATATTATACTAAAGACACCACACAAAGTTTGAAAATATAAATAAAGCATATATAACATTTTGTTTCGCATTATTCAAAATTTGATTTATTAAATGGCGTAACCAGTAGATACTTTGATATTTTTTCATACG
The DNA here is from genome assembly GCA_031893035.1 of Dermolepida albohirtum. NCBI lineage: Eukaryota > Metazoa > Arthropoda > Insecta > Coleoptera > Scarabaeidae > Dermolepida > Dermolepida albohirtum. Next base: position 188,657 of record JAVIWB010002793.1, on the reverse strand, counting down.
TTTATCTTGACCTATATCTCATCAAAGCGGTGCACAATCCCATGATCTTGATACAGAGTAAAAGTAAATAAATGAGCTAAAAATAAGAACAAAGTAAGTATCTATTCATTAACACAATTTATTATACACACAATTGCCTATAATTAATTAAAAGTTAATTTGAGTTTTCGATATTAATTCATCTTGGTTTCGCATTAATAAATTCTATTTTCTTTTACATAGTCAAATTGAAATACATTAAATTGAATTTAAAACACTCATTAAAAATAAATAATTACTTTATCTTAAAATTTTACATAATAATACATATATATATGTATATGTATATATATATATGTATATATATACATATACATATATATATATACATATATATATATAGACATACCAGGTGTACCGGAAAGTTATTGCCGATTTTGTCGTAAAAAAAACTCCATAATTTTTAAGAAAATGGAAAAATTTATTTGCTCAAAGTATTGGCCATTTGATCCTACACATCTTGCCCATTTTCCAGGCAATTTATGGATGCCATCCCAAAAAAAACTGTTTGTCCTTTGAGCGAAACAATTCATCGAGTTATTTTCTAACTTCTTCGAAATTGGCGAAGTGCTGCTCTGCAAGTGCGTGTCCAGTTGATACGAAAAGGTGATAGTCGGGTGTGGCAAGGTCTGTAGAGTACGACGGGAGCGATATTATGTCCCATCTAAGTGCTTTCAACGCTTCTTTGATCGATTTTCCTATATGAGAAAACGTGTTATGGTGCTGTAAAATCACTTTACCCTGTCTTCGGGCCCATTCTGGACATTTTTCTATAAATGTTTGGTTCAAATTGATAATTCGTTGTCGGTAGTGTTCAGTATTAACTGTTTCACCAGGCTTCAACAGTTCGTAATACACCACGCCACTCTGATTTCACCAAACACTGAGCATTGTTTTGCGATTAAAATGATTTGGCCTTGGAGACGATAGGTCGCCTTTGCCAGGTAATAACCATGATTTTTTGAGCTTAGCATTTTTGAAATAAATCCATTTTTCATCACTTGTTACTATTCTCTACAGAAATGACTTCCGACCATCTTTGAAGGACAATTTTACAGACAATTTTTCGATTTTACATTTCCCTGTCATTCAATTGACGTGGCACCCATTTTTCCATCTTTTGGTTTTTACCCATTACTTGTAATAGGTTGGTAATCGTTTCTTAGGCTACATTTAACACTTCTGCCAATTGTTTTTGAATTTGGATTGGGTCTACATCCAATAACTAATACAGTTTCGCATCTTCAAACTTTTTCGGTCTACCAGAATATTATTTGTCTTGCACGTCGAAATCACCACTTTTGATTTATCGAAACCACGCATCACATGTTTTCATGGTTAAAGCATGCTCACCGAAAGTTTCTACCAGCAAACAATGGTTTTCAGTGGCTTTTGTCTTTTGATTAAATAAGAAAAGTAATGCGAGCTGCGAATGCACTTTTTCAAGCACAAAACTCGACTTTTTCAATTTATAAATCTATGACAGTGTTACTTTCGCAAAAGTAAAATGTATGGCGTTGAAGCTTGATGTTAGTAGAATAAAATGATCGGTAATCACTTTCTGGTATACCTGGTATATGTAGGTTAGGCCAATTTTTCATCCATTCATTATGGGGATGTATAGAAGTTTTGTTTGCACGTATTTAGCAATTATAAGCTTTATATTTATTTAATCAAACTTAAAAGTGGTATAGATTTTACAGAACAATTTGTATTTTTACTAATTACTTTTCTATTACTACTTCGTACGTATTTGTAGCTATGAAATTTCTTTTATCCAACATTTTTTCAAACATTTTATAAAGGGCGATTCATAAATCTATATATGAATGAAAGCAAATACGAAATTTAAGAAAACAATCGATCATATCATCACAATTATAAGGTTTTCCAATAGGGATGATATGATTTTGAAGTGTCATTTCGGCCATTTGTAATATGTCATGATCTGTCATTTGTTTTTCATTGTATTCAGTAGTGTTTACAATTTCATCATGGAGAGATACGAGGGAGCGTTTTTATATTCGCGGAATGGGGGACAAGGGGTGGAAATAAAGAAACCAAATTATGCTTCTTTTTCAATATATTCACCTGCAAGACGGACACATTTTTCACATCTTTCAATTAATTTATTTATACCCTCATAAAAAAATGATTTCTCTTTATCACTCGGGGCCAGGTCTGGGCTGTAGGGTGGGTGATTCACAATTTCGAAGCCCACCTTATGCAGGGCAGCTAACGCAACGCGGCTCTTGTGGACGGGCGCGTTGTCGTGCAAAAGCAGAACACCTTTTGTCAATTTTCCCCGTCTTTTCTCTTTAATGGCTTCTTTTAGTCGCTCTAATATTGAAGCGTAATATTCTCCGGTTATAGAAACACCTTTATCTTTATAATCAATCAACAATATTCCTTCCGAGTCCCAAAATACCGTTGCCATGAGTTTCCCAGCTGATTGTGACACTTTAAATTTCTTGGGAGGTGCTGTGCCCTTTTTATGCCACTGCATGGAGTCTTGTTTGGACTCAGGTTCATAATGATGAACCCAAGTTTCGTCTCCAGTAACAATTCCACTCAATACACCATCCTTGTCTTCATTACAGAGATCCAAAAATGCACGCGACCACTCTACGCGCTGTTGTTTTTGCGGCGGCGTGAGCATTCTCGGCACCCATCTTGCGCTGACTTTAGACATGCCGAGATGATCGTGTAGGATTTTAAAAATTGTTGTATCGGATACTCCAACCATTTCTGCAAGTTGTTTCTTCTTTTGTCGAGCATCTTCTAGTACAATTTGTTCAACTTTTTGGATAAGTGCTGGCGTGGTCACCTCAATGCTCCTGTCCGGCCTCGGGTCGTCTTCAAGGGATTCCCTTCCTTGTTTAAATAAACTATGCCACTTGTACACCATGGTTTTTCCTGGACAAGAGTCGCCGTAAACCAATGACATCTCATTCATTATGGTCGCGACTGATTTTCCTTGCCCGGTAAGGAACTTTATAACGGCACGATATTCGATTTTTTCCATATTTCACTTTTCACTCCTGATTATGTTACTTGGTTGACGATAGCTCAAAGAATAACTGTCTAATAACAATGAAACTTCGTATTTATACTAATCATGAGTCGCTGCACAGGCCACGCCCCCAATGAGCCTACTCACCCCTCTACAACCCGCTCATTCCGCGAATATAAAAACGCTCCCTCGTATACGCAAGAACAACGTTTACAAATTATTCAGTTTTATTATCAAAATAATCGTTCTCCAATTGCAACTTTTCGTGCGCTTTTGCCATTTTATGGTCGTAATAATCGTCCAAGTGTGCTCGCTGTTCGTCGAATTGTTAAAAATTTTGAGGTTACATTTTCTTTACATAATTTTCAAGTGCCAATAAGACAAAGAACCGCTCGAAGTAATGCAAATATTGCTGCCGTTCAGGCAAGTGTTACTGAAGACCGTAATTTGTTAAGAAAATCATTTTCTCTGATGAGGCTCACTTTCATCTGGATGGTGTGGTAAATAAACAAAACTGTCGATTCTGGTGCGAAGAAAATTCACAAATTATTTATGAAAAACCATTACATTCACTTAAATTAACAGTTTGGTGTGGTTTTTGGTATGGTGGAATCATCGGTCCGTACTTCTTTCAAAATGAAGCTGGTGACACCGTTACTGTCAATGGAGAGCGGTATAGATTGATGATAACCAACTTTTTATGGCCGACATTGGAAGAAGTTGATCTTGACAATATTTGGTTCCAACAAGACGGGGCTACGTGCCACACAGCAAATGCAACAATAGAATTATTGCGAGAAAAGTTTGGAGATTCGATTATTTCAAGAAATTGTGATATTGAATGGCCTCCAAGAAGTTGTGATTTAACACCATTAGACTATTTCTTGTGGGGTTATTTGAAGTCATTGGTCTATCGAAATAAACCAGACTCTCTTCAAGCTTTACAAGTCAATATTGAACGATTTAGTGGAAAAAGTGCTCGAAAATTGGTTTCATCGAATTCGTTCCTGCAGAAGAAGTCGTGGAGGCCATTTGAATGACGTTTTATTTAGAACTTAATTGTATCGATTGTACTTCACATTAAATAAAAAACTTTGTGTGTTTTTTTTTAAAGAAATCATATCACTCTTACTGGAAAACCCTTTATATAACATGAAACAAATTTCAATTCCATTGAAGTATAGTGTAAGTTACCCAATATACATGTACAATATTGTGCATAAGTAAACGACCACATGCAAATGCTTAATGTTAGATTTATTTGCAATAAAATCTTTAATGAATCTTCATGTCGCAAGTGGTTGCAATTAGGTATTTTAGCTTCGTTGTAGTTATACAGACAATGTAGTATTAAAAGCAAATATTTCATTATTAACGACGGTATTTATCTCTTTATACTTAATTATTTTGTGTACGGTTTGTTTAAATATTACATAACAACTTGGACTTGAATACAATGGAGAATGTAACGTTTATTAACCAACATGTCTTCGAGATTCGTGTTTCAAATATGTGTGCCACAAAGAGATTGATTATGTTATATATGTATGTATGTACATTCTCGCAAAGAATTTATTCTGATGACATATTCTACACACACACACACACACACATATATATATATATATATGTATGTATGTATTGCTGTGTGTTTGTGTGTGTGTGTGTATTTACTTATTGTATCGTGGGTATGACATTTGGCAACTCCACGCCTTAAAAAAAGCATAATTTAAGAACCAATGTCCAAAGTACGGAGCGTATGAGATCGAGGTGTGTTGGGCAGCTTCTGCGGGTTATTAACCTAATTTGTTTTACTGCTGACGTGTTCATTTGAGCAAGTTTCGCAGTCGTATAATAATAGTTAGAGGGGTACATGTAAATATATATTTATGAACGCACACGCTCGTACATATGTGTTCCAATCCTTTCAGTGGACAGATCCTAGTGACCCACATTATTATTTTGATAGTTACAAATGATAATTCCGCGCGTAAAGTAATTTCTGCTGTTTTCAAATATGTCAGGTTGATGTATGTATATAAGTTCGTAATCTTTTCGGTTCTTAGAATGATAGTGTCTTGAAGAAGTTCATTGTTAGATATATGTTGCGCTCTTTTTATAATGTATTATTGCTTAATTGAATAACTTCTGAATTTGTGAATTTTGCAAAGATTATTTTATCAATTAAAAATTTCTGTGCTGGAGAAGGACTCGAACCTCTACCTGCCGTTTTCTAGATGGCTGCTCTACGAATTAAGCCACCAGGCAGTACACTTACTTAGTGAAATAATAAAATTTATTGACATTTTATCACATGTTAAATGGGATATATTTAATGAAACGTTGCTTAGAATTCTTTGCTGTGCGTAATATCTAATGAAGAATTAAAAACTTTACACGTCCAAAAGTAGAAATTTGGAAAAATCATTAAATTGTTTGATTTTTCCAAGTACGATGTTACGTGTAGTAGTTAGAAGACAACAAATAATTTAAAGATTTTTCCAAATTTTTAGTTCCGGGCGTGCAAAGCTTTTAATTCTTCGTGCCGGCTAAGATTTTACTTATAACGAATCATACGAAAACAATGAAATGAAACAAATTTCCATTGTCTTATAAGCATGCTACTTTCCGATCATGTTTCAAAAGTATAATGGTTATTTTAATATTTCTAATTGGCGATTTATTAGTATTCTCTTCATTTTCTTAAAAGTCTTCGGAAAAATCGTTGGGGATTAATTGATTGTTGATCTTAGTAAGCATAAAATTTTATAATTTTATCGATTGTAGAATAGCAGGCACCTTGTGACTTCTTTTTATTCCCATGCATAAAAGACAAAATGCGTGGATTGAAATTTAGTACCCCGGAAGCGACTGTCTAAAGAAAATAGTCACGATGTTTTGAGAACTGGTTGCGTCGAATGCAGAAGTGCATAGACTATTAAAGCAAATATTTTGAAAAACAAAAAATTGTGAAAATAATTGGTTTCTTTCTTCAAAAATTTTAAAGCAATCTATTGGGTTGGCAACTAAGTACTTTCGGTTTTTACTGATAGAGAGCGTTGCTTTATTTTTGTATTAACGTATGTTAGTGCTGTACTTTACCGTTTGTCGCGTGATACTAATCACGTTGACGTAACTTCAGAAGCAAGTAGTGCGTGATTTTTATTAAAGCTATTAGTTGTGGGTTAATTTTAAATGGAGTGCAGAAACGAACATTTTCGACATATTTTACTATTTTATTTCCGTAAAGGAAAGAAAGCTGCTGCGGCTCACAAAAAGATATGTGAAGTTTATGGTGCTAATTGCTAAACAGAGCGCACGTGTCAGAATTGGTGTAAAAAAATCCGTTCGGGAGATTTTTCCCTCAAAGACGAGCAACGTTCTGGTCGGCCTACTGAAGTTGACGATGACCAAATCAAAGTCATAATTGAAGAGGATCGTCATATAACTGTTCGAGAGGTTGCGGAGAGGCTACATGTATCGCGCACAACAATTGAAAGACATTTAAAATGTCTTGGGCTAGTTAAGAAGCTTGATATTTGGGTACTTCACGAATTGAAAGAAATTCATTTAACACAAAGAATCAACTTTTGCGATATGCACCTTAGACGAAATGAAACCGACCCTTTCTTAAAAAGAATCATCACTGGTGATGAAAAATGGGTCCTGTACAGTAACATAGTTCGAAAACAATCATGGAGCAAACACGATAAACCAGCTCAAACCACATCGAAAACTGAATTGCATCCAAAAAAGAGCATACTGTCAGTTTGGTGGGATTACAAAGGTGTTGTGTTTTTTGAGCTGCTTCCAAGAAACCAAACGATCAATTCTGATGTTTACTGTCAACAATTAATAAAACTGGATGAAGCAATTAAAGAAAAACGGCCAGAATTGTCAAATCGGAAAGGTGTAGTTTTCCACCAAGAAAATGCAAGGCCTCATACATCTTTGGCCACTCGTGGGAAACTATTGGTGCTTGGCTGGGAAGTGATGCCACATCCCCCATACAGCCCTGATCTAGCACCATCTGATTACCATTTATTTCGAAGTTTGCAGAGTTCTTTGAATGGTAAAACTTTCACAAATGACGATGACCTTCACTCGCACCTGGTTCAGTTTTTTGCTGATAAGGACCAGAAATTTTATGAGCGCGGAGTCATGCAGCTGAAAGAAAGATAGCAAAAGGTCATTGAGCAAAATGGAAAATATATAATTGATTAAAAACTATTTTTTGTTTAAAAAAGTGTTTTATTTTATACTACAAAACCGAAAGTACTTAGTTGCCAACCCAATATGTACAATATATAATCAATTACGCAGGGCGACCGGTTTTAAACGAACCACCGTAAATAATCGGTTATTGTTACGATTCTAGTGTGCTGAGAAGTATGACTCCTCCAATTACAATATTTCTATATTAGAATATAATATAAGCATTATTTTTTGTATGCTTAGATGTTATAATAATTCATGGTTTAACATTAAGGACTTGAGTCCATTGAGATGGACAGTGGCTATGTATGTACAATATATCTTCCGTAGTATACCAATTAATCTCTGTACACTAATATATCCATTAAAACGTTAAAAAAGTTCTTACTAAAGTATTTAGATACATGATACATTCTGTAATATAACACAATGACCCAGTCTCAAACATTCATCCGCCAGTCGGCACACTTTCTTCGTCTTTTGCGAACAACCGCCAGTAGAAATTCGGATGCCGCGGAAGAAGACGTAGTTCAAGGTTGTGGAACATCATCTTCTTATTACAATATCATTCATTATGTAACAGTGATAGTGTCATTGTTTTGATTAAGTAATTATGGTAGTAGTGGTCCGTAAGATACGGCCTTTTCGATTTTACGTGTTGTTAATTGTTAAAGTGAATATATTTTGTGTGGCGTTACCGTTACTTAAAGAATATGATATTTGGGGCAGTGGGAATGAGGTAGTTTCCGAAAATGTTAAAGCCAATAACAATAACAATACGAATACAGTTTTTATATCGAGAAACGCGAGAGGTATCTAGATTTTCAAATTTATATTTTTAAATTTTTGTGTGTACATTCGATCGGTGATTGAAGATGACAGAATGATGTGGAGAAAATTTTGACCAATGTTGAATATACATGTTGGTAGAAAAGTTTTGAAAGCAAAAATGAAACAATGTGAATTTTTAAATGAAATTAGTTTTTTATTCAATGTAATCCCCCTCAACTTCAATACATTTATTCCAATGATCCTCCAATAATTTTATACCATCTCTGTAATGATTTTGTGGATGCTCTACAAAATACTGTTCCACGGCCGAAATAGCTTCTTCATTCGATGAAACACGCTTTCTACGAACGAATTATTTCAAGTTTCTGAAGAGGTAGTAATCACTCGGAGCCAAATCTGGTGAATACGGTGGTTGTTCAAGCAATTCGTACTTTAATTCATTCAATTTAGCCATTGTCAAAACACTTTAGTGTGAAGGCGCATTGTCTTGATGAAAAATTTTTTTTTTCGCTAAACCAGGTCTTTTTTCATGAATTTTTTCATCCAGTTGATCTAAAAGGTTACAATAATACTCTAAGTTAATTGTTTTACCTTTTTCAAGATAATCAATCAATAAAATTCCTTTTGCATCCCAAAACACTGATGCTATAACCTTTTTTGCCAATCGTCCTGACTTCACCTCTTTTGGAGTTGAACAACCAACCGTAGTCCACTGTAATCGTTCTTGTTTCAATTTAGGAACATGGTGGTAGATCCAAGTCTCATCCATAGTTATAAAACGACGCAAGAAATCGGTTTTATTCCGCTTGAAACGCAACAAGTTACGCTAAGAAATTTGTTTTCGATCCAGTTTTTGTTGAATTGTTAACGAATGCGGCATTAACTTTCCAAATAGCATTTTCATATGTAATTCTTCATGTAAAATATGGAGTACTCGTTCGTCTGAGATGCCTATGGTATCAGCAATTTCACGCTTAGTCAAATTCGGATCTTCACTTACCATATTATGTACTTGCTCAATTATTTCTGCTGTTGTTGCAGTTTTTGGTCGTCCACTACGTGGTTCATCTTCAACGCTTGTACAACCACGTTTAAATTCTAAAACCCATCGATGTACTGTTGAAAATGAAGGAGCACATTCCTTTAACACGTTCACTATTTTTGTATGAATCTCTGTTGCTCATAAACCTTCCAAAACAAAGAATTTTATCACAGGGCGATATTCAGTTTTTTCCATTGTTAAAAAATACACCGACACGTCTAATTCAAATGGATTGCTAACAATGAATGAATTGACAGATCGAGATAAAATTTTTATTGTGTTCATATGACACATGAAATATTAAAATGGCGTATGAATTTTGACTCATCTACTGCTTAATAGGTGTCGCTTTCAAAACTTTTCTACCAACCTGTATTACCCGTTTCTTTTAAGGTTTTTGCAATAAAATAAATAAGTATTTCCGTAAATTATTTAAAGTATTATTTTTTTGTTTAAATTAAAATTCGTATATTAGACTAATTGGTTGCATTATACTAAAGTATTTGGATCAATTAAAATATCAAGATTTCTTTGAAATATTATTAAAAAACAGGCGAAACAATTTTATTACAATACCCGACACTATACATGTTTAACAATGAGTAGAGGAATAAAATGCACCTTCTACTACAACCATAGTTGCTATTTATATTATAATAATCAATGATCTCAATTACCTTTTGAGTTTTTTCTCTGAAATGGTATTATTATTATTAATAATAATAAATATATATTAATAAATATAATAATAATTCTTTTCTTTTTTAATATGTTGATTATTTTGTTTACTATTTTTGATAGGGAGTTTCAGCCGTTGCTGAACGTTCCGTTCTCTTTTTCAAGTCATTTATTTTCTTCAACCATCAATATTTTTTACAGTTATATATTTCCCAATAATACAACCATGCTCAAATGTATTAGACACCTTACGAATTTATGTACATACGTACTTAATTTTGTGATAATAATTTTCTTAATTTTAATTTTTGTCCTCTAAAAATTTAACAACTTAAAGAATAATGTTAATTTTTTATATTAATATATAAGATTACATTTAGCCCTACAAAACTGAAATAAATTTTTTTTGTTTGAGACAAATTCTAAGACTTTTCTGTTTTGAAATGTGTAGATAGAAAGCTTGCATATTTATTTTTGTGATACACTGTATATATATATATATATATATATATATATATATATATATATATATATATATATATAGTAGATATGTATTTTAAATACGTTTTCAAATGTGCATTTTAAAAAATTGTATTATAAAAATTCAAGTATTAAATAAGAATACAAATAATCTAACATTTAGATTACTAGCATTTAATTGGTTATTGAACGCGAATTACTAACTGTAATTGGACCCGTGGAATCGGTCAACGTGGACTAGCTACCCGCCTCTTATCATTTGGTAAATTGTCGGGGCGGGCGTGGTTTAGCGACGGAACGGCAGTCAACGTGGACTGCGGTCGCCAATGATCGACCGCATACGCATCTAATATCCAATCAACGCTTTCACATTAGATTAGCATTGGAGAGAATGCCGAGAAATGTTTTTGCCTGTGTATTTAATTAAAAATACACCTGAGATGTTTTTTTAAGCTTTTTTTATGCTTGTTTACGCTATTGAAAAGAGGTCGACGACACATAAATTACATTCCGGAGAATTTCATTAAGTGTTTTTGTAAAGACGTTTCATTAAAAATAACAGAAAACAATTTTTTTCCTATTTTTTTTAACTGTGCTCGTGATTGCGGGTGATTTTAAATTTAAATAAAAATGTGTTTCTATTTTGTATTGAGAAAGAAGTTATTTAAAAACGAAAAATATTTTATTCGCATTCGTTTATTATTTTCAACCACATTTAAATACTACGTAGATAGCATGTACCGAGATACAACTCTCGTTTATTAACAGACGTTAAATCGTCGCGGCAAATCTTATTTTAAAGTCTTTTAAATTTTAAGTTATAATCTTCTTTATTGGAAGTTTTGACCGTCGAGTTAATAAAATATTTAAATTTATATGCACGACGTTTAGGGGGAGGGAGTCCTTCTTCTTCAGATTATTTATTGTCTTTAGCCTGCAACACCCTTTTCAGTTGTATATTTCCAATTTCGAACAATATTTTTGTTTATATGTAATATATGGTATATAAATATTTGTGGTTACCTATACTTGTTAAAAATATACTTTTCTGTTTAAAATTGTGAAACTTACAAACACGCAAGCATTTTTAAATTAACGATTTTTTTTCTAATTGTGTACTTGCCAAAAGACTTATTTATACTATGTTTTCAGTTGATGCTTACTAAAAGCAATATCTGGTATTTACTTTTCCTATTTATCTCACATTAGGTATATCTGTATGCATATTTATAAATTCCCGTTGTTGGATGCTTGTATATACAGATAGATGCAAGCAATTCTCCTTCTTGCATTTACTGTGTTTCGATCTTTTTTTATGTGTATACGGAACTGCCATGGTATATTAAATCGAGATTACCATGTACATATTTAATAATTTGATGTATTCTTTGTAAAATGCGTTTTCATTTAGGTAACATTTTCACTTACCTGTGTTCAGTTGCTTGAACTAGGGATATATACTTTAGAAACATGAACTTATACGCAATTGAGCAATATAGCTATAAATGAAATTATCTAGCCAGATGCCAGCCGTTTCAGATGCGCTATTGTACGCCTGCAAAACAAGAAAACGGGTGGCTGATCAATTTTGCTACATTAAGAAACTCAAATAACTTTTTGTAAAGTTTATGTAATTTATGTTTAGTAATTCATTTGAAAAAGAATACATTTTTATTAAAGTAATTCATGAAGTTTTGAAAATAATTGAATTCAAATGGCCTCCACCCTCGGTGACACATGTGCGACATCTTATCAAAAAGTTATTCATTACTGAGTGTTGCAGCGAGAATTGCCTCAATTACCGTTCGAATGGATTGCTTTAAATCATCCAAATTTGTTGGGTTTCTTTTGTAAACTTCTTGTTTGCAATAACCCCACAAAAAAAAATCAGGTGCAGTGAGGTCAGGAGACCTGGGAGGCCAACGGAATGTGGAGTTTCTTGAAATCAGTTTATTGGGGAATTTTTGCCGCAATTCTGTCATAACAGGCGTGGCTATGTGACAAGTTGCCCCATCTTGTTGAAACCAAACAGAGTTGAAAGGGATTCTCCTTCGGCGTAATTCTGGAAAGAAAAACTCTTTCAACATCTTTAAGTAACGGTCTCCATTGACCGTAACAGTAAGACCGTTTTCTTCGAAAAAGTAAGGCCCGACAATGAACCTTGAAGAAACTGCACACCACACTGTGACGCGAAGTGGATGTAATTGCATCCGATGGAGTATCTGTGGGTTAGAATTATTCCATATTCGACAATTTTGTTTGTTAACATTGCCGTTTAAATCAAAATGTGCCTCGTCACACATAAAAATACAGTTCAAGGCGTTTTCATCCTCTGACGCCATTTGAATGATCTTCTCACAAAATTCCAAGCGAATCGGGAAGTCTCTTGGGTTCAGTTTGTTTGTTTGTTAATTGAATCTTATATGGAAATAAGTTTAAATCTTGGTGCAAAATTGTCTGCAGTGACTGTCTGATGACACCCATTTGAGCAGATAAGCTCCTTGTCGAAACTCGAGGATTGGATTGTATGGCAGCAGCTACAGCAGCGATAGTTTCCTGCGTCCGAACTGAGGGATCTCGATGATAAGGCCTTCTTGCGATTGTGCCACGATCGGCAAAATTCTTCACGAGCCTCATTATAGTCCATCTGCTAGGAGGAGTGCCGCCAAACGTGCGCCTATATTCTCTTTGGATGGAAACTACGAACTCTAAAGTGTGAAACCGTTGCACTATCCAAATTCTTGTTTCATTGTCCCAATTCTCCATTTTAGTTAAATTTAAAGATCAAACTATAAAATAAAATAAAAATGGAACAGGTTGGTTACACAGAAAACAAGTTATTACGTTGTTTTTGGTAGCAGTTTTCATTAGCCACCCGTTATTTCAAATCATTACTTATCTGATATTCTATATTTATAAAGCTAATATCTCTGAAATATCGAAACTAAATCGAAAATACAAATTTCGCAGAAACAAGTTGTTTCATGCTTACGAAAATAAAGGATTATTTAGTTTGAACTATTTTGTATACAAGATGTGTTTTGATAGTACGTATTGTACGATTCGTCCTGTCGATGTTTTAATATAAAAAGTACGTGAAATATTAATTACACAGGCCAACACACATTTTGGTGCCTGCGATTTTTTAACTATTGCTGGGTAATTTTTGGATGCAGAATGTAAAAAAAGTTCTCAGATTTGGTCTATCAGATCTAGTTTTTGAGATTTTTTAAAAAATCGTGTATATATTTTACGTTATAGCTGTTATAATATATAATATTACTATTGACAGTTAAAAAAACAAAGACACATGGATTTAAGTATTTATTGCAAAAACTTAATTTACATAATTACATTAGTCACTAATCACACAAAAATTTTCTTTTGTACGACTTTCTAGAATGGAGTTTACTAGGGCAGTCTCGCTGAAGGCTCCAGCAGTAGTCCGCCATCATGTGGCTGTCCCATCGTCCTTGATAACGATCTTCCATAGTTTTAATATCCCGATGGAATCTTTCCCCCTGTTCTTCACTACGATCACCTAAGTTTTCTGGAAAACGATCTAGGTGGCTGTGGAGATAGTGAACTTTTATACTCATGTTACAGCCGAGAATATTAAAATTTGAAAGCATAGTTTCCACTAATTCTATGTAATTCTCTGCTTTATGATTGCCAAGAAAATTTTGTACTACTTGAACAAATGAACACCAAGCGTTAGATTCAGTCTCGTTCATTGATGTGGTGAATTGTGGATCTTTAACAAGTTGCCTTATTTGAGGACTATTAAATATACCAGCTTTTAGTTTTTCCGTGCTAATGCCAGGAAATTTACGTGATAAATACCCAATACAATTTCCATCTCCATTTAAAGCCTTCACAAATTGCTTCATTAAGCCTAGCTTGATATGCAAGGGCGGAAGTAAGATTTTTTCTCTTGCAACCAAAGGTTCGTTGATTACGTTTTGTTTTCCTTGAATCATGACATCTCTTGAAAGCCATTTTTTTTAACCCAATGCTCATTTTTATCTCTGCTGTCCCAAAGGCACAAAAAACAAGGATATATTTCTATTTTGACGATTAAGTACATATTTATCTCTTTATTTGTTGTCCTTTATCAGAAAAAAATATTAACTAACCTGTAACCTGTATCTCAAAAACTAGAGCTGATAGAAAAAATCTGGTGGCATTTTTAGAATCAGCACATTAAAAACATCTAAAATCAGATGTGTAGATTTCCGGCACCAAATTTTTTTTTTCATTTTGTTACCCTGTGTTATTAATTTGCTCTTATGTTCTTTGCAGTTTTAAATTTTTTTCCTATACCTGTGGAAGAAGAATGTCTAGCAAATGATCGCAGAAGAAGGGGTATGTAATAAGTAATTGTAATTAATCATACAGGATGTAATGAATTGTAATTAAAAATTATTTTTATTTATTTTACCCATCTTGATATTATACATCATACACACACACACACACACACACACACATACACACACACACATACACACACACACACATACACACACACACACGTCACAATTGTTGGTTGTATATTTCAAATAGTTATAGATATAAATTGTTTTTGGTATGACATAGTACATACAAATGTAATTATACTATGGCTTATAAATGGCATTCGACGTTCTTATTTATTTGTCTAAAGAATCACGTCATTATAATAATAAAACCGTAACGACACATTTTTGTTAATAAAATATTGTTCTTAGTTTTGAAAATGCCATAATTAATAAAATATTTCTCGCCATAAGAAATATTACTTATTGTAAAATTAATAAAAAATAATGTGGTTGTTATAACAACTGTGAATATAAATTTGTTAAACTCTTTTATCAAAACTCATTGCTTAATATCTCCAAATATTATATCAATCTACTGTTTTGTATAAATTCGTTTTTTATTTCTATTTTAAATATATGTTATTAGTATTCGTAGAAAAATCTGATATTCTTTAGTTCTTTAAGAACATCGAATATAAATTATGTTATTAGTAAAAATGTAGAAAAATATGGTAGTTAATAATAGTCTTCGAACAACGGTCCTTGTTTGTTAAATAATATTGGACAAAAAATTGCAAATTTTTGCTATTTTCATAAAATACTGTATTTCGATTAAAAGAAAAACTTAATGATGAAAACTCTAATTTTTTACTTATTACTTCTCATATTTAGCGTAGTAATTAATGAAAAAAATCTTGTCCAATCGGTGAGGAATCGAACCCAAGTCGTCCGCTTGCCGAGCAGATGCTTTGCTATTGAGTTAATAAAGATTGTGAGATTCGAATGACACAGTTCTTGATAGTTCACTAGTTACTACAATCTATTATTTAAATTCGATATTTTATTTATAAACATCCTATCAATCGATAACTTTTTCTGTAATATTTTGATTAAAACTCCCTTTTAACTTCATACAATTTTTTTTACACTTTCTTTTCCAACACAGGTGTCTGTATGAACACTTACGAGTGCCGAATTCAAGGTGGTACCTCACATGGATTCTGTGCGATGGGCTTCGGAGTGTGTTGCGTCTGTAAGTTGTAATCACAAAGTCACCAGTTCAGTAACCAATCTTATATTTTATGAATGCCTTTAGTTACGGCTACTTGCGATCAAGACATATACAATAACATCACCTACTTCGTAAATCCGCACTTTCCGGATTTTGACACCAACATGACGGAATGCAAGTTAAAATTGAGAAAGATAGATGACGAGATTTCACAAATTAGATTGGATTTTATACATTTTAACTTAGTGAGTTTGTAAATTTTATTAAAAGGAATTTTATTTTGATTGTTTTCATCTGTAGGCGCAGCCGAATAGATGGACAGGACGTTGCGAAGATGATATTTTTACTTTGTCCGGCGGAAATTCGAAAGATTTGGTTCTCTGTGGATTAAATAATGGACAACATGGTAAAAATTAGTAATAGGAAATATATACTTATCAATATATGTATGTGCATTAGCTCAAAAGGCACTGTTAGCTTATAATCAACTATAATATCGTTCCTTTCTTTCTATTTCACTGTCACCAACTATCGTTTCTTTGGCTTCAGTTTTTCTCTCACAATGAAGACTTGATTAAACATTTTTCGCTGAGTTTCTAGTTGAACTAATAAAAAACGCCGTAATTTTTGTCCATTTCTGGAACAACGCAAACTGTTGATGTCGTCTTGCATATTATTAAATTTTTATTTTGTTTACATTTATATATATATAAAATCATCCTTTTCTACCTTAGTAGGTGTAAGGGTTACACTGTATACTTTCAATCCCCTATTAATCTCTTCCATCTCTCCCTATCTTTAGCCAACTTCTTTGCTTCCGTCCACGTTATTCCATTTTTCCTAATCACTTGTCCCACTATATCTTCCCACCCCTGTTGTGGTCTTCTCCTCTTCCTTTTCCCAATCGGTTTGAACTCCCATACCATCTTCACTTGCGTTCTGCTCGACATTCTCAGCATATGTCCCCACCAAGCCATCTGTCGCTGTTCAATAAATTCGTCTATTGGGTTTATCGATAGCTGCTTTCTTATGTCCGCATTTCTGACTCTGTCCATCCTATTAACTCCCATGACTCTTCTTAAATACTTCATTTCCACAGCATTCACTTTACTTTTTTTCCGTTTATTTAATATCCACGTTTCAGCTCCGTAGGTCAGCACTGGTCTGTACACGCTTTTATATACCTTCATCTTAGTCTGTCTACCAATTTCCTTCTTGCTTATAAAATCTCTATTCAAGGCATAATATAGTTTATTAGTTTTTTCGATTCTGTTATTTATATCCAATTCGTGATTTTCATTATCCTCTATCACGACCCCCAGGTATCTAAAGTCCTGCACTTGTTCTATTGGATTCCCATCTATTGTTATGTTTACTTGTTTCCTATTTTTTGCGATCACCATCACTCTTGTTTTTGCCACATTTATATTCATTCCCCATCTTTTCAGTGTTGTGTTCCATACTGCCAACGTTTCCTGCAGATCTTTTTCTTTCCCACATATTATTGCTATGTCGTCAGCAAACGGGCATTCAGATATTTCGACTCTTGTCAGATTCCTGTGTCCAACTAACAACGGTTTTCTAATTGTTTCTCTGACTTCCCTCATTATCTCGTTTATATAGACAATAAACAATAGCGGACTTAGACTACCCCCTTGTCTCACTCCTAGATGTGTTGTGAATTCGTCCGACATATCATTCTTGCTTATCACTCTATTCCTAGTCTGCTTATACGTAGCCTTGATTACGTTAACTATCTTATTGCTAGCCCTTGTTTTGTATAGGCTTTCCCATATGGTCCTGCTTGTAATTTCCTTTATCGTAAAAATGTGTGTCTACATTTATTTTTTCTTTTTATACTTTTCACCCATTTTTCATAAATAAAAGACAATTGGTCATTTTCTATCAGTTTGTTCTAATATTAGTCCTTATTATTTGTTATATTTTATTGTAAAAATCAAAGGTAGAAATATTAATTAGAATATTAATTTATATCTTCCAGTTTTATCAATTTAAAAGATAATTCTCTTGCGCTTTAATATTCGTAATAATAATAATAATGATGAATATATTTACTATATAAAATTTCATGCGAATTCTATATATTTTTTTATTACTTAAGGTTGCTGGTTGATATATAACCCCTTTCCACATTAATTTTGGTATTCTGTATACGAAAATTAATCAATTATCAACCTTAAATGATTAAATTAATCAACCATAGGTTCCATCAAAATTGTCTTGAATTCTATAACTTTTTTTTTGCAGTTTATTTCGACGTGGATAACATCGATGAGTCAATCAACATAAACGTCAATCTCAGCAGGAAAATTGCATCCAGATTCTGGGAAGTAATCGTAGTCCAAATACCTTTTTCACAACGCGCACCATCTGGTTGTCTACAATACCATACAGGAAAGACCGGCTTCATAAGGACCATGAATTTTGCAGAAAACGGCCGGCACTTGGCGAATCAAGATTACAACATTTGCATACGACAGGAAAGAAGTACTTGCAGTATTCTCTATGAACCATGCGACGAAAACTCTTTTCGAATAGGCCCGAATACCGGTGGAGATGGTTTGACGTCTCTGATGCAAATCATGATGGGAAACACGACAAATGCAAGTCCCGGGATGGATCAGGATGCGATGGAGGAGGGATCTGGAGACGAAGGTTTAGCTTCAAATGCTGTCGAACGTAGAAGTAGTATTGAAATTTGTATGGACAAGATAGTTTTGCCGTGTGATTCGGAGGATTTTTTAATGGTAGGTTATGTGATTTCGTATCTTTATATTTTCAACTTAGATTTATTTTGCTTTTAGATTGGAAGTTCTTAGGTGTATTTGTTAATTACGCTAATAGTGATGAATTTAAAATAATTCGAATCGTATAATTTAGCAATTGCATTTTCGTATTGGTTAGGGCTCTTTAGTTCTTTTAATTTTTAATATATATTCCTAAAATTTTGAGTTATACCAGGTGTTATACCATAATGAGGTACCATTTTTCTAATTTACTTACTTTTTACTTAATAAATACTATTTTATTTCCTACTACTTCTATTTTTGTTTTTGACTCTGTATATTCTTTGCAATCTTCACTTGTTCTTCTTCAATTTCTTTTACCTTTTCCAATATTTATTCTTATAATCTTGTTGTTTTTCTTCTAGTTTTTTAGATACATTTTGTAGCCTCCTATCTTGTATTTCTTTTCCTTGTCTTATCTCTTCTTTTAATCCTTTAAATAAATCTTCAATTTCCTGCCTTGTAATTCCCTTTCTTGCTAATGTATTAGTTCCTGTTCTAGCTAACCCTGTTCGCTTTCTTCTTTTAAACTGGTAAAAAAATTTCAAATATCTTATCTCGCGCCTTTTGTCTTGGTTTTGTTTCTCCGAATTAGGTAAAAATTGCATCCATTTAACAACTTTTTGAATGAATCACGTATATAAATTTTGAAGATATTTTATTCGAAGGATTTACCGAATATTTTGCATTTTATTTTTTTAAGAATAATACGAGGTAGTATTGGCCATGGCGAAAACACTCCAATTATGGTTTCTTGAAATCCCCGCCTACTTATTATGTTACAAAATATAAAAATAATAATTTAATAAGATTCGAATGAAATGTAACTATCGAAGATATCTTAATCAGCTAAGGTTGATATATAGCCTCTTTTCACATTAATTTTCGTATTCAACTAAGTTGTCATCATCAGCAGATAATTAAACAGTATTGTACCTGGAAATTACGGCAAAAACCCGCACGAAACAAATTCCATACATGATCTGTACCGTCAAAAGGCAGTATCAACCTTAACTGATTAATTTAATCAACCACAGGCTCCATCGAAATTACCTTATCTAAGATATTTAATATTTTTATTTTATGTTATTTCAGCCGGGGGACATATCTCCAGAATTCTGTACCATAGCTCGTTGTGGAAATTCCCTGTGCCCCAGGGGACAAATGCCCTGCAGAATCGAAACAAGTGTAATTCCATTTATGATAGGAGTACATTTTGGGCCATCTGCTAGGAATGCATCGCCAGATGATAACTTAGGCATGTGTTTAATTTACCAACAGTTAAAGTGTGTGGAATAAACTGAGATTTAAAATGTTTAAAATATTTGTGAATTTTTTTTGTTTAATGCGCATTCAATCGACGAATTTTTAGTAAAGAATTCGACAGTAGTAGTTTAACATATGTATTATACAGAATGTTCATTATATAAGGAACAAATCTTCGTAATCTTACACTTACGAGGGTAGTTTGACAAGTAGTGAGAATGGAAAAGAAAAACGAATTTTTTAAATACAAAATAATTTTTATTTTTCAATATATTCTCTTAAAAGAGCAATACATTTATTCCAACGGTGCTCCAATGCCCTTATGCCATCTCTAAAATGCGATTTCGGAAGGCTTGCAAAATACTCATTTACGAAGATGATAAGCTCGTCGTTTGACGAAAATTTCTTTCCACCTACTGCCGTTTTCAATTTTGGAAAAAGGTGGGAGTCGGAAGGGGCTAGATCCGGCGAATAAGGCGCATCCGGTACTAATTGGAAATGCAACTCGTGGATTTTGGACATCGTAACTGTGCTGGTATGCGAGGTAGCGTTGTCTTAATGAAACAGAATCTTCTTCTTTGCCATTCCTGGCCGTCTAACGCCAACCTCATCATTTAATTTTTGTACAAGTTCTGCATAATATTATCCGTTTATTGTGGCACTATTCTGAAGGTAATCAATGAGCAAAATGCCCTTTGAATTCCAAAAAATTGATGCCATCTACTTGTTTGCCGATAAAGTGGTTTTCGCTTTCTTTGGAGGTGCAGAACCACGTTCTAACCAATGTTTCGATTGTTGCTTAGTTTCAGGTGTACTGTAGTGTATCCAAGCTTCATCGCAAGTAACAAATCGCCTACAAAAATCAACCGGATTCCGCTTATAAAGGTCCAAACACTCATTGGAAATGCGCAAACGAGTGAACTTTTGGTCAGTCGTAAGCAATCGCGGCACCCATCTCGCCGAAAGCTTGGAAAGGCCCAATTCTTTCGTTAAAATGTGTACGCGTTCTGTTGAAATGTTTACTATGTCTGCTATCTCTGTCACTTTGAGTCGTCGATCTTGCATAATAATATTATGGATTTTTATAATCATTTCCTTAGAAGTCACGATTTTGGGTGCTCCAGAGCGCGCTTCATCAACACAGTTCGTTCTACCACGTTTAAATTCATTTACCCATCTACTTATTGTGGCGAATGATGGAGCAGATTCACCTAATATTTCCCGTAACTCATCTTTTATTTCGGTAGCTTTCATATCCTTAATTACGAAGTATTTAATCACGGCACGATACTCTGCTTTTTCCATTTTAAAAACCGACGTGTTGCTTCTTCTTCAATCAGCTGTCAAAAATAAACTAATCAACCGATTTATCTAAGTATTGGAATGTAAACATATAAATAGGCAACCTAAATTACAGTGCATTTCTTTTACCAATTAGAGCGCCACGTGCATATGTGTCATTCTCACTACTTGTCAAACTATCCTCGTATGAAACGAAATATTTTATTGCAAGAACGAAGCGTGTTTTTTAAGTAAGGGCCGTTTGAAAATAAAAACCAAACGAAAATATCCAAAAATTAAATTTATTTGCAGATTCTACATACATTTTTTTACTTTTTAACATAGTTGCCAAGTTTGCTTAAATACTCATGAAACCTTACAACTAGATTTTTAATATTCCCTTCATAGAAACTTTCCGCCTGCTTCGATAAGCAAGAGGTCACGATCGTTTTCACGTCTTCGTCATCGTTGTAGTGGTTGCCGCCGAGATGATGTTTGAGATAGCGGAAAAGATGGAAATCGCTCGGCGCAAGGTCTAGGCTGTAAACAAAAACTTCCCAGCCAAAAAAGTCCAATAAAGCTTTGATCCGAGCTGCGGTGTGAGGTCTTGCATTGTCATGGAGTAGTATTATAAAATTCTCTCTGTTGGCATTCCGTGTCTTTTGTTTTGAATCGGGTAGGCTATAGCATTTATGGTGGTTCCGCGTTGCATGAAGTCGATCAACAAAACACCATGCCTATTCCAAAATACGGACGTCCTGATTTTTCGCTGGGACAGAGTCTGTTTGGTCTTGACCCTTATAGGAGAGCGTGTGCGTCTCCACGTATGTGAAAAACACATTTCGTTCCCCGTTACGATGCGACTAAATATGGCCTCACCTTCCTCGTTATAACGAGTTAAAAAATTCAGCGCACACTCAAATCTTTGTGGTCCTTCGTTAGAATTTTGGGGACCCAACGGGAGCACAGTTTCTTAAACTTTAACTTTTCAGGAACAATCTTGTACTGCACTGCCCTCGAAACTTGAGGAAAGTCGTTTGAAAGAGTACTTATGATGAAGTGTCTGTTCTGAAGCATTTTCGCTTCAATTGAAGCCATCACATCGTCTTTAATCACAGATGGACGACCGGACATGGATCATGGACGTTGTCGCGGCCAGCTTTGAAGTCTTCGATCCACTTACGCACTTTGCCTTCGCACATGGCAGTAGCTCCGTAAACTTCACAAATCTGCCAGTGAATGTCTGCAGCAAACAAGTTTTTTACCGACAAAAAATCTATCACTGACCGTACTTCGCACGGGGCGGGCGATTCATTGATCTTAAACATTTTGAAGACACAGAAAAGACCGTACAGGTTACCTAAACAGCTGCAATTGAGCACAGTTGTTCCCAAGGGATGCCGGGACACGACGCAAGCATTCATTGCGGCACAAAATGGTCCTTACTTAAAAAACACGCCTCGTAAATATCTTTAATCGGGTAGGTTTTGGGAGGTTCTATAATAAAAATGCTCAAGTTCAAACAAAGTAATAATTTTATTAAAAAATTTCTAAAATTTACTTTTTCTTTCATATATTATGGGGTAATATATGTATGTACCTACATTTTATTTATTTTATAATGTTTTTCATTAAATGGAATCTTGTTTGTTGAATATTTTAAAACTATTATTAGTGTGGTTTCATATACTTTTGTTTATATTTTAATAAAATATCGTTGGGAAAATTGATATTAAACTATTTATTGCTTAATTTTTATAAATTTATAATCAGAAGTTTTCATAATCTATACGAAATAAAATTCTTTTGTTGCCGAAGTATTTTTAAAACTTATCTCATATTAGTCTAGGTTGTTTTTAGTTTTTCTCTAAAATTATCGAATAATATTAATACTTACCGTATCTGATCGTCTTCAAAATCTTTATTTTCTTCTACTTGATTTACATATTGTCTCAGAGTAAGAAAGAGTGATTCAAATATCCCGCAAAAACACGGAACACGCAGCTTAGAAATGCAGTTTACCATAAAAATTAAACGCAAACAGTTGTAAATGTAGTAGTTTGTCAACAAAATTAAATTTTATTATTTGTTCTAAGTGAAATGAATTTGTTTTAATAGAATTATGGTTGTACAGAA
This sequence comes from Dermolepida albohirtum, assembly GCA_031893035.1. Lineage (NCBI taxonomy): Eukaryota > Metazoa > Arthropoda > Insecta > Coleoptera > Scarabaeidae > Dermolepida > Dermolepida albohirtum. Next base: position 165,376 of record JAVIWB010002793.1, on the reverse strand, counting down.
GTTACCTTTTGGATTAATATGTATAATTTATCCAAAATTAAAACTAAACATGTTTGACATAACCTATTTCTGGTAAACTCAAGCTTTCAAATATTTCATGAAATTTTTTTTCAGTAGGAAAATAATATATTCGTAAATCACAAATTATTGATATTCGTATCAAATTTATTTGTAAAATTCAAGGTAAAATGTAAACTACTGTTAAAATTTATTATAAAACTCCATCAAAATACAACGAAGATTATAAATATAAAAACATTAGCAGTGCAACTAATCAGATTGACTTGTGCTTGACAATAAATCACTTTCACTGTCGCAGTTTTCAACACAAATAATAAATGGTTCCACTATATCATCCATTAATCCATCTAAGTCCCACATTCTTTTTTCTACTTTAATCACATGGTTGATGCAATTCTTCCAATAAATTTATTCAAACGAAAGTTCTCGTATATGCGACATTTTCAATTTAATGTTTTTTGAAGCAACTTTTTATTTTTGGTTTGAGTTCACAATGATACGGCGGTGACCTCAATACAGTTTTATTTGCAGCAGCTGCCATTTGATCAGTTACATATATATTATATTGTTCTTTATGAAGACGTACTAAATGCAATAATTTAGCACGTAACATTTCTGCATTATACTCAATATTTTTGGAACGTAACCAACCTTGGATTGCCGCTTTCCTTCATGAAGAAATTGGAAGACTTTCCACTCTGCGTGAATGATATGATGCATTGTCCATTATGATAACAACAATATTTGACAACACAGGCAATACTTGTTCAAACCTCAAAAATAAAACACTATTCATTTCATCATGGTAGTCAACTGTTTTTGTATCTTCGAAAAGCAACAGTCTCATCTTTCACAAATCAGAATTCAGATCCTATGTAATGTATTATTAGTTGCTTACTTTTACCAGTAGGGTTTTTCAATCCTGTCGATAAGCTCGTCGTGCAACTTTTTATACATGCATCAATTCAAAATTTTTCCTTTTTATGTCCCTCATTTAACCATGTCTCTTCTAAGTAAAATATTGGACGACCCTCATCTCTGTAATGTCTTACTGGTTGTCAGATATTTTCTTCTCAACCTGATAACGTCGTCCTTTTCCATTAGCATTTTCTTCTTGTCACATTTGACATATCTGAAATATAAATTAAATAGGAATATGTTATAATAAGATCAATTTTTCATTAACACCTACTTAAAGTTCGCATCGTTAACATTTCAGATATATGTACACTACAGGCCATAAGTGAGAGATCAGTAGATGAAATTTAAAAAAAACATGCACGCTTAGTGAAACAAAACGTATATTTCTACAAAACTATATCTACGAGACAAATGAATAGTTTTCCTTATAAAATAAAACAATTTCAACATATTCTGTAGAGTTTCTTATCATATTCGACTTTCATCGAAGTATCCATCTCTGCGCTTAGTGATTTCTTTACAAATATTAGGCAACCGCGATAAAAGTTTCTGGAGCGTATCCATTGGTAAATTATTTCACACCCTTGTAAGTTGCTCCCAAAGCTGTTTCTGCGATTGTGGACAGCTTTCTCTCACGTTTCTATCTAATTCATCCCACAGTAATTCGATAGGGTTGAGATCGGATGATTGCGGTGGCCAAATCATATTTATCAGCACCCCTTTCTCCTCTTTTTGATTCACATAGTTTTTACAAAGTTGGGAAGCGTGTTTGGGATCATTATCTTGTTGTAGGTGAAAACCTTCACCAATTAACCTTAATCCAGACGGAATTGCATGTTCCTCCAAAATCTTCAGGTACCCCTCTTTTTTTAAAATGCCTTCAATGCGGTACAAATCTCCGATACCATCAAAGAAAAAGGATCCCCAAACAAGCACAGAACCTCCCCTGTGTTTAACAGTTGGCACTACACATTCGGGTAACATCCTTTCACCCACTTGTCTTCGAACGAAAACTCATCGATTACTACCAAACACTTGGAACTTTGACTCATCTGTCCATAACACCTGCTTCTACATTTCCATGTCCCAGTGTTGATGGTCCTGGGCCCATTGTAACCGTTTTTTACGATTTCGTGGATTCAATAATGGTTTTCGAGCTGCAATACGCCCATGTAGTCCCGCCTTTGTCAAACGTCGTTTTACGGTAGTCAGTGACACCGGCTTTCGATGGCCTTCATTCAGTTCTGCTCGAAGCTGAGGAGCTGTGAGGCGCCTATTTCGTTTTGATAGTATTTTTAGGCGCAAATCCTCTTGTCTGGTAGTTACCCTTGGCCTTCCGCAACGTTTCATTGGTTGTAATGGTCCACTTTGTGAATATCGTTTCACTGTTCCTTGCACCGCGTGATAAGATAAATTTAACTTTTGGGTTATTTGCCGCAGTGAAAATTTTTCACTATGTAGCGTTATTATAGAACTACGAGTTTCTGCGCTAAGTTCCTCTCTTTTCGGCATTTTTATAAGTTACTTTTACGTCTGTTCTCAAATACTCGTATTGCAACTTACTCGGACAAATGCTGGACGAAAACTAATTTTTAAATTGCTAAACAGTTTGCTATGAATTCCTAATACTATTATAATAATATTGCGTTGTGAACCCTATTAAATTGATTGGGGTATATAAAATATTTCTATTAAATAGACGCCATAAAACTATTAAAAGGATTTACAATATTTTTCAGAAACAAATATATTTATCTAATTTATAATAATAATCCGAATGATCCTTCTCAGAATTACATTTACAACTGCTATTTCAATTATTCTCACCAAAACAGGTAAAAGTCTAAGGGATGTGTCTAAAATACAAGTGTTTTGTTATTTATGATAAGTGATGCCTCACTTATGGCCTGTAGTGTATATTCAAAAGGGTTTGCTTTTCTTCATACATCAGGTATCTCAATCGTTGATAGCTTTTTGGTGGTGATATTAACGGTTTGCTTGAACCATAGTTAACATGCATTTTATGGTTGTACTTAAAAAAGATTTAATTTAATAATACAGTAAAACATAGTAAATAAATGCAAGAACGTAATTAAACTTTTATAGGTTATGAAAAATGCCGGATAGCTGGGATTTATTTTCCCACATTAAACTTGCTTGTTCAAGAACCAATGAAATCTTTTAAAAACATTATACTATTTTGGCGCAATATTTGAATCACTCCTTATTCTGAGAAAAGGTATAGTATTGAGTTTTAACTATATTTACTATTAGTGTAGAATAGCCTAGTCAAATGTGCTCAAGTAGACTTATTAAATATTAATTAAGTTATTTAAATGTAATGTATATAGAAAGTATATTTCGAAGCTATTTATTTTTTAAAAATTTATTTTATACTTACCACGTGTTTTCTGTAATATAAAAAGAAATGATTTTATAAATTTTTTTTGGCAAAATAAATATTTTTTAAATGAAAATATAGTATATGTATTTATAAATGTTACTGTTTATAGAACGTTTTCAAGGGCGTCAATTTTTTCAATGTTTTTGTCTGGTGATGATAGAGTCAGAGTGTCGTCAGTTCCAGAAACTTCGTCTATTTATTTGTCATCATCATTCTCTGATGATTTCGTATTTACTTTTGTAATTGGACTTGATGTTGGATTCTCAGAGTCGTCATTTGTTTTGGTACAAATTTGGATTTAATTTTTTAATGCGCCAGCTTGTGTTTGCTTTTCGTCTTTCTTTTTCAAGGCTTCTTTATTTGTACTGATTGGCAGACAGCTTTCTTCGACAGTCACACGTTCTGGTCAATACAGAATATATATTATATATTTGAGTATTTCAGCAAATCGGTCATTAGAAACAATTTTATAATTCTTGATTTTGAGATTTTATTCAGTTCAATTATTCAAGTATTGTATATTATTACAAAACACGGTTGTATTTTAAGTTTTGCATATAAAACTGGAATAAACAGCAGATAGCTTTTAAAGACTTCATTGTTTTTCGAAGTATTCTCCAGCTTCTAGCTGTTTCTGTTTTTCTGCCCACAGATGCGGAATCCAACGGGAAGCTAATTTTTTTACACACAATTCTTTATGCAAAATTTTTTGAATTGAGGCCTTTGAAATCCCCAATAATACTCTAATCTGGCGATATGTCATATGTCAATCTTTTTTGATGATCTTCTTGCGCACAGCATCCATGTTTACCTGGGTGACTGCCGTTTTCGGTGCACTTGTTCTTGGATCGTTGCTAAAACTAATACGTCCACGTTTGAATTCTCCATACCTACGAGAAATTGTCGTGGTGCTTCGTTGCCGAACCAACTCGGCTGGGCATTCTTGTTGAGTTAATTGTCTTTGAAAATTATAAAAAGTTATTCCGCGAAAACGTTCTGGGTTTAATTCCATTTTTCAACTAACTCGTCAACTTTGACAGTTCGTTGTAGCTACAACACTACACGTATCACACTGAAACTTTGGATTTACGTTAACTAAAGATGTTGGTTAGTTTTTAGTACTGACATTTGATTAGTGGCGCCCTCAATGTCCTACTGTACAAAACTTAAAGGACGTCCTACGTATCTGTTTATGTTAAGCCAGAAGATAATTGACAGTTTCGGCTTCATTTTGCAACGAAAAATTAAGCGATTTTGTTAGGTGTTTGCAATTTAAGAAAAAGTTTAAAAGGAAGAACTATTTTCGTGATAGTCTACTCCGAAAATTAATTGGTTTATTTGGTTACTTACCATTGAAGATCTCGTGGTGTACAATGCTTAAGTGACATATCACAACGAATATAAATACCAGTATACTGCAGACTAAGAAATATATGTATGAATTTATTAATATTAGTCACGAAAAGAAATCTTTATTTACGTATCACACTCAACAACGTTTGAAAACAAACTGCTTGCCGAGCGGGTCGCTAACATCTATGATTATTCAAATCTCGACTCTCGGCTCTGATATGACGCCTATACCTTGACTAATAAAACCATCTGCTTTGATATGCAAGAAATTTAAAACGAACACTTGTTCGTAGAACAAAATTCATGATAAATTGAATAGAAAATAATTTTATATAAAAATGTAACAAATATACAGGGGGTATTCATAAAAAAACGAATAACAAATTTATTGTATCCTTCATTTAAGGTTCATTAAAGGCCAATATACATACATAATTTACTTCATCATAAATATTATACATGTGTGTTGTCTTTTAACTTATCATTGCGTTTCCTCTTGGTTGATCTTTTCCTTTATTTTTTAGAGCGATAATAATAATATTAATAATAATAATAATAAACACTTAATTATTATTAACAACCTTCATATTACCTAGTCTTTATCACAATAATTGTTTGTATATATCAATATGTATATATATATAATATATTACAGTTTCTTTTTATTTGGTCCAAAAAACGAGCATTTGGGTTTTTTTCAAGAATTTAGATATTTTTACATAAATAGTTTCATAATTGTAGGAGGCTTGTGCGGATATTTTTTTTATTGAAATAAACTCCAACATGGAAAAAGTTTAGATATGTTTGTATTTGCAAAATACGAAATGATATTTATCTTAGATACATGTAAGAAAGGTAATTTCTTCTTTGGTTGTTACGGAAGAAGTTTTCCACAAAGTGAATGCTAAAATTAATTGAGCTAAGGTTCGTACAGAATTTTTGGTGAAAAAGAGTTTTTTTTTTACAAACAAATATTACAATATTATCTGTATTCATATTGAGATACAAGTCCGTGCGTAACTGGGTTGTATTTGCTATTAAATTAATCGTATACCAATTCTGAGATATGTTCTCTTTTTTATATAAATGATTATGTGAAAATGGTGTTAATATATAGTATACCTATTGGGTTGGCAACTAAGCACTTTCGGTTTTTACTGATAGAGAGCGTTGCTTTATTTTTTTGTGTAACGTATGTTAGTGCTGTACTTTACCGTTTGTCGCGCGATACTAGTCATATTGACGTAACTTCAGAAGCAAGTAGTGCGTGATTTTTATTAAAGCTAGTAGTATCATTAAAACAAAAGAAAAACAACACGTATGAAAAGTGACTTACAAGTATGGTATAGTATTTAAGATGAAGGGGGCTCCTAAAGGGGCTTTCTAGACTTATTTAAAAGAATCTGTCTAAAATGTATTTTTAAATAAAAATATATTGCTTCAGGACCTGCACGTAATATCGGTTTATTTTGATTTATGATTAAGAAAGTAAATGTTTATATTGTGTTTCAAACAGAGAGAAACAAATTTCCTAACAGGCTCCAAACTCAAACTACAACCTAAAAATCCGTGAAAATTTGAATAGAAAAATAAATAAATCAGTAGTATTTTTACATAATCTACACATAAAAATTTTTGGTTTTATGTGTGTAGATAAGATAACGGGTGGTTGATGAAAGCTGCTATCAAAAAAAAACGTAATAACTTGTTTTCTGTGTAACCAACCTGTTCCATTTTTATTTTACTTTATAGTTTGATCTTTAAATTTAACTAAAATGGAGAATAGGGACAATGAAACAAGAATTTGGATAGTGCAACGGTTTCACGCTTTAGAGTCCGTAGTTTCCATCCAAAGAGAATATAGGCGCACGTTTGGCGGCACTCCTCCTAGCAGATGGACTATAATGAGGCTCGTGAAGAATTTTGCCGAGCGTGGCACAATCGCAAGAAGGCCTTATCATCGAGATCCCTCAGTTCGGACGCAGGAAACTATCGCTGCTGTAGGTGCTGCCATACAATCCAATCCTCGAGTTTCGACAAGGAGCTTATCTGCTCAAATGGGTGTCAGCAGACAGTCACTGCAGACAATTTTGCACCAAGATTTAAACTTATTTCCATATAAGATTCAATTAACAAACAAACTGAACCCAAGAGACTTTCCGATTCGCTTGGAATTTCGTGAGAAGATCATTCAAATGGCGTCAGAGGATGAAAACGTCTTGAACTGCATTTTTATGTCTGACGAGGCACATTTTGATTTAAACGGCAATGTTAACAAACAAAATTGTCGAATATAGAGTAATTCTAACCCACAGATACTCCATCAGATGCAATTACATCCACTTCGCGTCACAGTGTGGTATGCAGTTTCCTCAAGTTTCATTGTCGGGCCTTACTTTTTCGAAGGAAACGGTCTTACTGTTATGGTCAATGGAGACCGTTACTTAGAGATGTTGAAAGAGTTTTTCTTTCCAGAATTACGCCGAAAGAGAATCCCTTTCAACTCTGTTTGGTTTCAACAAGATGGGGCAACTTGTCACATAGCCACGCCTGTTATGACAGAATTGCGGCAAAAATTCCCCAATAAACTGATTTCAAGAAACTCCACATTCCGTTGGCCTCCCAGGTCTCCTGACCTCACTGCACCTGTTTTTTTTTGTGGGGTTATTGCAAGCAAGAAGTTTACAAAAGAAACCCAACAAATTTGGATGATTTAAAGCAATCCATTCGAACGGTAATTGAGGCAATTCCCGCTGCAACACTCCAGACAGTAATGAATAACTTTTTGATAAGATGTCGCACATGTGTCACCGAGGGTGGAGGCCATTTGAATTCAATTATTTTCAAAACTTCATGAATTACTTTAACAAAAATGTATTATTTTTCAAATGAATTACTAAAAATAAATTACATAAACTTTACAAAAAGTTATTTGAGATTCTTAATGTAGCAAAATTGATCAGCCACCCGTTGTTTGTTTAGAAAATACATGTGATTTTATTTTTTAGTTAAAAAAAGTTGAAATAGAACGTCACAATAGATACAACTATGTGAAATTGTCGTGCTCTAAACAAATGAAAATGGACTGTCATTTGGATCTGTCAAGAAATTTGTCCCTCTCTTTTTGAAATACGTATAAAACGATTTCAAGTTTCCATTAGATTTTGTAACTCAAAAATATGACTACACACATTATATTTTCTACGTTTTATATACTTATTGACATAGTTAATTATTTTTTATTAATATTACTTGACTTAGTTAATTAATATAATTAAAATAATAAATAATTAATTTTATATTTTTTTGTATATTTTCAACCTATTTAAGATATGCGAAAAACTTTATATTGAAGGCGCCATCTATTATTGGACGATAGAACTTCCTACAGTTTTACAATCTACGTAAAGATGGCGCTTACATCAGATATTTTCATTTTTTTTTTTTTGGTCCCTTGGATCTACATATCTCAATATGAATACTCTAATGCCAAAGTTCAATTAAAATCAAAATAATACGTATCCAAAGGATATATAAGAGAAACTACAACTTACAATTAAATTTTTGAGGTATCATTCCATAATATAATATTGTGCAGTTTCCATATATAAACCTGTTTTAATTATATTATTAATTTAACTATTCCATAATTAATACTTTTAATGCGTTAAGCTTTTTCGATCCGCTCTTTCTCTGTCACTTCATTAAATTTACATTTTAATCTATATATATTAAAATCTATAAATATATTATATAATTATAGATAACGAATATTAGAATTTTTCCGTCTATATAAATAACGATGAATTTTCTTTTTTTAATATTTGAATGTTTGTATATTGTACAAGTCATGTTCGCTATGGTAATTGATATTAAATTTAAAATATATTCAATAAGTTTCGCTACAACTATTGTAATTCTGGCATTCGTTTAAATTGAAGTTCACCTTTAGCTTTTAATTTTTTTTTTAAATTACTTATATTACGGAAGTATTGGTCTGATAAAATAGTGAAGAAATCGAAGGCCGAACTTGTTCAAAGTTCGAAACCAATATAGTTAATATTATGTACAGATTTCGTTTTTTATCCTTTACTTACAAATTGTTGTATATATTACAAGTGAGGACTGCACCACATAAAATATCACGCGAACTTAATGAGGTAATCGAAAATTATCTTAAAATATTTCTTAATTCGTAATATACTTGTTTGGCATTATATATTCCATTAGTATTGTATTAAGTAAGATACAAGCACAAAAATACTATTGGGTTGGCAACTAAGTACTTTCGGTTTTTACTGATAGAGAGCGTTGCTTTATTTTTTGCATAACGTATGTTAGTGCTGTACTTTACCGTTTGTCGCGTGATACTAGTCATATTGACGTAACTTCAGAAGCAAGTAGTGCGTGATTTTTATTAAAGCTACTAGTTGTGGGTTAATTTTAAATGGGGTGCAGAAACGAACATTTTCGACATATTTTACTATTTTATTTCCGTAAAGGAAAGAAAGCTGCTGCGGCTCACAAAAAGATATGTGAAGTTTATGGTGCTAATTGCTTAACAGAGCGCACGTGTCAGAATTGGTATAAAAAATTCCGTTCTGGAGATTTTTCCCTCAAAGATGAGCAACGTTCTGGTCGGCCTACTGAAGTTGATGATGACCAAATCAAAGTCATAATTGAAGAGGATCGTCATATAACTGTTCGAGAGGTTGCGGAGAGGCTACATGTATCGCACACAACAATTGAAAAACATTTAAAATGTCTTGGGCTAGTTAAGAAGCTTGATATTTGGGTACCTCACGAATTGAAAGAAATTCATTTAACACAAAGAATCAACTTTTGCGATATGCACCTTAGACGAAATGAAACCGACTCTTTCCTAAAAAGAATCATCACTGGTGATGAAAAATGGGTCCTGTACAGTAACATAGTTCGAAAACGATCATGGAGCAAACACGATAAACCAGCTCAAACCACATCGAAAGCTGAATTGCATCCAAAAAAGATCATGCTGTCAGTTTGGTGGGATTACGAAGGTGTTGTGTTTTTTGAGCTGCTTCCAAGGAACCAAACGATCAATTCTGATGTTTACTGTCAACAATTAATAAAACTGGATGAAGCAATCAAAGAAAAACGGCCAAAATTGTCAAATCGGAAAGGTGTAGTTTTCCACCAAGATAATGCAAGGCCTCACACATCTTTGGCAACTCGTGGGAAACTATTGGAGCTTGGCTGGGAAGTGATGCCACATCCCCCATACAGCCCTGATCTAGCACCATCTGATTACCATTTATTTCGAAGTTTGGAGAATTCTTTGAATGGTAAAACTTTCACAAATGACGATGACCTTCACTCGCACCTGGTTCAGTTTTTTTGCTGATAAGGACCAGAAATTTTATGAGCGCGGAACCATGCAGCTGAAAGAAAGATGGCAAAAGGTCATTGAGCAAAGTGGAAAGTATATAATTGATTAAAAACTATTCTTTGTTTAAAAAAAAGTGTTTTATTTTATACTACAAAACCGAAAGTACCTAGTTGCCAACACAATACGTAGGAGCACCTAATTTTTCATGAGGTACTTATAACATATGATTATCGAAACTGAGATCAGGTTTTTTAGATTTTAAACAAAGTTGTAACAATTAAGACAAGCTGATGTGATTCATATTATGTTGTACATTATTTCATGAAATATTTTAAGATAATATAATTATTCTAAGTGGTCTTATCATTGTATGTACACGATTGTAAAAGAAATATGTAATTATTAATGAAATTAAAATTAGGAAATATTTTTTACGATTTGAGAAATTTAATGAGAAATTTTATGTAGCACCTCCTTTGAACAAATTTCTTACAAATTAGTTTCGTTAAAAATGTGTTACAATAATTTTTTAAACAAAAAAGAAGCTAATTAGTTATTTCCCAAAGGAAATATGATAGCATACTAAAAAGTTCTTAGAGGAAGTTTGGTAAATTGTTATTTAAACAAGGTGTTAAAATAGTATAAAGTTCTTAAATTAATTTTATAAATATCCATATTTATTTAATGAAATTCGATTAGCAAAGAGTGGTGGGAATACTGAAAAAGATTAATATAAAAATTGAAAGGGTCGTAGTTAATTAAATAAGTACGTTTGATGTAAAAGAATCGCAGTAAATGCAATAGTTGATTTAGTAAGAATGAAGAGAGAGTTAGATTGATGTAAGGCATACTGAAATTGAAAAGCATTCAAGTTGCAATATTCAAAAGACAATGGAGACTATAAAATTAAATAAAGGATGTCGCGAAATGTTTTCCCCATTTATTTGTAGAATATTTTGCAAAGTAGTAGGGGTACAGGCGTCTGCAGATGTAGTGAATGAAGATCGAGGCTTGGACATTTATAATGGAGCAGTTCATTGGTGAACAGTTCGATGTCTATATCGTGCCCTCAACATCTTCTTGACACAAATTAAGCATCTTCGACGCGATTTATTACATTTAGGGTTCAGAACTTCGAAAAAGAAGGAACCACCATGAATAGGAAGCCTACAGGTTGATCCAGGATTGTAGTTCGTGCTATAGAAATGCGCAATTCTCGGACGATTGATCTGAAAACATGCAGTGACATTGAATTTATCAACGATTGTTCACAACAGCCAGTACGTTGTGAAGAATGATTTAAAATTCCAACTGTACAAAATTTATTTGGTACAGATCTTGAGAGTTAAGAATTGTCCAGTTCAAGCTGCTTTTTCGGATGCGTTGATTAACAATTTTGAAGCTTTCGTCGATATCTTTTTCAGGAAATGCTAATGGTGCACTTACGGTTACAAACACATATTAAACAATTTTTTCAGACCAGACTCAGATACTTCTGCTTCATTTAATGGGAACACTTGGTTTCAACAGGATGGCGCCACAAACCTTTCGATGAAAGTTATCCAGGTCATATAGTTTAATATCCCCTCAGTTTAGACATCATTCTAAGCGGAGGCTATTAACTTCCCACCTAGACGTCCCGATTTAACTCCCATGGGTTTTATTTTCTATGGAGTTATCTTAAAGATTAGGTTTACAGGACGATACCAAGAAACTTGAATCGCTTACAGCAAAGAAGGAGAAAGAAAATCCAGAAAAAACTCTGGGTTTACGTCGGTGAGTCATTGTACATTTCCGGTTCGGCATTGAGAAGCTGCGGCAGCGTGAAGGACGACACCTTGATAATGTTATTTTCCATTTTAGAAATTTTAAAATAAAATTTATTTCAAATGAATAAGTTTTTTATTAGCCGAGTGATACCGGTTTCAAAAGGGAAAAACATTCCGAAACACCTTCATTAGAAGTTAGAATTTAGTTGTATTTAGTCTCACGTTACATTAATTACAAAAAAAAATGGACGATAACTAACAAGGATGTGGGAAAGGTGATCAAGAGAATATAAAAATGACACATGCAAAGACCAAAAAAATGATAAGTATAGACACAGGTGTAGATGACAGAATTCTATTTCTAAAAGAAGAAATGAATTATAGATTTACATTTTAAAACATGGAAATCATTTTATAAATTGATTTCATCTAAAGTACGTAATAAATGACTAATTTAACTAATAATTTCTGTTAAACTGTCGTCTTTAGTAGATTGTATTCTACTGAAGATGACAACTTAGTTGTTGAAATACGTATTTAGAATACTAATATGAACATGGTAAAGGTTTTTTTTATCTTGGACAGTGTATTAAAAAAAGTAAGAAATATTTAGTTAGTACTTTGAAAGGAACAAATAAAGATAAGCATGCTTTAACAGCTTAATTTGATAAAAAATTCATAATTAAATAATATAGATGAACTACCATTTTCATTATTGTAACACATCCTTCACTTCTAGAAAATATTAAATACTAACACAGGGTAACAAAATGAAAAAAAAATTTGGTGCCGGAAATCTACACATCTGATTTTAGATGTTTTTAATGTGCTGATTCCAAAAATGCCACCAGATTTTTTCTATCAGCTCTAGTTTTTGAGATACAGGTTACAGGTTAATTGATATTCTTGTCTGATAAAGGACAACAAATAAAGAGATAAATATGTACTTAATCGTCAAAATAGAAAATATCCTTGTTTTTTGTGCCTTTGGGACAGCAGAGATAAAATGAGCACTGGGTTAAAAAAAAATGGCCTTCAAGAGATGTCATGATTCAAGGAAAACAAAACGTGATTAACGAACCTTTGGTTGCAAGAGAAAAAATCTTATTTCCGTCCTTGCATATCAAGCTAGGCTTAATGAAGCAATTTGTGAAGGCTTTAAATCGAGATGGAAATTGTTTTGGGTATTTATCACGTAAATTTCCTGGCATTAGCACGGAAAAACTAAAAGCTGGTATATTTGGTGGTCCTCAAATAAGGCAACTTGTTAAAGATCCACAATTCACCACATCAATGAACGAGACTGAATCTAACGCTTGGTGTTCATTTGTTCAAGTAGTACAAAATTTTCTTGGCAATCATAAAGCAGAGAATTACGTAGACTTAGTGGAAACTATGCTTTCAAATTTTAATATTCTGGGCTGAAACATGAGTATAAAAGTTCACTACCTCCACAGCCACCTAGATCGTTTTCCAGAAAACTTAGGTGATTGTAGTGAAGAACGGGGGGAAAGATTCCATCAGGATATTAAAACTATGGAAGATCGTTATCAAGGACGATGGGATAGCCACATGATGGCGGACTACTGCTGGAGCCTTCAGCGAAACTGCCCTAGTAAACTCCATTCTAGAAAGTCGTATAAAAGAAAATTTTTATGTGATTAGTGACTAATGTAATTATGTAAATTAAGTTTTTGCAATAAATACTTAAATCCATGTGTCTTTGTTTTTTTAATTGTCAATAGTAATATTATATATTATAACAGTTATAACGTAAAATATATATACAATTTTTTTAAAAAATCTCAAAAACTAGATCTGATAGACCAAATCTGAGAACTTTTTTACATTCTGCATCCAAAAATTACCCAGGAACGGTTAAAAAATCGCAGGCACCAAAATGTGTGTTGGCCTGTGTAATCATTCATATTTATAAAATAAAATACAACAAACACGATATTAACACATAAATAACAATCATAATATATTCTCTTGAATTGTTAAATGAAGAAAAACGTCCAAGTGTATTTTATTTTCGTTATTAATATAATAATAACATTATTTATTAGTAAAAAGGCTATAATTCGCATTTGAAAAAGCACAAACTTTGTTTTTAACGCAAAACGAAAAAAAAGTAAATTTCGCCATGTACCTTACTTTTATACAAATTATTACGAAAGAGTTTTTTATTAGTTCGAATTACGTCGTGCCGTCGATTGTCTACATTTTATGCATTTTTTTCTACATAATTTCATATTAGATAGCCAGTAGGGTATTATATTTTCTAACGCGTTGTGACTAGTTCGTTGTCTGCATTATATTACTGTTATTTGGTTTTAAATATTTAAAAAGCGTTGTGTATTTTTTTTTCCATTTTTTTTTATTTGAATACTTTTTTTACTTTGCGTTTTTTTTACTTTTTGCAGCATTCCTTTTCTGTTTACGATTTTCAAGCTGTTTCATTTGGAAATTTGTGGAGAAATTTTAATTGGAGACTGTGGTTGATTGAATTAATCAAAAGAGGTAAATAAGACCCACTGCAACATTAATGTTCGTATTCTGTATAAGTAATTCGAGAACTAAATTGTCATCATCAGCACCTAATTAATAACAGTGTCAACTGGATCCGACATAAAACGCGTACAGAATCATACCGCACAACCAGCAAATACGAATTATGTGCGTATCATGTGGTTAATTATCTGCTGATGATGACATCTTAGTTATCGAAGGGGTTCTCATTTTAATTTTTAATTGAAAATGTGAATGGCTTCGAATGAACAGCTTAAAAATTAAAAAGTGCCTACACACACAGTTCACTTTTAAAAATTGGATTTTTATCTTGAAAATAATCTTAAATAATATATGAAAGAGAAGTTTTAGATACAAAAATTAAATTAATCAAAAAAGACGAAGCAGTATATGTTTGGTTTTGGCCGAATGAGTGTGCGGAATTTTTTCTATGCGACTCTGTGATTAATTATCTATTGATGGTGGCAATTTAGTTATCGAAATACGTATACAGAGTACCAACATTGATGCGGTAAAGGTTTTTTCGCTTTTCTTGCCTTCGTGTGACTCGTACTGATGATGACAACTTAGTTGTCAAAATGTGCATTCGAATTTTAAGAAAAAATTGTAGTGAAGAGGTTATTTTGAAATCTATAATTTAATTGAATCTTTCCATAGGTTTAAAATTATTTCGACGCTTAAAACAACCCAATTTACAAGTAAATTTATAAAAAGCAATTGTGTAATTACTTCTTGTTATGGTTATATCGATTATGAGATGAACTTGTATAGAAAAATTAACGCCAATTTGCATCTGAGTCTATAATTATTGATACCAATAACACTTAACCGTGTAAGTACGCGCTAGAAAACTGCATAAAATGTAAACTCTCCGGAAAACCTATTCAGGTTTTTGTCGGGGATTTCAAAGTCGTGTAACACTGGCCAGATTCTTGGGAGAGATTCACTTGCGACGTGGCGTATTCAATCTTCGGGGTTTTCCCGACACTGTCCAGTTTAGGGTTCGTTTCTAAACCGACTCCGTTGGGATTCAAGGACGCCGTCAGACCCAATCCCATGGCACCTGAACAAAGCACGAAATGAAATTAAAGAATTTTCTGTTGCGTTGTCAAAAAAATTCGCCGCATACCTACCAACACGGCGACTCTACATTTAAAAGAGAAAGCTAAAATTCGATTCGGATTACAGGGGATTTATTTTATGGGGGAAGGTGGTGGGATACTTTCAGCGTGCGGGGACTGCACATAATAAGACAGACAAGATTGTGCATGGATGATGCAATGTAAATTCTATAATATGCTACACTAAAACTAGGTGAATAAATACACAGATACTTTATGTACAAAATATATACAGGGTGGCCCATGACATGATTGTCACAGATTGCGGACATGTTACTGAAGCAATTTCAAGTTAAGAAATGTTTAATAAACGTTTGCCTAAAATTGTAGCGTAACTGAACTACAAGTATTTGTAGTTTCAGATAACCCTAGAAATGCGGATATCACGCATTGTGGGCTCATAATTAATATAGGTTATAATTCCAAAATATTTATATCAATATTCTTGCTTGTAATTATGTCTGATATCCCACTACTACACCTATTTAATGCGGGTATAAAAATTAACCCAGTGAAATGGGTCTATCATTTGCATTTACCTTCTACATTTCTCGAAATCGTTTGCGTTTTGATGATTGTCGTGCAATGAAATTTCGCGGAGGTGTGTACATATATACTCAATTCTTATTTACTTATTTAATCATAATATTCCATAATATTTAAGTAGTGTGACTGCTACGAACATGAATAATAAAATTTGGATTTTTTCATAGATTTCTTCTTTTCTGAGACTTATATATATATATATATATACATATAAATTCTACAGTTTCTAGGATGAAAATCATAAAGTATTGTCGTTCATAAATGTCCTCCGCGCTTTCTATATGAGTTCTACGCCGTCGTAGGGCACCCGTAGACTATGTATACACACCGGTTAATCGGTTAAAATGAAACATTTGTAGTTATATTCTTTATAATTTATTTCAGGCCATGTTCTTAAGTGTACATTAACTAAAATGTACATCTGTTACACATAATGCTAGAACACTTGTCGTATCACAACGTTTACTAATTATGATCGCTTCTATTACAACGCGGAATCACAGTGTTACGTACGTGTATTGATTTCGTTGTTATTAAACAGTCTGGCTGGCTGTGATTCATCAATTATTATTCATTGCGAATGTTTATTTTTTCATGTTACATTAAAGTACTTTTGAATGTATGTTCATTCCTTTGAATGAATAATACGCCGATATTGATTTTGTTTATGGATTGTGTAATGGAAGTGGAAGAGCAGTTTTGTTAGAAAATATTTAGTGTTGATGTCTATTATAGAAACGGCATCACTAACACCAGGAATTCACATTGTTTGGCACTCGAAAATGCATGGCAACTAGGGAATCTCATTTTAAAGTTAGATTTTTTGTGAATTTGGTATTAGTTTATTGTATTATTGTATTATTGACAATTATTTAATTGGACTGCTTATAATCGAAGAACGTTTCACGACAGTTTCTTACTTATATTTTCTGGAAAACGATCTTGCAACATTCCTGGATGACGTTCTTTTTAATGTAAGACGACGATTGTGAATACAACACGATCGCGCACCTCTATTTTTATGAAGATCGCCGACAAATTTGGATTACGCAGCACAACTTGGAAACAGAACATTTTGCTGTTACAATTATTGTCAGAGAAATTATCCGTGCTAACCCTGACACAGTGAGCAGAGTTACTTCTTCAATTCTAAGAGAAGCCAGACTATATATACAGCAACTGGGGTAACACTTTGCAGTTGTACATGATATGATACCTGCATTAATAGGATTAGCTAAAACTTCAAATGCTTGTATCTAGTTAGGATAGAGTTTATATTCTTTAGACATTTTTAACTTAAAATTGCTTCGGTAACACATTCTTACGCTGGGGCGATCATGTCTTGGTGCACCTGGTATGTACCCAATAAACATCATTAAATGCTACATAGAGAAGGTAAATTGAATACGTTTTGGAATACACTAATTAAAAAGGATTTAACACATCAAAATAAAGAATCAAAGTAAATGAAAATATACCCTGTACTGCAAAAGATCCCGTAAAAATCTTTTTTTTATTCAGGATGGTTCCCATTTGAATTAACTGAATTATTTTCATTCGACTAGTGCTTCGAAGGTCCTCTTGGTGGTATTTAAAGACGTGTTATTTAAATGTACACCAATACTTCTTGAACCGAAATTAAATCACCTCACACCTTTCTTTTTGTCTTCAAATACAATCAATGGTGCACAAAAAGGATACTAAATTAAATTTTAAGCGCAAAAAATCAGTATTTTCTTAATTTTGACTAATTACCAACTATTTAATAATCTAGTTACAGTTTTGTTATTGTAAATTTATATCTTCTAAGAAGCCACGAACAAATGTGAAAGCTTAAATATCATATAAAAGATTTTATCATTTTGTTATATTTTTCAATATCAGTTAATATACATAACTCAATTGATATTTATCCTCTTCCATACGTCGTTTTAGTAATTGGACTTGAATAATATTTATATTCAGTTGTCAACAAACACCCTGTATATCCTCTTCAGAAATGAAGTGCGTTGAGGATGTTACATTTATTGGGTTGGCAAGTAAGTACTTTCGGTTGTTACTGATAGAGAGCGTTGCTTTATTTTTTGTATAACGTATGTTAGTGCTGTACTTTACCGTTTGTCGCGTGATACTAGTCACATTGACGTAACTTCAGAAGCAAGGAGTGCATGATTTTTATTAAAGCTATTAGTTGTGGGTTAATTTTAAATGTAGTGCAGAAACGAACATTTTCGACATATTTTACTATTTTATTTCCGTAAAGGAAAGAAAGCTGCTGCGGCTCACAAAAAGATATGTGAAGTTTATGGTGCTAATTGCTTAACAGAGCGCACGTGTCGGAATTGATATAAAAATTCCGTTCTGGAGATTTTTCCCTCAAAGATGAGAAACGTTCTGGTCGGCGTACTGAAGTTGATGATGACCAAATCAAAGTCATAATTGAAGAAGATCATCATATAACTGTTCGAGAGGTTGTGGAGAGGCTACATGTATCGCACACAACAATTGAAAAACATTTAAAATGCCTTGGACTAGTTAAGAAGCTTGATATTTGGGGTACCTCACGAATTGAAAGAAATTCATTTAACACAAAGAATCAACTTTTGCGATATGCACCTTAAACGAAATGAAACCGACCCTTTCTTAAAAAGAATCATCACTGGTGATGAAAAATGGGTCCTGTACAGTAACATAGTTCGAAAACAATCATGGAGCAAACACGATAAACCAGCTCAAACCACATCGAAAGCTGAATTGCATCCAAAAAAGATGCTGTCGGTTTGGTGGGATTACAAAGGTGTTGTGTTTTTTGAGCTGCTTCCAAGGAACGAAACGATCAATTCTGATGTTTACTGTCAACAATTAATAAAACTGGATGAAGCAATCGAAGAAAAACGGCCAGAATTGTCAAATCGGAAAGGTGTAGTTTTCCACCAAGATAATGCAAGGCCTCACATATCTTCGGCAACTTGTGGGAAACTATTGGAGCTTGGCTCGGAAGTGATGCCACATCCCCCATACAGCTCTGATCTAGCACCATCTGATTACCATTTATTTCGAAATTTGCAGAATTCTTTGAATGGTAAAACTTTCACAAATGACGATGACCTTCTCTCGCACCTGGTTCAGTTTTTTGCTGATAAGGACCAGAAATTTTATGAGCGCGGAATCATGCAGCTGAAAGAAAGATGGCAAAAGGTCATTGAGCAAAGTGGAAAATATATAATTGATTAAAAACTATTCTTTGTTTAAAAAAAGAGTGTTTTATTTTATACTACAAAACCGAAAGTACTTAGTTGTCAACCCAATATTATAAACGGGTGATACTTCGCAGAACCGTTGGTAATAATCTGCACACATTTTGAAAACATCAAATCCTACAAAACATTGTAATTTGTTACAAAAACAAATTCCCATGAAATTAATATAATATGGTCTTTTAGTCCCTTTTTATTTATTTATTTTTCTTTTAACCTGCAATATATCGCTGTTATATACTCATGTTTGTATTTTATTGATTGTTTTTTTAGTCAAAATGTATTCATATTTATTTTTTCTATTAAATAGTGTAAATTTACAAATACGCAAATATTTTTTAATTAACAAAAACGGAGTATTTGTTTAAAAATATTTGTAAGTTACGATATTCAACTATCACAAAAGAAACTTCAATAAAATTCAATTATTACAAAAAAATACATCAAATAAAAATATGCGTGTATAAAATCGATTATTGCAGTTTAAAAAACACAAATAAATAACTTGAAGAAGAGAAAGAAAATCCCGAAACGTCGTTAACATGAACCAAGTGTTTTATTATCCCGTACTCGTCGAAAAATCTAAACACGAAAGGATACAATTTATAGTTAAATATACAATATACATATATTCATAACTTCCACCGGAGCGATTTTTGTGTAGACGCAGTGTATATTCATTATTGTTCATAAAGTCTTTTATTAAACTATTAGCTCCGATACTGTTACTGACAGGGCCCAAAAACAAGTAGGGACATTTGAATTAATGTAACGCGTATGTATTTGACAGTAGCAATCATTACGGTGGACTGCTTTAATTAATCCATTATTAACTCTTTTTAAAAGCGAGTATGTGTTAATTGAATTATAGAGTTCGTAAAGTGACCATCAAACTAAATACACATGTGTATGTATGTTGTATATACAACGTTATTCAAAAGAAGGATGCCTTAGGGGATCGTCATAGAAAGCAATTGTTTATGTGTATTTTAGTGTGCTTTAATATATTCTGAATAGTATAATATATGTACTACTGTGGGCAAAAATAGCAAGACTTTTTAATTTAAATTTCGCGCGAAAACCTATTCGTCGAAATACTTTTTTTCTAGGTTGGTATGACTGTCAGTGTCATCTGTGCCAAATGTCACATCAAAATAATCATTAGTGTTTAGTTTACGCTTGTCTTTCTGAAGTACAAAAAGTGCATTCGGCGATTTTTACAATGAGTGAAATTATTCAACAAAGAAGTCCCATTAAATTTTGTGTACGGAATCAAATTTCTGGTGCCGAAACGTTCAGAATGTTGCAAAAGGCGTTCGGTGATAATTGTTTGTCGCGAGCAAGTGTTTTTGATTAGTACAAATTATTCAAAGAGGGTTGAGAACGCGTTGATGACGAACCACGTCCAGGACGGCCATCAACATCAACTGATGATCATCGCGTCAATAGAATCAAGGAATTGGTGCTTGAGAATCGACGATTAACAGTCAGAGACCTTACTGGCATCGTTGGAATATCGGAAGGATCAGTGAAAACCATTTTGAAAGATTATTTGGGCCCGACTATCAAGACAAAATGAAAGGTATCATAACTTGAGATGAGACTTGGATCTATGCTTATGACCCGGAAACAGACGATCAATCGGCCGAATATCGTATCGAAGGTGAGCCGAAGCCCAAAAAACTACGTCAAAGCAAGTCAAAAATCAAGGTTATGTTGACAGTTTTCTTCGATTATCGAGGTGTGGTGCACTCCGAATTCCTTCCGATCGGCCAAACTGTCAACAAAGAATACTATTTGAGTGTTATGCGTCGTTTTCGCAATGCTATTCGTAAAAAGAGGCCAGAATTATGGGTCGACAACTCTTGCACCACGATAATGCACCGTCGCATACTACATTAATTCTTCGTGAGTTTTTCGCCAAATTTTCAACCAATATCGCACCGCAACCACCGTATTCGCCTGATTTAGTTCCGTGTGACTTCTGGTTATTCAGCAAACTCAAACGACCGCTCCGGGGAAACCGTCTTGAGTCAATTGAAGACATTAAACGTGAATCGCTACGCGCATTGGAGGCTATTCCTGAAATTGACTTTAACAACTGTTTCGAGAATTGGAAGAAACGTTGGCACAAGTGTATTGGGGCCAGTGGGGATTACTTTGAGGGGGACGAAATAAATTTGGAAGAATAAATTAAGAATTTAAAAATTATGAACAAAGTCTTACTATTTTTTGCCCACAGTAGTATATGATCCTTTGTGATAAAGTGAGAATTCGTATTTATTATTCGTCTTATTAAAAGTTATGCCTAAAAAATTTAATTTCTCAAAATTCAATACGTTTTCATTAAAATCATTGTTTTCTTCAAATTTTAACATTGAATTTATTTCTCTGCTAATTGCTGTCTTATTGTATTTGAATTTCTCAATGTATCTCTCACAATGTTCTTTATTTACCTTTCCATCTTCAACATAAATTTTAATTATTTCGTAGTCCGATATTTTGTTCGTGTCACTAATTTGCACTGTAATCTTTTTACTGTTTGTGATAACATAGTCAATCAATGTTTTCGAATTATAATTTAAAAATAAATTTAATTGTCTATTTGTCCCTGCAAAACGTGTTATAACGTCATCTACATATCTATGCTAAAAGAAAATATGTTAGCTTAATGGGCTACAAATTGTAGTTTATAAATTGATCATTAAGATTTCTGCTAATAATGGACTTAATGACTTTCGCTTCTTATTATTATTACAAAGACTATTATTATCAATTGAAAGTAATTTTGGTTCATGTACGTCTATAATAAGTCGAGTTTTTTTAACTTTTAAATACGTATTTCTTTAATTTTTATCTAAAAGATTATTTATCAAATTAACACCTTCTGCTATCTGCTTCTGGGTTTCCGGGCTGGAACCGCGTCACTAGTATATCTGCCGACGTTTCGTACCCATTTGTATGGGACATCTTCAGGGCTGAACTACTGCACTGAAACTGAAACAATACTAGTGACGCGGTTCCAGCCCGGAAACCCAGAAGCAGATAGTATGGACCACGACCGCGGAAGTCTACGTACCAAATTAACACCTTCTGGTTGAATACTGGGTAATAAATTTTCAACGTTGACTGAAATTACTTTTGAACTCTCAGTGATTGTCTTCAATTTTATTTGCAAGATCATAAGCATTTTTGAAACTATATTTTGATGTGACTTCATGTGTTAAACTAATTAGTTTGTTGGGAGATCTTATATCAAGGGATCGTAACATATGAAACTACCTGTCTAAAAATTATTGGCTTTTTGTAGTTTTGTTAATGAATATAGTTTCGGTGGTTGTGAATTCATTAAGGTTAAATGTCGTTCACATGTTCTTTAAATAATGCTTAACTTTGGAACGCCTCGCTTAAATTGGTTTTGAACAATCCTCTAAGTTCGCAGAAGGATATAGCCTCGTCGAGAAGGTTGGATAGCGGCGGAAAAATACTAATGTTGCAAAAAACATATTTATAGTTGCTGTTTATTTATTATAACGTAGGACAACAGTTTAGAAATTTATTTACAATTGTCGCAGCTGTAAATGTTTGAATGATTTTGATATAAAAAAGTTGATACTTTGTATTCTGATAGTTCAGAAATACTGTTTTATGTGTTACCAAGGCTGAGTTTAAAACTTTCTCTTTTGATGAAAATTTCAATTTGTTCCACTCGTAAAAATTGCATTTTTCAAAAGTTTTTGTATGTTAACAAATGTTCGCATGCCAACATATTCGTAGCTGCTAAAAACGATTCTGATGTCCAAATTTATCTAGCACTTTTGATTTAGTCCTGAACAAATATGAATCTTTAAAAACCATGTCAAAAGTTGAACTTCTGAAGGTGCGAGTGGATTATATCTAAAGTTTGTATGATTTTGCTATAAAAAAAGCAGTGAATTTGTAATCTACTAGTTCAGAAGTATTGTCTTACGTGTTACCAAAGGCGAATTCAAAACTTTTTATTTTGACGAAAAATTCAATTTTTCCAAAGAGGTATACTCGCAAAAATTGCCGTCTTTCAAAAGTTATTGTAGGTTGTTAACTAATGTTCGCATGCCAACATATTTGTAGCTGCTAAAAACGATTCTGATGTCCAAATTTATCCATCGCTTTTGATTTAGTCTTGAGGAAATGAGAAGCTTTAAAAACCATGTCAAAATTCGAACTATTGAAGGCGCGAGTGGATTATATCTAAAGTTTGAATGATTTTGCTATTAAAAAACTAGTGAATTTGTATTCTACTAGTTGAGAAGTATTGCCTTACGTGTTATCAAAGCTGAATTCAAAACTTTTTATTTTGACGAAAATTTCAATTTTTTCAAAGGGGTATACTCGCAAAAATTGCTATATTTCAAAAGTTATTGTAGGTTAACAAATGTTCGCATGCTAACATATTTGTAGCTGCTAAAAACGATTCTGATGTCCAAAGTTATCTAACACTTTTGATTTAGTCTTGAGGAAATGAGAAACTTTAAAAACCATGTCAAAGATTGAACTTTTGAAGGTGCGAATAGACTATATCTAAAGTTTGAATGGTTTTGCTATAAAAATGGCAGTGACTTTGTATTCTACTAGTTCAGAAGTGTTGTCTTACGTGTTACCAAAGCCGAATTCAAAACTTTTTATTTTGATGAAAATCTCAATTCTTTCAAAGGGTTATACTCGCAAATATTGTTAATTTTCAAAAGTTATTGTATGTTAATAAATGTTTGCATGCTGACATATTCGTAGCTGCTAAAAACGATTCTGATGTCCAAATTTATCTAACACTTTTGATTTAGTCCTGAACAAATATGAATCTTTAAAAATCATGTCAAAATTTGAACTTTTGAAGATGCGAATGAATTATATTTAAAGTTTGTACGATTTTGCTATAAAAAAGTAGCTAATTTGTATTCCACTAGTTTAGAAGCGCTATCCTATGTGTTATCACAGTTGAATTCAAAATTTTTTAATTTGACGAAAAATTCAATTTTTTCAAATATTGCTAATTTTCAAAAGTTATTGTATTGGGTTGGCAACTAAGTACATTCGGTTTTGTAGTATAAAATAAAACATTTTTTTCTTAAACAAAGAATAGTTTTTAATCAATTATATATTTTCCATTTTGCTCAATGACCTTTTGCCATCTTTCTTTCAGCTGCATGATTCGTCGCTCATAAAATTTCTGGTCCTTATCAGCAAAATACTCAACCAGGTGCGAGTGAAGGTCATCGTCATTTGTGAAAGTTTTACCATTCAAAGAATTCTGCAAACTTCGAAATAAATGGTAATCAGATGGTGCTAGATCAGGGCTGTATGGGGGATGTGGCATCACTTCCCAGCCAAGCTCCAATAGTTTCCCACGAGTTGCCAAAGATGTGTGAGGCCTTGCATTATCTTGGTGGAAAACTACACCTTTCCAATTTGACAATTTTGGCCGTTTTTCTTTGATTGCTTCATCCAGTTTTATTAATTGTTGACAGTAAACATCAGAATTGATCATTTGGTTCCTTGGAAGCAGCTCAAAAAACACAACACCTTTGTAATCCCACCAAACCGACAGCATGATCTTTTTTGGATGCAATTCAGCTTTCGATGTGGTTTGAGCTGGTTTATCGTGTTTGCTCCATGATGGTTTTCGAAATATGTTACTGTACAGGACCCATTTTTCATCACCAGTGATGATTCTTTTTAAGAAAGGGTCGGTTTCATTTCGTCTATGGTGCATATCGCAAAAGTTGATTCTTTGTGTTAAATGAATTTCTTTCAATTCGTGAGGTACCCAAATATCAAGCTTCTTAACTAGCCCAAGACATTTTAAATGTTTTTCAATTGTTGTGTGCGATACATGTAGCCTCTCCGCAACCTCTCGAACAGTTATATGACGATCCTCTTCAATTATGACTTTGATTTGTTCATCATCAACTTCAGTAGGCCGACCAGAACGTTGCTTACCTTTGAGGGAAAAATCTCCAGAACGGAATTCTTTATACCAATTCTGACACGTGTGCTCTGTTAAGCAATTAGCACCATAAACTTCACATATCTTTTTGTGAGCCGCAGCAGCTTTCTTTCCTTTACAGAAATAAAATAGTAAAATATGTCGAAAATGTTCGTTTCTGCACTCCATTTAAAATTAACCCATAACTAATAGCTTTAATAAAAATCACGCACTACTTGCTTCTGAAGTTACGTCAATGTGACTAGTATCACGCGACAAACGGTAAAGTACAGCACTAACATACGTTATACAAAAAATAAAGTAACGCTCTCTATCAGTAAAAACCGAAAGTACTTAGTTGCCAACCCAATATGTTAATAAATGTTAGCATGCTGACATATTCACAGCTGCTAAACACGATTCTGATGTCCAAATTTATCTAACACTTTTAATTTAGTCCTGAACAAATAAAAAACTTTAAAAACCATTTCAAAATTTGAACTACTGAAGGCGCGAGTGGATTATATATATCTAAAGTTTGGATGATTTTGTTTTAAAAATGTAGGGAATTTGTGTTCTAGTACTTCACAAGTACTGCCTTACGTCTTACCAAAGCTGAGCTCAAATATTATCAATGAAGCTACACTAAATATTGAGAGTTATCTTTTGAAGGTTGGCACTAAAATATAGTATACTAATAAGGAATCAGTTATCCTCTCTTTTGTAAGCACTGGTACTTGTCTTTCAGTTCTATTAAACGTATGTTGAAAGCGGTTGTGATTCTATGTAAAATTTCAAGTTTTTTTAATAAAGATCCATATTTGTTCCCTATTTTTAGTTACTAATTAATTATTTAATTAATTAATCAAATTTATTATTTATCATAAGTATTTTGCAAATATTGTATTACTAACGTACTTTATTTAAAAACCTAAATTGCAGACGTTTTTTAAAAATCATTAATGATCATAAATTAACGAAATTCTCAAACGTAAATTCACCCAAAACGTCTTTTTACCATCTTCGGAGAATGTTCGAAAAATTCTTTATCCGAAATATACATCTCAAGATTGTAATATGACCCGTCACTTGTTAGCTGAACCCAATCCAACCGTAGAAACGAATCATCCGGCTTCAGTTCGTCCCCTCACATTCAGGAACGTAATTCCGGATGTCTTCTCGAGGTGTACCTTTCCACTGACACGTTAATAATGCCACATAATCGTAAAATTTCAGAGGATACGTGTGCCTAATACCTCCTGTTTAAGGGTCTACGCGTATAAGTAATGCCAGTTCCGGATGATCGTGGCTAAGACGTAACAAAGGAAGTAGAACGAGGCGTCGTAATAATAAAACCTTTTCGGGAAGTTATTGTTATAATTAATTACATTAATGTCTATATATACATATATATATATATATATATATATATATATATATATATAAGGTGAAATTCATGGATTATCGTCAGGTAGGGCGATTCTACCATTTGATTAATTCCGAGTCGACAATCCTAATATCCTTGTATGTATTACAAATAAAAAGTTTAAATATAAAATGTTGAATAATTATAAAGAAAATCAAAGAAGGAAATAAATTTGATTTAGCTTGCAATTCGTTTAAATCCAATTTAATTTAATTTATTTAACAAAGTGATTTATAAAATAAATTATGTTCAAAAGTCTATAAGAAAGTTTCTATAGTAGTCTAAAGATACAACATAAGAAATGGTACTCTAACACTATCCATATTTCTCGGAAAGAATCCACATTCAGATACACGTTCACAAACAAAATTAAAAATATCTAATCATTTAGGAGATAGAGTCGCAAGAAGATGGTATTTTACTCAAAATATGCAATTTAGTTAGTTCCTATGATCTATTCTTTCTTCGTGGTAGATTAATAAGGATTCGTGAACAAAATTACATATATTTTAAAGCTCGAAGAGTTTAGCAAACGTAATTAGGTATTATTTCAAATTTTGTATGGCTAAAATGGTTTATAAATTTAAAAGAATCGAAATGGAAGTATGAAGAAAGAAATTACAAAATGTTCCTTGTCGTAATTCTGAAAACCAAACAAATGACTTGAAAACAAGGGAGTATAGTACAGAGTATTGACGTGATATTCTTACGAAAACTAGAAAAGAAAACTACAAGAGACTGTGTACATGAGATCACATATAGAGAAAAGCCGCACACAAAAGCAGGTAATATCATCATCCATAAGTCAGCTAAGATGGTTTGGTCACACTCAAAGAATGAGTCTTCGCAGTCGGACTAATAAGAAAAATCTTTGAAGCAAAGCCAATAGGACACGGACCTCGAAGATGATCAAGAAAAATTCGAATACCTTAATTAGAGAAAATCTATCCACAAGAGCAATTAACAGTGAGAAAGTCAACTAAGATGGTTTCGTTATCCTCCAGGAATGAATCCATATAGTAAGATGAAGAAAATGGTGTATACCATAATTAGAGTAGTTAGCATCATAAACCAAGGAAATCAGTTGTGATAGTTTGGTCATCTTCAAGGAAGGAATCCATACAGACAGACTAATAAGAAAAATCTTTGAAGCAAAACCAATACGACACTGACCTCGAGAATGATCAAGAAAAATTCGAATACCTTAATTAGAGAAAATCTATTCACAAGAGCAATTAACAGCGAGAAAGTCAACTAAGATGGTTTCGTTGTCCTCAAGGAATGAATCCATACAGTAAGATGAAGAAAAAGGTGTATACCATAATTAGAGAAGTTAGCATCATAAACCAAGGAAATCAGCTGTGATAGTTTGGTCATCTTCAAGGAAGAGATCCATACAGACAGACTAATAAGAAAAATCTTTGAAGCAAAACCAATACGACACTGACCTCGAGAATGATCAAGAAAAATTCGAATACCTTAATTAGAGAAAATCTATCCACAAGAGCAATTAACCGCGAGAAAGTCAACTAAGATGGTTTCGTTGTCCTCAAGGAATGAATCCATACAGTAAGATGAAGAAAAAGGTATATACCATAATTAGAGCAGTTTGCATCATAAACCAAGGAAATCAGCTGTGATAGTTTGGTCATCTTCAAGGAAGAGATCCATACAGACAGACTAATAAGAAAAATCTTTGAAGCAAAACCAATAAGACATGGACCTCGAAGATGATCAAGGTAAATGTGAATACCTTCATTAGAGAAAATCTACCCACAATAGTAGTTAATGTCGAGAAAGTGAGCTAAGATGGTCTGGTCATCTTCAAAGAATGAATCCATACTGTCAATCTAGCAAGTTATGAAGTAAAACCAATAGGGCACAGACTTCGAGGACGATCAAAAAAGACGTGAATATTATATTTAGAAAAAACCTACATACAAAAACAGTTAACACTAAGGTGATTTGGTTTTGGAAGAATGAGTCCATATAGCCAGCCTAGCGAGACAAATCTATGAAGCAAACCAATAGGACACAGACGTTGAAGACGACCACAGAAAACGAAAAATATCATAATTAGAAAAAACTTGTTTACAGACGCAGTTAACACAAAAAAGTCAGCTAAGATGGTTTGGTTACCTTAAAGAATGAATCTATACAATCAGACTAATAAGACAAATCTATGAAGCAAAATCCCGAGGAAGATCAAGAAAAACGTGTATACCATAATAAGAGGAAACCAATCAACAAAAGCAGTTAGCGTCATAATCCAAGGAAATCAGGTAGGATGGTTTGGTTATCCTCAAAGAATGAATTCATGTAGTCAGTCTAGCAAGAGATATCTATGAAGCAAAACAATAGGACACAGACGTCGAAGACGACTACAAAAAACGAAAAATACCATAATTAGAAAAAACTTATTTCCAGACGCAGTTAACACAAAAAAAGTCAGGTTAGATGCTTCGGTCTACCTCAAAGAATCTATTCACGGAGACAGACTAACAAGAAAAGTCTATGAAACACAACCAATATATACAGACCTAGACCGGTACGGACCAGAACTAATATATGAAGACATAGAGGATAACCAAGATAAAGGTGTATGCAAGAACTAAACAAGGCAGCCAAGGACAAAGGAGTGGAATGAAACAACATTAAAAGATTAACACAAGATAGGAAAAATTGGAAAAAACTGTAAAAACAACCACTCAGAAATAAAAAAGGTACGAGTAGAAAACGAGCTTAAATTAAGTAGGCGATGTATAAATATTTTCTAAGAAAATTCAAGGTTATATAGGTCAAAATATCTATTTTAACACCTTTTAATTGGTCTAATATCAGCAAGATTAAAAACATTAAATATTCGTAAGTACAAAAACTGATTAATCAATGAAAGAAAGAAGAAAATCATAGAACTAAATCTCTACTTTTTGTAATATCAGATCCATCATGCTTTTTCTACCTAAAAGGAATCAATAGAAAGCTATATATTCTCTGAAATATTTCTAAACATTCCTCATTACACAAAAAAGATCTAAACGTTCATCGACAAATTACATATATTTATATACCAGTACTACCAATTCCTGTTAATTCCCTGTTTTTGTGCCATTGGATCTTAAGTTGGAGTTACGACGCTCGTTATCTGGAAAGTTTTTGTTTTTTGTTTTATGTCTGCCAAAGAGAAAAAAGTAAAAAAGAAAAACAGAAATGACAAAAACTCGAAGGAAGGAAAAGAAAGGGAAAACGAGGTAATAATGACCTGTCGTTGAAAGGGAAAATGTCATAAGAAAAGGTATGTGAGCAAGTCCTGTGTGTTGAGTGTTCTGAAACTTATTTGTTCTCTCAACACGGGATAGACGTATGAGTTTATTGCTTCCTGTCTCAAAAAAAAAAATGAATGTTTTAGTTCCAGTGTTGGATTGATTTCTAAATATCTATATCTTCTTATAATGCAGATATACAGTTCTTTACCTCTGAATTATAAGTGATTCTAGTTTAGAGGGTAGAGATTGGACATACAGGCTGTTTACGTATAATACGAACAATTGGCTTGGCAACTAAGTACTTTCGGTTTTTACTGATAGAGAGCGTTGCTTTATTTTTTGTATAACGTATGTTAGTGCTGTACTTTACCGTTTGTCGCGTGATACTAGTCACATTGACGTAACTTCAGAAGCAAGTAGTGCGTGATTTTTATTAAAGCTATTAGTTGTGGGTTAATTTTAAATGGAGTGCAGAAACGAACATTTCGACATATTTTACTATTTCATTTCCGTAAAGGAAAGAAAGCTGCTGCGGCTCACAAAAAGATATGTGAAGTTTATGGTGCTGATTGCTTAACAGAGCGCACGTGTCAGAATTGGTATAAAAAATTTCGTTCTGGAGATTTTTCCCTCAAAGATGAGCAACGTTCTGGTCGGCCAACTGAAGTTGATGATGACCACATCAAAGTCATAATTGAAGAGGATCGTCATATAACTGTTCGAGAGGTTGCGGAGAGGCTACATGTATCGCACACAACAATTGAAATATATTTAAAATGTCTTGGGCTAGTTAAGAAGCTTGATATTTGGGTACCTCACGAATTAAAAGAAATTCATTTAACACAAAGAATCAACTTTTGCGATATGCACCTTAGACGAAATGAAACCGACCCTTTCTTAAAAAGAATCATCACTGGTGATGAAAAATGGGTCCTGTACAGTAACATAGTTCGAAAACGATCATGGAGCAAACACGATAAACCAGCTCAAACTACATCGAAAGCTGAATTGCATCCAAAAAAGATCATGCTGTCAGTTTGGTGGGATTACAAAGGTGTTGTGTTTTTTGAGCTGCTTCCAAGGAACCAAACGATCAATTCAGATGTTTACTGTCAACAATTAATAAAATTGGATGAAGCAATCAAAGAAAAACGGCAGAATTGTCAAATCGGAAAGGTGTAGTTTTCCACCAAGATAATCCAAGACCTCAAACATCTTTGGCAACTCGTGGGAAACTACTGGAGCTTGACTGGGAAGTGATGCCACATCCCCCATACAGCCCTGATCTAGTACCATCTGATTACCATTTATTTCGAAGTTTGCAGAATTCTTTGAAACTTTCACAAATGACGATGATTTTCACTCGCACCTGGTTCACTTTTTTGCTGATAAGGACCAGAAATTTTATGAGCGCGGAATCATGCAGCTGAAAGAAAGATGGCAAAAGGTCATTGAGCAAAATGGAAAATACATAATTGATTAAAAACTATTCTTCGTTTTAAAAAAAAGTGTTTTATATTATACTACGAAACCGAAAGTACTTAGTTGCCAACCCAATAATTATGTATAGACGTCGATCGGTCATTTTTTAATATAAGAACTACTTTTCACCACGGCGTACGTTGATCTTTGAGACAAATGTGGAAACTTACGTCATGCTGCATACATTTTGTCAGTCTTACCCATTTTGCGCTACGCAACAACAGTTGTGAATAATGTGTGTTATTTATAAAGCAAAACATAAGTGATATATTTTACGCATTCACCGCAAGGTCGCCCGTTTGTTCGAACATTCGCCTTGTTACGACCCTGGTCCGCGAGAAAAATATCCCAACTCTAGTTTCACACGCTATTCATTATAATACAAAGTAACAATAATTTTAAGAAATGTCCTTGACATAATGTATATATTTTAGTAGATAAAATTTGTGTGTGTGTTTCTCTTTTGAGTTAATATGAAATATATAGTCTCTTTTAGACCTTTAGTCTTTCTAAAAAATCGATCTTTATTTCAAAAAATCGACCTCACACAAACAAATATATAATTAATCACAAAAAAGGATGATGATTTTGTTAGTTTTTTATTTTCTGAACTTACATGAAAAGGGATTTGCTTTGTTTTATTTTAAATCAATTGTCGCTGTCCGCTACTAATTTTCTAGCATATTTACCACATATTCTGCATGCTGACGAATTATTTCATTGTACATCTTAAGAAAAACCCTAGAGAATGTAAACAATGCAAATACGTTGGGATGACATTACAATTTAACTGGGTATATTCAATGTCTTAAACACACAATCTTTTAAGTTTGCACATATCAAAATAGGGGGGTTTAAAAATGCAACACATCCATTCTAGGGAAATAGTTGACCATTAAATCTAATCGTAAAAATAAATAAACACGTATAACACAACACAGACGTGGTCAGTTATGTATTTCGTTCGAGAAGCAGTGCAAACACAACACAACAGAATTGGAAAAAAAAATAATTAAAATTAAATTTGTTCTCTTACTAAAACATTTGTATTTTATTGCGATGATTTCTGTCCAACATTGGGGATATTTCATCATCATGATTTACACCTGAACACCAGAATCATAAGAAAAGAAAAAAAATTATAAATTGGTCTATTTTGTTTTTGTTTTTTTTTAAAAATTGAACTTGTATTGTGTCATAGAGTGTACATATTCAAATATCTTCTGAGATTTAAAAACAATTAGATAATACACGTAGATTAGTGACAAATTATAAGTTTCTTCTTAGAAGATTGTACATATTTGTGAACTATTGGGTTGCAAAAATTTCGTTTTTTGTCTAGTGTTGTTATCTGTATTTTTAATGAACTAATTTAATGCTAAAGTCTAGTTATTATATATTTCGACAGCTCACATTTAAAGGCTTATTTTTAAGGAAAAAGTTTTTCATTATCTTTATTTTAGTTTCGTCTTTATTGAAAATAAAATTTAAAAGAAGGCGTTTTTGAAATATTTTGCTTTTCTATTACCAAAAAGATAAAAACACAGCCGAAGAAAGAAAAAAATTTGAAGGGTATGGAGGAGACATCTTCACAGAACGCCGAGTCAATATTGGTTTGCAAAATTTCTGATAATTTCTATGCACCTCGTTCTGGAGTTCGTGTTTAAGCTGATGAAGCTAAAATAAATGTAAAAACTCCAAATAACAATTATTAATGGTTCATGATCACGTGAAACGATTTCGGTTTTACATCAAAGCTAGATATTTGGGTTCCACACCTTCGAAGAAAGAAAAAAACGTTTGATTTACTTTTAAAACATAAGAAAACGATCCATTTCTGAAGCTTCTTTTCATTTGTCGTGATATGAAACAAAATTTAAAAAGAGGCGTTTTTGAAATATTTTTTTCTTACTTTTTACGAAAACCTAGTCGAAGAAAGAAAAAAATTTGAAGGGTATAGAGGAGACATCTTCACAGAACGCCGAGTCAAAATTGGTTTGCAAAATTTCTGATAATTTCTATGCACCTCGTTCTGGAAGTCCAGTTTAAGCTGATGAAGTTAAAATAACTGTAAAAACTCAAAATAACAATTATTAATGATTCATGATCATGTGAAACGATTTCGGTTTCACATCAAAGCTAGATATTTGGGTTCCACACCTTCGCAAAGAAAGAAAGTTGCTCCATCACATTGACGTCTGTGATTTACTTTTAAAACGTAAGAACGCGATCCATTTCTGAAGCTTCTTTTCATTTGTCGTGATATGAAACAAAATTTAAAAAGAGGCGTTTTTGAAATATTTTTTTCTTACTTTTTACGAAAACATAGTCGAAGAAAGAAAAAAATTTGAAGGGTATAGAGGAGACATCTTCACA
Organism: Dermolepida albohirtum; assembly: GCA_031893035.1. Taxonomy (NCBI): domain Eukaryota; kingdom Metazoa; phylum Arthropoda; class Insecta; order Coleoptera; family Scarabaeidae; genus Dermolepida; species Dermolepida albohirtum. The sequence goes on along the minus strand of JAVIWB010002793.1, from coordinate 131,572 downwards.
GAACGCCGAGCCAAAATTGTTTTGCAAAATTTCGTTCTGGTAATTTCTATGTGAAATATGCACCTCGGTCTGGAAGATCAGTCGAAGCAAATGAAGATAAAATAAAGGTAAAAATGCCGAATAACAACTATTAACTGTTCATGATCATGTGAAACGATTTGGTTTTACATCAAAGCTTTATATTTTATTTCCACGTATTCTCAAAGAAAGCTTTGCTCCACAATACTAACGTCAGTAATTTGCTTCTGAAACATGAAAAAATTATCTATTTCTGAAGCGAATTTTAACTAGGAACGAAAAATGGATTCTTTACAAAAATGTTGAATGCAAATGACCGGGCAGTAGTAGAGATAGTCCCGCTCAAAATACTTCGAAAGCTGATATCACTGGCCAACAAATCTCAACTTCCTGTTTTGCCATTAACTAATGTACATATTAAACTTTATGGAAAATATATAAACATTTACTAGAATAAAAGATAGATCAAGTTAGCTATAATTTCGTTTAGATATTCATCAAAAGATTTTTGTAACATACTTTAATGTATACTTAATATTTTTTCAATTACAAATATTACGAAATATTGCATTGTCTCTTACAAAACAACATCTGCAGTGTCAGTTCTTGTTGTTGTTAATTTCCATAAACAAAGAAAGTACTAACTCTTCGAACAACCCAATACATTAAACTGGACGTACACAGTGGTTTAAAAAATATTTTTTAAAACTTATAATTTGTTACTTTGAAGTTGGATGCATTTTGTTCGGCGATCAAAAACACATAAATAATTCGAGATAAATGTCTAATAATAACATGAAATGTATATACATTACAGAATGATAAAAAAATATTAAAGTTTATTTCATGCAATGTAACTTTAAATATTAAGAAACTGGTTCAAAACCGTTTAAAACGATTTCTAATTTTTACTTTAATATATTTTTATTATTCTATTACTATTTAAAAAACAATTGTTTTATAATTTTAAAGGCTCAAATTAAAGTAGTTACTTTCGCAGAAGACAAAGCAACACTTTAGTGAAACATGTGTGGATAATGACATTATAAAAGTAGTAATACGTTTTACTAACGTAGGTGTAATTCAGCGTTTATATAATAGGGAGGCGCATTTAGGCTATAAAAACATTTATATACAGAAAAATACTGAGATGAAATGCCTATTTCCATTTTTTCTGCACCTCCTTTTGTATATTTCGTTGAGTAAGTGTCCAAACTTTCCTTATTAGATCCAAAAAAGGATTTTTTGGAAATGCTATGCTCCTTGTTCACTATTGAGACAAAGTGTGTTTTACGAAGATTTAAGGTTGATATATAACCCCTTTCCTCATAAATTTTCGTATTCCGTATACGTATTTCGAGAAATAAGTTATCATCATCAGCAGATAATAAATCGCAGTGTCGTACCTAGAAACTACGGGAAAAATCGGCACGAAACAAATTGCATACACGATTTGTACCGTCGAAAGCCAAAACGCACAGTGAGTGTGCGTTTTGTTTGACAGATCTTTGAGATACATCTTCGTTAATACTTAGTATTTATTTGACATGGAAATAGCGCCAACAAGGGGTGCGAATTTTTTGACCGAGCTTGGCAGAAACATATAAACAATTCAAAGTTTAGTAATTGGTTATAATTTTCTTGTGATGGATCAAGTGGTCATAGCATATTTGACACTTCATACAGTCTCTTTTGACATCAATTTCAGGTGTATTTCTTGCAAGGTTTGATTCAATTTTCACAATTTCCTCTTGTCATATTTTTGTTTAACGCGTTTTGAAAGTTTGGCAGGAATTGACAGTTGTCTTAACCAGAAACAATCCACCATCATTGGCTGTTATCAGTCATGGACCAGGTAAGGCCAGGAAATACATCGAAGAGGAACTGGGGGTCGAATTAATAAGGTTCGAGACCGACACTTTCACCCAATGGCACTAAGAGACCGACTCTCCAATACTGGATCAATTGCTGATTTTTAGTTATGTAATGAAGTCCATTCTACGACTCTTCGAACCATTTGTCACCGAATCGGCTATTTCATCTTATATCGATCACATTTTGTTACCATATACAGCTCAACAGCGGCAGCAGCGTTTTTGGATTGCTGTAAGTTGCGAATGCACTGAAACGTGGAGTGGCTTAGGGTGGTATTCAGAGACGAATCTATTTTAATTAGACATGTATCATGGCCGCAAGAGGATCAGAGGAAGACGTTGAGGAACGTTGCGATATTCAATTTTCTGTTGAAAGGCGTAAGCACCGAGTCGTGGGAGTTATGACATTGCATGCTATAGCATATGGGAGTAGTCCAGTTGGTGTTAATTAGAGGTACCATGAATGTCCAGCGTTACAACCCCATACTTTAACATATCTTCAGTAGTTCGAAGATCCACTTTTACAGCAAGATAATGCCCGTTTCACGTAGCGGGAACTTCTTTGAATAGTTTAGAAGAGCCCCATGTCAATATTTTATCATGACTATCCAGATTTCTCAACCCCGTTCCACCTTGCGGGAACTTCTCTGAATAGATTCGAAGAGCCCCATCGATATCTAATCAAGGCTATCCAGATTTCTCAACCTCTCGCCAGTTGAACATGAACAAGATGTTATAGGAAGAAAACTCTAGAATTTAGCGAATCCTTCGCAAACAATTTTCTCTTTAATTATAAAATTTAATCTTTGATTTTTCAATTTTTTTCATGAGTGTTGTAGGTGGACAAAACTCCCGGTCTTTTTATAACACTTTGTATAGAAAGTATTTCAAAAGTTTTGGAGTGATCCTCGTATATTGTTTTTTAAAATTTAGATTTAAACTTTAATTGTCGAATTTTATATTTATATATATATATATATATATATATATATATATATATATATATATATGTATGTACTACAACTTAATTATATTTGCTTAAAAATAGACGTTCTCTGATCTATGTGTACCTTGTCATACGAATCTAATTTCAATTAAATTCTCGATATTTTATTTTCCATTATTGACTACGGACTTCCGTCCAATAATAGAAATATTAGGAAATAAAATAGAAATTGAGTTATTACGCTTGCAGTCACATATAAAATCAGTTCGTTTCGACGTAAAGCACCGTATAAAACAGTAATGAAAAACATTCTATGAAAAAGCGACTATTTTCATCGTTCTTCCTTCAAGATGTTTATAGAGTGGTATTTCATGTTCTTCCTGAGTTTAAATTTGAGAATCCTTAGCGAGAACGTAATAAAGAAAAGCAGTAAAATGATATATAAGGCCTCTGTACCTGTTTATGTGAATCCATATTTCTATTGTTGATTGAAGTATGACTTGAGCTATTACAATTTAATTATGTATAAATGGTCCGAGACTTCATCGCATATTTTATTAAATATTTACCGCCAATTCGAAATTGCAATTAGTTTTAATGAAAAGAGTGCAAATTTCTCAAAAATTTCATTCCAAAATTTGACTACTTGTAAAGCTTCGTGTGTGTTTCAGTAAATGTATTTTAGTATATTATGTACAGTGCTTGTGAAAAGATTCATCCAAAATGTGGTGATAATTTTCGTACTCTAAATGAGAAAATGGGGATTTGGTCAACAAAAGATTACGCTCACTTAGTAGTGCAGGAAAATGTTAACGTAAAATTATCAGTACCCGAAATGGCGTTGAATGAGTTGAAGCTTACGAAATAAAATTATCTTTTCCAGTTAACTATAAGAAAAACCATTTTGACAGTGACTTGTTGTTTTAATACTTGTTAGGGTGAGGAGTAGATTAGATCTGGACTCTTTACATTTCTGTTCCAAGACATTTATGTAGCCTATAGATAGCAGAGATTGTGAGCGTTTTTAAATTTTTTTAAATTGTGTACCTGCCTAAAAACTTCGTTTTAAATATTAATTGATATTTTAATCACTAAGGTTGATATATAACCCCTTTCCACATTAACTTTTGTAATTTTGTATACGCATTTCGACAACCAAGTTGTCATCATCATCAGATAATCGCAAAGTGTCGCACCTGGTAAACCACAGCGAAAAATACCTGTACGAAAACAAACTCCGTACGCGATCTACACCGTTGAGAACCAAAATGTACACTGTGTGGAAAGGGGTTATATATCAACCTTAGTGATTAAGTTAATCAACCACAAGCTCCATCAAATTCAACTTCAATTAATTGATAGTTTATAAAAGCAACATCTGGTATTTCTTTCTGCTTTTTATCTTATATTAGGTACATCTGTATGTGCATTTTGTAAGTTCCTGTTGTTACATGCTTGTATATACAGGGAGATGACAATTTGTTTCTTTATTATTTTTTAAGATATTAATTTGCTATAAATATAATTGAGATTGATAATGTTCCTTCAATCATTTATTGTGTTTTGATCTTTTTGATTTGTACCATTTTCTTAATTATACGTTCATTGTATTTGTTTCCTATTTCCAGGATTTTGGTGTTGTCAAAGTCAAATTTATGTTTTTTCTCTAAAGCATGTTTTGATAAGACTATCACATTTATTTTGTTACAGATTAGACTGTATTTGTGCTCATATATTCTTTTATGTAGATATTATTTTGTTTGTCCTACATATGTACCTTCACAAAATTGATATTTTATTTTATATATACTGTGTGTTTGTTTTTTTAGGTGTTTCATGTTTAATTTTGGTAAAAAAGAATTTGTTTGTATTTTTCGGCTTTATTGTTGCATTTTTCAAAGAGTTCGTTTAGGTTTTTTGATAGGTATGGTACATATGGTAAAGTCATGAATTTTTTTTGTAGTTGTTGGTGGTGATATTCTCGGTGTTCTCTATATTTACAATCTCTATTTTGTTTTCTTTGTTTTCGAGTGTAAATAACTTTTTTCGATGTCTTTTTTCTATGAATTTAGTTATTTTTTGAAAGTGTTTTAATTTTATTTATGTTTCTGGTAATGTTCCTTTTGTCTGTTTTATTAACTCATTGCTCGAAATGCACAACAAAATAAAGTAAAAGATTATAAGTAGGACAGAACGACCAACATATTAAAAAAGAAAAAAAATATCTATTACGTAAGTTTTTCTTTTGTTTTTCATAAGTAAGTGTTATGTTTGTCCTGTTACTAGTAATTCGTATATACCGTGAATATATTTTATAATGCAACATGCACATACATACCTAACGTAATAATGAAATGACAGCAATGTATTTTAGCGTGTATTTTATTTTGCAACATAGGATGTGAAATACAGTAGTTGAACAAAATTTAAAAACTAATTTAACAAATTTTCAAAAATGTCACCATTGACGGCCAGACAGTATCCTAAGCGATTGTAGAATTCATTTATTGTATTTTGTATCTGCTCTGGAGTTATTTCTCTTGCAGCAACTCGTATTCATATTTCGTATTTATTCGTATTTCTGATACATGACCAAAGAAAGAAATCGTTTGGAGACAGGTCTGGTGACCTTGCGGACCATTCTACTTCTCCTCCACGGCCTATCCAACGGTTTGGAAATCTTTGGTTGAAAAATGTTCTAACCAAATGAGAATTATGTGCCGGCGCGCCATCATGCTGGTACCAAATCTCACCATCAATATTTAAAGCGTGGAGGGCTGGCATAACTCTGTACTCAAGCAATTCTAAATATTTTTCTCCTGTAAGAGTACCCTCAATAAAAAACGGTCCTACAATATGGTGTCCAATCAACCCAGTCCAAACATTGACTTTCTGTGGCCGCTGAGTCCTTGTGATATGATGTCTATGCAAATTTTGTCTACTCCAGTAGCGGCAGTTCTGTGAATTTACTTCACCATTTACATAAAATGTTGCTTCATATGTAAAGCAAATTCTGCGTAGTAAAGTATCATCATTATGAAGCTTATCCAACATGATTTCGCAAAAGTTACTTCTTCTTTCTGTATCATTCGCAATTAGTTCCTGATGGTTTTGAAAATGATACGACTTAAAATGTTCTCGTTTTAGTAGTTTATGCACGGAAGATTTGCTTACATTTGTAGTTTGTGCTAAAGCTCTTGTGGAGAGCATATTATTATTTTCGATTGTTTGTAGAATTTCATCTCTTTTGGCGTCAGTAATAACATATCTTGACCTATTCTTTTTTTTATGATTAGGAACCATGCATCCATTATTTTTATACTTCTGTACTAACCTACTTATTGTAGTTGGACTCGGTCTTGGACGGTCAGTATATGTAATTTGAAACAAATCTGCTACTCTCCTATACATACCTCAAAAATAGAGTAAATTATTTTGACATCCTATGTTGCAAAATAAAATACACGCTAAAATACATTGCTGTCATTTCATTATTACGTTACTCTAGCAACTAGTGTATGTATGTGCGTGTTGCATTATAAAATATATTCACGGTACGATATGTGTGTATTAACCAGTATACTTTGTAATCATCATCGTTAAAGATATTTTCTGGGTTGTATTTACAACACGTCGTGTTAGTTTTTGCGAGTTGATGTTTCTGTGCAAGTTTCTTGGTGTATAATTTTTGCTGCAGCATCGTCTCTCTATAATTTCCTTTCCAGCAAGTAGTTTAGACCCTTCCGTTATATATTATTGTTATTTTAAAGCATGAATACTATTCCGAAAGATAAAATTGATTTCATGTATTTTTTGCTATTTTTAACATTATGCAAGAAAATCCAGATTAAATCTATACTTCCTTAATAATTAGCACAATACTCTTTTCACTCGTGAAGAATAAATGAGAAAAATGCAGAAAGTAGAATAACAACAATGCACTAACGAATTTGATATTTGAAAACATTGCACATATACGTTTTTAAAAATTTGTATTACGTTCTTCTAACTCTGTGAGAACGTAATACTAATGTATAGTTAACAGTAATGATAGTTATTTAATATTTAATTGAGTTTCGTTTTTTTCTTTCATAAACATAGTTCCTAGACTATTATCAAATAATTGAATTATTTATTTAAATATTAACAGTAGCAAATATATGTTTTTAAAACAATAAAATGTTTTTCTTAAAAATTGAACAAAATCTCTTATTTGTATATATTTATACACCACATGTTGGATAAAACTGGTATATTATCCAATCCAAACAGTACTAATGATGATTTGCAGCTACTTAATTTTTTCTGTGCACATTACCTAAAATGATACATAATAATGGACCAGTTGTGTGAGTTGCAGAAATGTGAGAGTTTTTGATTTCTTACACGACGAGTTTCTACGTGTTCAATGTTACTGTACAAATGTGAAATATCAAGTTAGATTCAAATCTTTTGCTTTACTAAACATCTGTTCATTTTAGCATACCTGACACCATTTGCGAAACTGGGATACCATAACGATGATTTAGAAAAGAAAAATTACGAATTAGTAACACAATAAATACCGTTCGGCACACAATAATCTAATTTAAAAATACAAACATGGTTTAATCGGTAATTTTATTATATTATTATGTTTTGGTAATTACCAAAAGAAAAAGAAGATATTTGAATATGCATTTATGGAATCCAATGTGTTATGGGCTAGGAAAACAAACTGATATTTACCGATTTTTTGGCCAGGGACGCCCATTAAATCTTTGGGATGGTTGGATTTGATAGCATTCATTCTTCTGTTTTGAGCGTTTGGACCGGCCATGGGGCCGCCGGGTGGACAACCACCCGGACCCGTGGGCGCCTGTCCTGGAAGCCGAGGTCCTCTTGTTGGTTCCACCGGTAATACACGTCTACGTTTTTTCGGTAGCTTAGCTCGCGCCTAGAATGTAACGAATGAATGTAGAATTTAAAAACAGTAAAAACAGAATGGGTATCAAAATATTTGCAATATATTCTAGAGGACTAAGCTTTTGTGCTAATCAAAAAATGTAAATAAAGGGTTTTCCAATAGGGACTTGACAACTTTTCATTCAATTTGTGAACGCACCCTTTCACTAATCATCGAACTGTCACTGTCAATTTATTTAGTAAACTTAACATTTTCGTCATGGTAAAGTACACGAACGAACAACGTCTGCAAATTATAAAAATTTACTACAGAAATTCGGAGTCGGTGACCGCTACTTTAAGAGCGTTTACTCCGATTTTCGGTCATAATTCTCGCCCTAGTAGACAGGCAGTAACAAGTTTAGTGCAAAAATTTGAGTCTACATATTCGTTGTGTGATGTTGCCGTGCCAGTGAGACAACGGGTTGGTCGAAGTGTCGAAAATATCGCTGCCGGTGAAACGTCCGTAGCAAATGATCCAAATCAGTCAATTCCACGGCGTTCTCAAGAGTTGGGCATCACCTAAACCACTTTATGGCTAATTTTGCGTAAGGATCTTGGTTTACAGCCATACAAGACCAAGCTGACTCAAGAATTGAAGCCGATGGACCATTTGAAGCGACGTACGTTCTCCGATTGGGTTCTGGAAAAGATGCGCCAAGATGATCAATTTCATCGCAAAATCATTTTCAGTGACGAAGCTCATTTTTGGCTCAATGGGTTCGTCAATAAGCAAAATATGCGTTATTGGTCGGGTGAAAATCCACATGTGCTTCATGAAACACCACTTCATCTACAAAAAATAACTGTTTGGTGCAGTTTGCATGCCGGCGGCGTCATAGGGCCATATTTTTTAGTCGACGATAATAATCGTCACGTTACTGTGAATGGTAATCGTTATCGCGCCATGATTACCGATTATTTTTGGCCTGAATTAGAAGATATGGACTTGGACAACATGTGGTTTCAACAGGACGGTGCCACAAAGCACACAGCATACGTTACAATCGATTTATTGAAGAGTAAGTTTGATGAGCGTGTTATCTCAAGAAATGGACCAGTCGATTGGCCGCCTCGTTCGTGCGATTTAACGCCTCTAGACTTTTTTCTTTGGGGCTACGTCAAGTCATTGGCATAGGCCAACAAGCAAACAACGTTTGAAGAGCTCAGAGCCAACATTGAACGTGAAATAGCAGCCGTTTCGGCCGAATTGTGTGTCCGAGTCATCGAAAATTGGGTCCAACGAATCGACCGCTGCAAACGTGCCCGCGGTGGCCATATGAACGAAGTTGAGTTCCATTCATAAATATTTTGATTGTACTTCAACCCGATAATAAAGTTTTCGAAATATCTCAAATGGTCTGCATTTTATTTTGAAAAAAGGTTGTCAAGTCCTTATTGGAAAACCCCTTAAAAGTCCTTTCCACAATAATGCTCGTCAAAAGCTATACACACACTTCATGTCTGTAGCCCTCCGACCTCTTGGAACATAGCTCAAGAATACATAAGTGATACATTAAAACTAATATACGATATGAAATAAAAGCAAAAATAAGCATTCTTCGAATGTATTAAGTCAAAACAAATACCAGACATGAATATTATCACAATATTTATTAGTTCACTCAATCGAAATAGAGAATGTACGATACTTATTCGTTAAGTAAGGTACATAAAATGAATCTGTGATAACAAGTAACAGCGTATCACACAAAGTATCACTACAAAACGATTTCTTCATAAACAAAGCACCCTTTTTTTTCTTCTTGTCCCAAGTGATTATATACCAAACCGATCCAGTAAGATGTTATCAAAATTTAGCTCAGAATAATCATCAACCACTCTAAACACTAAATATTTCAGAAATACACAGTCTGTCGTATAGAAAACCGAACTTCTTCAAAATCCTTAGTGGCGCCATCTATTAAAAAAAATATGCATCGGTAAGGTAGATCTTCCACCAATGTTGTGTCAAAATATTATGCTATTTACATAATTAGAAACAGAGAAATTGCGTATAAAGTAATAGTGTGTATTTGGTATTGGTCGAAAAATGAATTTTGAATAAAGAGCAAACATCAAGTTCTGTTTTAAACTCGGCAAATCGTTTACTGAAACATTTAATTTGATGAAACAATTATATAGTGATGCATGTTTATTAAACTATGAGTGTGTATGAGTGGTATAAACGTACAGTCGTACAGACATAAATGACGACGAACATCCTGGTGCAAAAAAAATCTGTGGTTACGGAAAGAAACATCGAACTAGCGTGTGAATTTACCAGAAATGGGCCTAAATGCTGATTGCGATATGTGGGAATGGAATTAAATATTTCTAAAGATTCAATTCATAGCATTTTGACACAACATTTGGGACTGAGAAAGATTTGTGTAAGGTTTGTACCACAGAAGTCAACTGAACTCAACATTATACAGACTTGATTAAAGCCTCAAAAAAGGATGAAAACTTCAGGTATTCTGTTGTAATTAGCGATGAGATGTGGTGTTTTCACCGAACTTGACTCCCTGTTATTTCTATATATTCTCCAAACTACATTTGTCGATGAAAGGAAAGCGCTATGCCGACGTCGAAGCCATTAAAAATTCATTCGGCATATTAATTGGTCATGCAAAACGTTGTATTGAAGCCGAAGGCGACCACTTCGAATAAAATGATTGAATTTTACCAAAATAGTAAGCTTTTGTTTTTATTTTAAAACAGTTCGGTTTTTTCTGTGACAGATTGTGTACTTTGTGTGTTTGGCTTTTGACGGCGCGTGCAGAGCATGCAGTAGTGTGTTTTATTTATTTACATTTTTTTGATAAATTCAATCAATCACAGTTTCCATTAAAACTTACCTTTAAGTTTTTGTAGATTCATATTCAATTTTGGTACTACTGTATTGATACTACTTTTCAAAAACTTGGCGCGTGTTTTTTTTTTAAGGAAATAAAGAAATGAAAATGCGCACTTTGATTTTACATTTTAAATTTTTTATCAAATTTCAAATACTCAACCGAATCTTCAGTTTGGAATACAGATTAATTTGTCGTATGGCGTATGGCATAGTATAAAGATGCCAATGACTCTAACATGATTTTTCCGACAACCCAATAGTTTAGCAGAAGACTTTGTAAAAGCTATTTTAATTCGAAATGCATTTGAACGAATATTATAAATTACCTGCGTATGACTATAATACATGGCAAAATTGGATACTATGACGGGCACTGGCAGAGCAATGGTTAGTACACCAGCCAAAGCACAGAGAGCGCCCACAAACATTCCTATGTACGTTTTCGGAACCATGTCTCCATATCCTACGGTGGTCATCGTCACCAGAGCCCACCACAATCCTAACGGTATGCTTTTGAAATCGTTGTGGGGATTTATCTGGATCCTCTCGGCGTAGTACACTAAACTAGCAAATATAACTATACCCAAAACTAGAAAAAACACCAACAGTGTCAGCTCTTTTGCGGACGCCCGGAACGTCTGAATCAGTATTTTCAGACCGGACGAGTGGCGCGTCAACTTGAAGAGTCTCATAATGCGGATTATGGAGAAGAACTCCATGATGTCGGCGTTTTCTAAATGCGAGGCGAACTTGCGCAACATTAAGTCGATGTAAAAACTAGCCGTCGCTATGTAATCGATAATATTCACTGAACTGTTTATGAATTCGCATTTGTTTGGCGACGCGACGAACCTAACGAGTATTTCAAAAGTAAACCACGCGTTACAAATACACTCGATGTAGAAGAAGGCGACGTGAGCGTCCGTTTCCGTCTTGTCTATGGTGAAGTCGGTACCGTTGGCGGCTGTTCGAACGAGGATCTTTTTTATCACGGGTACCTTCATGTCCGGATGGGTTTTCAGGCAAAAGGATAAGATCGAAACGCATATGAAGAACACAGATATCACACCTATCACCTGAAATGAATACAATTAGATGTGTTTTTAAAAGGGCAGAGGTATAAACTTATCGAAGAGTATTATATATAAGATCGTTCGATAAATAAGTGGTATTTCTTGCCGAACTAGAACAATTATTGGTGCGAGGTATTAATTAGGACGCGTTTCGCTTATCGAAGACTCATCTGTTAATTTCCACCTCGTCGATGTATTGTCCTAACTCGCATTCATCATATCAAAGTAGTTAATTCCATTATAGAAATGAAATTACCATAACGAAGGAAGTACAATGGCCGCATTTATCTCGTAAAATTATTCTACATAATCGATAAAACACGGCAGATGCTTGATAGTGAGTATTATCAACCATATATGGATTAAGACGCGTTTCGTTTATCCAAGGCTCGTTAGCTAATTTCGACCTCGTTGATGTACAGTTTTGACTCGTAGTTCTTCGTATCGGCACTAGAAAAACACCAGAAGTATGAGTCTTGGATTAGGTGAAACTCGTTTTAATCTACATACGGTAGAATATAATTGTTTTAATTACACTATTAGGAGTTGAATTTGATGGAGCCTGTGGGAGTCTACCTTGTTTGAACATTTGTTTTTTTTTCGTGCAGTACTTTTCTTCGTTTGGATACTTTTCATTTCTGTTCAAAAGATGAAAGTACAGTTTGTTCGTATTTTTTTGTGTTTACATTTCCTTTGCGCTGATAAAGTTCTGTCATTTGAGTTTCAATTGAGTGCAAATGCATACTGTTTAGAAGTGTTCTACAATCTAAGCTTTAAAATAAATGAGAACGAAGAACATTTACGTCGTTTATTTTGCGAATATCAAAATAGCAATATATCTAATTAAGACCTAAAAATGCTTTTCAAAATTTAATACTTGTAATTCAATTTTGTATGACAGTCACGTGCCAATAAGTGAGATTCTACAACTAACACTATCTTTCGGAGAAATTTTGTATTATAATTTAATTTCGTGATTGTTTTCATGATGGCAGGTGAAGTTTGGTTAACTTCTGAGATTCGAGTTGAAAATTATAGTAGTGAGAATAAAGTGTCTAAATGTAAAATCCTAAAATGCACAAACGAAATTTCGGTTTATTCATAAACTTTAAGAGGCAATAAAATTAATAAAATTGTTAACATCCCGAAAGAACACAAACAATTAGATAATTCGCTGTTTAACAGAAATAGATATAAAGTTGAATCTTTTTTATTTTTCCCGCGTAACACACTTAATCGTATGAACGCATAGTACAGAAAAATATAAAAGATTATTACGAGAAAAAAAATTATGATTTTTTGTCAAATAAAATTTAAATTCCGAGTTTTTTCAAGTAATTTAAATCATCTTAATTTAGGAATTTATATTTTGCAATAAATTGAATTTATAAAAGTCAATTTGACAAAAAATAAAGTGAATGTTAAAAACGTGACAGCTTTACGGTATGGTCTTATGTTTTATATAATTTTTAGTTAGATTTCGTTTTGCTCTGAAGAAGATTGATTCGCCTAGTGTAATTTTTGGAAATATTACAACAAAGAAACGATACTTTATTCACGTTTTTTCCATCTTTTGTATAATAGAATATTAGAGCTGAAATAAGACCTTTTTAGATGATAACATATTGTTCAGCTTGAAGTCTTCATGCACAATTACTTCGTCTTTTTTTTCTTTATTTCTTTTCAGTAATTATTAAGTTTCTGTTGAGGCTATTAGATATTAATGGAAATTTTGAAATACAAACAGTTTCAAAAACAATTTATTAATCAAAATATTGGGTTGGCAACTAAGTACTTTCGGTTTTGTAGTATAAAATAAAACACTTTTTCTTTAAACAAAGAATAGTTTTTAATCAATTATATATTTTCCATTTTGCTCAATGACCTTTTGCCATCTTTCTTTCAGCTACATGATTCCGCGCTCATAAAATTTCTGGTCCTTATCAGCAAAAAACTGAACCAGGTGCGAGTGAAGGTCATCGTCATTTGTGAAAGTTTTACCATTCGAAGAATTCTGCAAACTTCGAAATAAATGGTAATCAAATGGTGCTAGATCAGGGCTGTATGGGGGATGTGGCATCACTTCCCAGCCAATCTCCAATAGTTTCCCACAAGTTGCCAAAGATGTGTGAGGCCTTGTATTATCTTGGTGGAAAACTACACCTTTCTGATTTGACAATTCTGGACGTTTTTCGTTGATTGCTTCACCCAGTTTTATTAATTGTTGACAGTAAACATCAGAATTGATCGTTTGGTTCCTTGGAAGCAGCTCAAAATACACAATACCTTTGTAATCCCACCAAACTGACAGCATGATCTTTTTTTGATGCAATTCAGCTTTCGATGTGGTTTGAGCTGGTTTATCGTGTTTGCTCCATGATCGTTTTCGAACTATGTTACTGTACAGGACTCATTTTTCATCACCAGTGATGATTCTTTTTAAGAAAGGGTCGGTTTCATTTCGTCTAAGGTGCATATCGCAAAAGTTGATTGTTTGTGTTAAATGAATTTCTTTCAATTTGTGAGGTACCCAAATATCAAGCTTCTTAACTAGCCCAAGATATTTTAAATGATTTTCAATTGTTGTGTGCGATACATGTAGCCTCTCCGCAACCTCTCGGACAGTTATATGACGATCCTCTTCAATTATGACTTTGATTTGGTCATCATCGACTTCAGTAGGCCGACACGTGCGCTCTGTTAAGCAATTAGCACCATAAACTTCACATATCTTTCCTTTACGGAAATAAAATATTAAAATATGTCGAAAATGTTCATTTCTGCACTCCATTTAAAATTAACCCACAACTAATAGCTTTAATAAAAATCGCGCGCTACTTGCTTCTGAAGTTACGTCAACGTGACTAGTATCACGCGATAAACGGTAAAGTCCAGCACTAACATACGTTATACAAAAAATAAAGCAACGCTCTCTATTAGTAAAAACCGAAAGTACTTAGTTCCCAACCCAATATAAAAGCAAATTTCAGAAGTGAAGCGAGTGTTAAAACGCGACATTATTTAGGACATGATTTTACATTTTATATAATTTTTAATTAGGTAGCTTTTGTTTTGCTCTGAAGAAGGTTGATTTACCAGTGAAATTCTTGAAAATGTTACAATAAAGAAACCAATATTATTCATGATTTTCTCTACCTATTACCGAGAAGAATATTTGAGTTAAGATAAGCGTTTTTTACAGTTCGCAATTTTTTATTCAACTTGAAGTTACGTGATACACAACTACAATACTTTCACTTTTTCATCTTTATTGTTTTTCAATAATTGTTAAGTTTCTTTTGATATTACAAAACAGTTCACGAAACAATTCATTAATCAAAATAGCATATACCTTCGCAGCTGTCGATGAATAAGGCTCATCAAATAAAGACCAAATTTTAGGTTTCATAATCTGCCACCAAGATAACGTTCCTTTGTAATAATCCTCTTCGAACCCGAATTTTCTAGCTACCTCCTCGTCGCTGGGCTTTTCCGTATCTAAATCTAGACGATCTAAAACTGCTAGTGTTTCTTGAGTATCTCTATGCTGCAAAGAGTTTAAAAAAACATTGTTAATTAAGCATCTCAATTTTATTTCTACATAATTACGTTAAGATTTCATTTGTTTTACTGCAGAGCGTAACAGATAATACAACTTTGCAAAGTTAAGTTCTATTTGTCGAATAGAATTGTGTAACATTATGGTTAGTTATTTTAGGAGCATTATTATGTATACGGTGTTGGGTAGTTGAAGTTTCTAAACGTGTACTAGACAGTTGGTGTAAGCAAAATAACATTTCAAGAAGTTCACCCGTTGTGCAGCACACTCAATTGAAATAAGATCTGGCAGTTACAGTCAAGATAATGTAGTTTGGCTTAAATTGTTCAGTTTTACAGAGAGAGAACCAACATTGTTTCAACGAAAATAGAGCATTTACTTCTTGTATTTTAATAATAGACTAATTACAAATATTCGTCGATAAATATTTTTATTTAAAAACAAACATTCTTAATTCTTTAAGGATGTTTAATTCTTTAGTACGTACACTACAGGCCATAAGTGAGGGATCAGTAGATGAAATTTAAAAAAAACATGCACGCTCAGTGAAACAAAACTTATATTTCTACAAAACTATATATACAAGACAAATGAATAGTTTTCCTTATAAAATAAAATAATTTCAACATATTCTGTAGAATTTCTTATCATATTCGACTTTCGTCGAAGTATCCACCTCTGCGCTTAATGATTTCTTTACAAATATTAGGCAACCGCGATACAAGTTTCTGGAGCGTATCCATTGGTAAATTATTCCACACCCTTGTAAGTTGCTCCCAAAGCTGTTTCTGCGATTGTGGATAGCTTTCTCTCACGTCTCTATCTAATTCATCCCACAGTAATTCGATAGGGTTGAGATCGGGTGATTGTGGTGGCCAAATCATATTTATCAGCACCCCTTCCTCCTCTTTTTGATTCACAAAGTTTTTACAAAGTTGGGAAGTGTTTGGGATCATTATCTTGTTGTAGGTGAAAACCTTCACCAATTAACCTTAATCCAGACGGAATTGCATGTTCCTCCAAAATCTTCAGGTATCCCTCTTTTTTTAAAATGCCTTCAATGCGGTACAAATCTCCGACACCATCAAAGGAAAAGGATCCCCAAACAAGCACAGAATCTCCCCCGTGTTTAACAGTTGGCACTACACATTCGGGTAACATCCTTTCACCCACTTGTCTTCGAACGAAAACTCGTCGATTACTACCAAATACTTGGAACTTTGACTCATCTGTCCATAACACCTGCTTCCACATTTCCATGTCCCAGCGTTGATGGTCCTGGGCCCATTTTAACCGTTTTTTACGATTTCGTGGATTCAATAATGGCTTTCGTGCTGCAATACGCCCATGTAGTTCCGCCTTTTTCAAACATCATTTTACAGTAGTCAGTGACACCGGCTTTCGACGGCCTTTATTCAGCTCTGCTCGAAGCTGAGGAGCTGTGAGGCGCCTATTTCGTTTTGATAGTATTTTTAGGCGCAAATCCTCTTGTCTGGTAGTTACCCTTGGCTTTCCGCAACGTTTTATTGGTTGTAATGATCCACTTTGTGAATATTGTTTCACTGTTCCTTGCATCGCGTGATAAGATAAATTTGACTTTTGGGCTATTTGCCGCAGTGAAAATTTTTCACCATGTAGCGTTATTATAGAACTACGAGTTTCTGCGCTAAGTTCCTTTTTTTTCGGCATTTTTATAAGTTACTTTTACGTCTGTTCTCAAATACTCGTATTGCAACTTACTCGGACAAATGCTGCACGAAAACTAATTTTTAAATTGCTAAATAGTTTACTATGAATTCCTAATACCATTATAATAATATTGCGTTGTAAACCCTATTAAATTTATTGTGGTATATAAAATATATGTGTCTAAAATACAAGTGTTTTGTTATCTATGATAAGTGATCCCTCACTTATGGCCTGTAGTGTATACAATTCTAACTTCGTACATTAAGTACGTGTTTACTAATAAATTTAAGGTTAATATTTTAATTTCAAACCCATTTTTAAATGTAATAAATGTAATACAAATAATTTTAAATTTATTTATGTAAAGATACTGCTTAATTGGTATCTTCTAATTGTAAATTTATTATACTTATTTTCAGAATGGAATTTAATCACTGAAGGTTAATATATAACCCCTTTCCACATTAATTTTTGTATTTTGTATACGTATTTCGACAACTAAGTTGTTGAAATACGTATACAGAATACCATCCCAATTGAGAATAGCTCAATAAGAAAAGGTTCTTTAAAATTGTAAAGGCAGATAGTATTGAGTGATAG
The DNA here is from genome assembly GCA_031893035.1 of Dermolepida albohirtum. NCBI lineage: Eukaryota > Metazoa > Arthropoda > Insecta > Coleoptera > Scarabaeidae > Dermolepida > Dermolepida albohirtum. Next base: position 114,009 of record JAVIWB010002793.1, on the reverse strand, counting down.
ACCTTTAACAAATTTATCTAGTGACGTAGCAAATATTATTTATCTATTCAAATATTCTAATTTTTTTCTTTTTTAACAGCAATTAAGCAATTCTACAAGAAACTAAAAGTAACCTATATACTTTATACTAAAAAAACTACGTATTTTTGCTTGTATTGTCACATTGACTTCTTTATTTTATAAGTTTGTTATTACTGAATGAGAAAACTTTATAAAATTGGCCCCTCACATTAATGAAAGAAAAACTCTTGAATTTAAAACCATTGATAATAAAGTTTTATATAAGTTTCTAGAATTCTAATGCGTCGTCTTCCATCGCCAGACGGAAGGGTATTTTCTTTTCTTTCCGGATCAATCATTAAAATTTAAATTGATGCCGAAACGGAATGAAAGGCTGTATCTTCTGTCACGAAGGCAGGATTAAAATTTCTGCTATTGTATATTTACGTTCATATATACAGGCTGTCTATTTTCTCTCAGTGTAAATGTGTACTTTTTTAAATATTGAAGGTACAGGATCGGTTAAAGAAATTGTTAAAAAATTTAATGCGTTTTTGATAACATTAACTCAATGCTTCTCACAAGCTCTACTGTCCTACATACACAAAGAAACAGAGATACTTGGTATATCCGCAAGCAAACTGAATGTTCTATTAGTACTACACCAAATAACTTTCCGTGAAGGATGACAGACTTTAAGCTCTGTTTTGAGCTATCGAAGAGCAGTCGCCATTCAGTTGCGTCATAGGAGTCCCCAACTCTTCCATCAGACCATGTACGTTATAGCAATGCACAGATTTACCCTCACTTCGAAAGTATTGCAGAAGTGTACTTTCTCTTGATCGAAAGTAGGTTCCCTTAGTTTCTCTTTCAAGTAAGTTTTTCTCGTGCAGTCTTGATGCTAAGAGTTCTGAAGCTTTTTTGGGTAGACTCAAATCTTGTGCTGAATCATGTAACTCATAATGATCAAATTCTTTATGAACGAAGTCATCTTCGATTTCGAAATCTTCATCGTTATGGTTCTAACGAACACTTTTCGATTCCACTTTCGGACTTTCTTAAAGGTCGTATTTTCTAGGAACTCAGAAGCAAGAATATATAAGGGATGATATGATTTTAAAGTGACATTTCGGCCATTTGTAATATGTCATGATCTGTTATTTGTTTTTCATTGTATTCAGTAGTGTTTACATTTTCATCATAGAGAGATATACAACGTTTACAAATTATTCAGTTTTATTATCGAAATAATCGTTCTCCAATTGCAACTTTTCGTGCGCTTTTACCATTTTATGGTCGTAATAATCGTCCAAGTGTACTCGCTATTCGTCGAATTGTTAAAAATTTTGAGGTTACATTTTCTTTACATAATTTTCAAGTGCCAATAAGACAAAGAACCGCTCGAAGTAATGCAAATATTGCTGCCGTTCAGGCAAGTGTTACTGAAGACCGTAATTTGTCGATTCCAAGACGTTCTCAACAATTGCGACTATCTCAAACCACAACCTGGCGGATTTTTAGAAAGGATTTGGGTTTGCATCCCTATAAAATTGTTCTCACTCAAGAACTGAAACCATTGGACCACCGTAAACGTCGTGAATTTGCTGAATTTGCCTTGGAACAACTTGAAAACGATAACGATTTTTTAAAGAAAATCATCCTCTCTGATGAGGCTTACTTTCATCTGGATGGTGTGGTAAATAAACAAAACTGTCGATTCTGGTGCGAAGAAAATCCACAAATTATTTATGAAAAACCATTACATTCACCTAAATTGACAGTTTGGTGTGGTTTTTGATATGGTGGAATCATCGGTCCGTACTTCTTTCAAAATGAAGCTGGTAATAACGTTACTGTCAATGGAGAGCGGCATAGATTGATGATAACCAACTTTTTATGGCCGACATTGGAAGAAGTTGATCTTGACAACATTTGGCTATCTAATTCACGCTTCGAAACTGAAACAGTGTGAAACAGGTTAGTGTGTATTTGGTGTTTGTGCGATATGATTTTGTGGGATACTGTGATCAATTATCTCCTTATGATGACAACTTAGTTGTTGAAATACGTATAAATACGAACATTGATGTGGCAACGGGGTTTTATTGATCGTTTTTTGATTAACGAAAACTATATTTAAAAGTTTTGTTAATAATGAATAATAAAAAACAAATTTTTCGTCAGATTTTAATAGTTGTTATTTATAGAGAAATAAATTTATTTATTTAATATTAGTTTCCGTTTATTTCATTTTTGTTTTAAACTTTTATTGCATGATCAAACTTCACTGGATAGTATCGTAGTGAAGGTTGTTTTTGAAATGACAATTAAAGTTGTCGGTAAGTTCCTTCCAATACTTAATATCAAATGAATAATTCATATCCAGTCGTTATTAATTGTCAGAATTCGTTCGAATCCCAGGATTACGCATGACATGTTAGCTCTGACACACAGTTAGATTCGAACCCCATAAAATTTAGAATTCATCATCGAATCTACCGAACTTTTTAGGGACAAAGTCAGACCGATATATTTACGTTAAAATATTCACTTCATCACATCGAATTTGAATATTTTATGAAGTCCCAATCCACTTAAAAGATATCTTAATAATGCCGTAGAAGGGCCTTTTTACATGGGGATTACAATTTGTTTTTTTTTATTTAATCCGATAAGGTAAATCTCGGCGGATTTATAACAACGACGCGTCAGACAAATAAAGCAGGGGACACGCGGACGACCCGCAAAAAATGCCGAGCGCCGGGTTTATTTATATTCGTTTCCTCCGACATTTGTGACCCCAATAAAACATACGTTGCGGTGCCAAAATCTGTAATACCATCTACCCCCTCGGTGTGAGTTTAAAAACATGTATCTATCAGGGAGGTATTAGAATAATGTTGATATATTTTATGATGTTCGTTTGAGTTTAATCTGTATTGAATATTATTTGAACTATTTATTTCCATAGAAAATTATAATTTTAGAATTATAAAGGTATAAAAAGCCATGTAAAACTTGGATAAGCTTTTAACGCCGTTTAATTTATGGAAAGAAACGAGTAAAAAAATTTTGATTATACGTGTAAATCAACGAAAAAAGTTTTGGAACAAAAATAAATTTGAAATGCTCTAGAAACTTCTTTCTAGTCCTAAATCTTTTTTGTCTTTCAGGTGTAAGGTTGATGAAGTGAGGTGCTGCATTTTTGTCTCCATTGTTTTCTATTACGTTTGCTTCCGTATGCTATTTCAGATCATTTCTTTTTTCTCTGCTCCTTCTCTAATACTATCTATTCATCTTGTTCTTAGTCGTCCCCTATTATTTCCACAAACTTATGTGACCAATATATTGGGTTGGCAACCAAGTACTTTCGGTTTTTACTGATAGAGGAGCGTTGCTTTATTTTTTGTATAACGCATGTTAGTGCTGTACTTTACCGTTTGTCGCGTGATACTAGTCACATTGACGTAACTTCAGAAGCAAGTAGTGCGTGATTTTTATTAAAGCTATTAGTTATGGGTTATTTCCGTAAAGCAAAGAAAGCTGCTGCGGCTCATAAAAAGATATGTGAAGTTTATGGTGCTAATTGCTTAACAGAGCGCACGTGTCAGAATTGGTATAAAAAATCCCGTTCTGGAGATTTTTCCCTCAAAGATGAGTAACGTTCTGGTCGGCCTACTGAAGTTGATGTTGACCAAATCAAAGTCATAATTGAAGAGGATCGGCATACAACTGTCCGAGAGGTTGCGGAACAACAATTGAAAAACATTTAAAATGTCTTGGGCTAGTTAAGAAGCTTGATATTTGGGTACCTCACGAATTGAAAGAAATTCATTTAATACAAAGAATCAACTTTTGCGATATGCACCTTAGACGAAATGAAACCGACCCTTTCTTAAAAAGAATCATCACCGGTGATGAAAAATGGGTCATGTACAGTAACATAGTTCGAAAACGATCATGGAGCAACACGATAAACCTGCTCAAACCAAAGCTGAATTGCATCCAAAAAAGATCATGCTGTTAGTTTGGTGGGATTACAAAGGCGTTGTGTTTTTTGAGCTGCTTCCAAGGAACTAAACGATCAATTCTGATGTTTACTGTCAACAATTAATAAAACTGGATGAAGCCATCAAAGAAAAACGGCCAGAATTGTCAAATCGGAAAGGTGTAGTTTTCCACGAAGATAATGCAAGGCCTCACACATCTTTGGCAACTCGTGGGAAACTATTGGAGCTTGGCTGGGAAGTGATGCCACATCCCCCATACAGCCCTGATCTAGCATCATCTGATTACTACTTATTTCGAAGTTTGCAGAATTCTTTGAATGGTAAAACTTTCACAAATAACGATGACCTTCACTCGCACCTGGTTCAATTTTTTGCTGATAAGGACCAGAAATTTTACGAGCGCGGAATCACGCAGCTGAAAGAAAGATGGCAAAAGGTCATTGAGCAAAATGGAAAATATATAATTGATTAAAAACTATTCTTTGTTTAAAAAAAAAGTGTTTTATTTTATACTACAAAACCGAAAGTACTTAGTTGCCAACCCAATATTATAATACGTTTCTACAGCATTTCACTTCTGTGTCTGAATGTTTTATTTAGTCTATAGTTAAAGTGTTTCCGAAGCTGTCGAATAAGTCTCTGATGATATTAGGTTTTCCAATAGGGACATAATAAGTTTGTCTAATACAAACGCACCCTTTAAGGTTTTTCATGATGTACCAATATCGAAATGTCAGCCAAGATTAACATTTTTATCATGGCGAAGTTCACGAACAAGCAACATTTGGAAATTATTAAAAATTACGACTGCGATTCTGTTTCGGCGGTTGCAACTTTAAGAGCGCTTACTCCAATTTTCTGTCGCAAAGACTGTTTGGTGGGCCCACCAGACAGTCTTTGCATGTTATAATGGATGAATTCGAGTCAAAATATTCACTATTGGATGCAAATCTTGGAGAGAATACATTCATACGTTTAAAAGTTGACTTGCTACGATTTTTTAAAGTTTGTTAGCCTCTCAGGACTAAACCAAAAGAGCTAAATAAATTTTGACTCCAGAATCGTTCTTAGGACCTTCTAAAATATCCGTATACAAACAATCGCTAACTTACGATGATTTTCGAAAAATGCCAACTTTTGCAAAAATGCCTGTATTTGGGAAAATTGAAATTTTCATCAAAAGGGAAGGTTTTGAATTTCGGCTTCATAATATGTAAGACAATAGTTATCGACTAGAAGAGTATGAATTTCTACTTTTCAAAGCAAAACCAGTCAAATCTTGGAGAGAATACATTCATACGTTTAAAAGTTGACTTGCTACGATTTTTTTAAGTTTCTTAGCCTCTCAGGACTAAACCAAAAGAGCTAAATAAATTTTGACTCCAGAATCGTTCTTAGGACCTTCTAAAATATCCGTATACAAGCAATCGTTAACTTACGATGAATTTCGAAAAATGCCAACTTTTGCAAAAATGCCAGTATTTGGGAAAATTGAAATTTTCATCAAAAGGGAAGGTTTTGAATAGCGGCTTCATAATACGTAAGACAATAGTTATCGACTAGAAGAGTATGAATTTCTACTTTTCAAAGCGAAACCATTCAAATCTTGGAGAGAATACATTCATACGTTTAAAAGTTGACTTGCTACGATTTTTTTAAGTTTCTTAGCCTCTCAGGACTAAACCAAAAGAGCTAAATAAATTTTAACTCCAGAATCGTTCTTAGGACCTTCTAAAATATCCGTATACAAGCAATCGCTAACTTACGATGATTTTCGAAAAATGCCAACTTTTGCAAAAATGCCAATATTTGGGAAAATTGAAATTTTCATCAAAAGGGAAGGTTTTGAATTTCGGTTTCATAATACGTAAAACAATAGTTATCGACTAGAAGAGTATGAATTTCTACTTTTCAAAGCAAAACCATTCAAATCTTGGAGAGAATACATTCATACGTTTAAAAGTTGACTTGCTACGATTTTTTTAAGTTTCTTAGCCTCTCAGGGCTAAACCAAAAGAGCTAAATAAATTTTGACTCCAGAATCGTTCTTAGGACCTTCTAAAATATCCGTATACAAGCAATCGTTAACTTACGATGAATTTCGAAAAATGCCAACTTTTGCAAAAATGCCAGTATTTGGGAAAATTGAAATTTTCATCAAAAGGGAAGGTTTTGAATATCGGCTTCATAATACGTAAAACAATAGTTATCGACTAGAAGAGTATGAATTTCTACTTTTCAAAGCAAAACCATTCAAATCTTGGAGAGAATACATTCATACGTTTAAAAGTTGACTTGCTACGATTTTTTTAAGTTTCTTAGCCTCTCAGGGCTAAACCAAAAGAGCTAAATAAATTTTGACTCCAGAATCGTTCTTAGGACCTTCTAAAATATCCGTATACAAGCAATCGTTAACTTACGATGAATTTCGAAAAATGCCAACTTTTGCAAAAATGCCTGTATTTGGGAAAATTGAAATTTTCATCAAAAGGGAAGGTTTTGAATTTCGGCTTCATAATACGTAAAACAATAGTTATCGACTAGAAGAGTATGAATTTCTACTTTTCAAAGCAAAACCATTCAAATCTTGGAGAGAATACATTCATACGTTTAAAAGTTGACTTGCTACGATTTTTTTAAGTTTCTTAGCCTCTCAGGACTAAACCAAAAGGGCTAAATCAATTTCGACTTCAGAATCGTTCTTAGGACCTTCTAAAATATCCGTGTATAAGCAATCGTTAACTTACGATGAATTTCGAAAAATGCCAACTTTTGCAAAAATGCCTGTATTTGGGAAAAATGAAATTTTCATCAAAAGGGAAGGTTTCGAATTTCGGCTTCATAATACGTAAAACAATAGTTATCGACTAGAAGAGTATGAATTTCTACTTTTCAAAGCAAAACCATTCAAATCTTGGAGAGAATACATTCATACGTTTAAAAGTTGACTTGCTACGATTTTTTTAAGTTTCTTAGCCTCTCAGGGCTAAACCAAAAGAGCTAAATAAATTTTGACTTCAGAATCGTTCTTAGGACCTTCTAAAACATCTGTATACAAGCAATCGTTAACTTACGGTGAATTTCGAAAAATGCCAACTTTTGCAAAAATGCCTGTATTTGGGAAAAATGAAATTTTCATCAAAAGGGAAGGTTTCGAATTTCGGCTTCATAATACGTAAAACAATAGTTATCGACTAGAAGAGTATGAATTTCTACTTTTCAAAGCAAAACCATTCAAATCTTGGAGAGAATACATTCATACGTTTAAAAGTTGACTTGCTACGATTTTTTTAAGTTTCTTAGCCTCTCAGGACCAAACCAAAAGAGCTAAATAAATTTTGACTTCAGAATCGTTCTTAGGACCTTCTAAAACATCTGTATACAAGCAATCGTTAACTTACGGTGAATTTCGAAAAATGCCAACTTTTGCAAAAATGCCAGTATTTGGGAAAATTGAAATTTTCATCAAAAGGGAAGGTTTTGAATATCGGCTTCATAATACGTAAAACAATAGTTATCGGCTAGAAGAGTATGAATTTCTACTTTTGAAAGCAAAACCATTCAAATCTTGGAGAGAATACATTCATACGTTTAAAAGTTGACTTGCTACGATTTTTTTAAGTTTCTTAGCCTCTCAGGACTAAACCAAAAGAGCTAAATAAATTTTGACTCCAGAATCGTTCTTAGGACCTTCTAAAATATCCGTGTATAAGCAATCGTTAACTTACGATGAATTTCGAAAAATGCCAACTTTTTTGTATTTGGGAAAATTGAAATTTTCATCAAAAGGGAAGGTTTTGATTTCGGCTTCATAATACCTAAAACAATAGTTATCGACTAGAAGAGTATGAATTTCTACTTTTCAAAGCAAAACCAGTCAAATCTCGGAGAGAATACATTCATACGCTTTAAAGTTGACTTGCTACGATTTTTTTTAAGTTTCTTAGCCTCTCAGGACTAAACCAAAAGCGCTAAATAAATTTTGACCCCAGAATCGTTTTTAAGACCTTCTAAAATATCCGTATACAAGCAATCGTTAACTTACGATGAATTTCGAAAAATGCCAACTTTTGCAAAAATGCCTGTATTTGGGAAAATTGAAATTTTCATCAAAAGGGAAGATTTTGAATTTCGGCTTCATAATACGTAAAACAATAGTTATCGACTAGAAGAGTATGAATTTCTACTTTTCAAAGCAAAACCATTCAAATCTTGGAGAGAATACATTCATACGTTTAAAAGTTGACTTGCTACGATTTTTTTAAGTTTCTTAGCCTCTCAGGACTAAACCAAAAGAGCTAAATAAATTTTGACTTCCAGAATCGTTCTTAGGACCTTCTAAAATATCCGTATACAAGCAATCGTTAACTTACGATGAATTTCGAAAAATGCCAATTTTTGCAAAAATGCCTGTATTTGGGAAAATTGAAATTTTCATCAAAAGGGAAGGTTTTGATTTCGGCTTCATAATACCTAAAACAATAGTTATCGACTAGAAGAGTATGAATTTCTACTTTTCAAAGCAAAACCATTCAAATCTCGGAGAGAATACATTCATACGTTTAAAAGTTGACTTGCTACGATTTTTTTAAGTTTCTTAGCCTCTCAGGACTAAACCAAAAGCGCTAAATAAATTTTGACCCCAGAATCGTTCTTAGGACCTTCTAAAATATCCGTATACAAGCAATCGTTAACTTACGATGATTTTCGAAAAATGCCAAATTTTGCAAAAATGCCAATATTTGGTAAAATTGAAATTTTCATCAAAAGGGAAGGTTTTGAATTTCGGCTTCATAATACGTAAACCAATAGTTATCGACTAGAAGAGTATGAATTTCTACTTTTCAAAGGAAAACCATTCAAATCTCGGAGAGAATACATTCATACGTTTAAAAGTTGACTTGCTACGACTTTTTAAGTTTCTTAGCCTCTCAGGACTAAACCAAAAGAGTCAGTGATACAACGTACCGGTCGAAGTACCGAAAATATCGCAGTCGTAAGTGCTTCACTTCAAAATGAGTCAAATCAGTCGATTCCATGCCATGCACAGGAATTATAAATCTCTCAAATCATATTGTAGTGAATCTTGCATAAAGATCTTGGTTTACACCCTTACAAGATCAAACCAACTGAAGCCTCGTAGTTATTAGAAGCATCGAAATTTTTCCAATTCCGCTCTGCTAAAGCTCGAACAAAATCCTGAATTTCATCATAAAATCATCTTCAGCGATGAAGCTCATTTTTGGCTAAGTGGCTTTGTTAACAAGCAAAATATGCGTTATTGGACAGCAGCAAACCCACATGCGCCTCTTGAAGCACATGCAGCCATATGAGATGAATGATTGAAGACAGATTACCAACTCAAGCTCGGCAATGGATTCCAAAGAGAGAAAGGAAAAGACGTAGACCAAAGAAGTCGTGGGAACAATTAATCCACATAGCTATGGACAGAAAGGGCATTGAAGAGGAGTCGCGGAGGAACAAGAAATAGTGGCGTTCGAATTGTAATAAACGGCCAAGACTGTAAAAAGATTTTTAAGTTAAAAAAGTATTGTAAATATTGGGGAATGTAAAAGCAAAGTCGTCATTTATACAGTCAACAATAAAACATGAAGATGGGTCTGTGCAAGTGTGATAATCTTTTAAATTTACTGTAATAGGATGTTTACATTACCTATCCATTTCCTGTGATAATATGCCTTGGTTTTAATATTTGCTTTCATCTCTTTTTTATACTATAAAATAAAATTAGTTATTTTTTTGTAAAATTTTTCGAGAAACCTATGGAAATTTGTTTATTATAAAAGACAAAATTATTATACGTACTTCAAGTATAGTAGGTGAAATATTCATTATAGAAGTACTCGCCAGAATTTGTTTGTATATTCAAAAAGATTTCATATGCGGAAAAATATCCATCACATGCCGATATATCTTTTTTTATCAGGTATACATATGAGTACACATACATACGTAGTATCCAATCCATTCGAACTATGCATTGAACTTTTATATACGTATGTATGTACATATGTTTATCGAACCGAACTCTTGCGGTACGTATATACGAGGAAGCGTTTTTATATTCGCGGAATGGGGGACAAGGGGTGGAAATAAAAAAAACAAATTATTTTTCTTTTTCAATATATTCACCTGCAAAACGGATACATTTTTCACATCTTTCAATTAATTTATTTATACCCTCATAAAAAAATCATTTCTCTTTATCTGCAAAATACGCCGAAACTGCCTCCTTGACTTCATCATCGGCAGTAAATTTTTTACCCCGCTGCTCTTTTTTCATTTTCGGAAACAGGTAATAATCACTCGGGGCCAGGTCTGGGCTGTGGGGTGGGTGATTCACAATTTCGAAGCCCACCTTATGCAGAGCAGCTAACGCAACGCGGCTCTTGTGGACGGGCGCGTTGTCGTGCAAAAGCAGAACACCTTTTGTCAATTTTCCCCGTCTTTTCTCTTTAATGGCTTCTTTTAGTCGCTCTAATATTGAAGCGTAATATTCTCCGGTTATAGAAACACCTTTATCTTTATAATCAATCAACAATATTCCTTTCGAGTCCCAAAATACCGTTGCCATGAGTTTCCCAGCTGATTGTGACACTTTAAATTTCTTGGGAGGTGTTGTGCCCTTTTTATGCCACTGCATGGAGTCTTGTTTGGACTCAGGTTCATAATGATGAACCCAAGTTTCGTCTCCAGTAACAATTCCACTCAATACACCATCCTTGTCTTCATTACAGAGGTCCAAAAATGCACGCGAACACTCTACGCGCTGTTGCTTTTGCGGCGGCGTGAGCATTCTCGGCACCCATCTTGCGCTGACCTTAGACATGCCGAGATGATCGTGTAGGATTTTAAAAATTGTTGTATCGGATACTCCAACCATTTCTGCGAGTTGTTTCTTCTTTAGTCGAGCATCTTCGAGTACAATTTGTTCAACTATTTGGATAAGTGCTGGCGTGGTCACCTCAATGCTCCTGCCCGGCCTCGGGTCGTCTTCGAGAGATTCCCTTCCTTGTTTAAATAAACTATGCCACTTGTACACCATGGTTTTTCCTGGACAAGAGACGCCGTAAACCAATGACATCTCATTCATTATGGTCGCGACTGATTTTCCTTGCCTGGTAAGGAACTTTATAACGGCACGATACTCGATTTTTTCCATATTTCACTTTTCACTCCTGATTATGTTACTTGGTTGACGATAGCTCAAAGACTAACTGTCTAATAACAATGAAACTTCGTATTTATACTAATCATGAGTCGCTGCACAGGCCACGCCCCCAATGCGTCTACTCACCCCTCTACAACCCGCTCATTCCGCGAATATAAAAACGCTCCCTCGTATCTATGTTTATCGAACCGAACTCTTGCGGTGCGTATATAGTAAACGAACTGAAAAAAAGAAGTGTGTTCAGAACGTCCTGAATGGGTCTGTTATGTGTTCTTAAAATTAACTCAATTTACTGATTACAAACGTTTCGTTAATCTAATTGAGAAAAGAGGAGGGTGATGACTGAATAGCAGCCTTTATAGGCTTTGTGATATTCCACAAAGGAACCGCCTCGATTATATAGAGAATTTGTTAAAATTAAAGGAAAACCTGCAGTAATAAAGGACAGTAATCTACTGTAACGATAGTTCGTGCTAATACATACTTTTTATTTGAAAACGTACAGAGTTCTATAGAACAGTTACACATTTTGTGAATTAAAATGTTAATAAAGGTAAAGACGACACTTTTTATCACATGGTTTAGTTGTTTTGCTTTTGGTCGAATTTGTAAAATACAGGCCAATACCAGAATAACATATTCACCATTAGAATATCGCAATGGCGCGTGATAGACAGTTGGTTGAATAAGCCGTCAGAGACTACTATTTTAAATAAGAAAATTTTTTCATATATACGCGCAAAAATTTATTCATAATATTATAATATTTTTCAAAAGTTATTGTATGTTAACAAATGTTCACGTGCTGGCATATTCGAAGCTTCTAAAAACGTTTCTGATGTCCGCATTTATCTAACACTTTTGATTTAGTCCTAAGGAAATAGGAAACTCTAAAGAACACGTCAAAATCGGAACTTCTGAAGGTGCAAGTGGATTATATAAAAAGTTTGAATGATTTTGCTATAAAGAAAGTAGTGAATTTGTATTCTACTAGTTCAGAAGTATTGTCTCACGTGTCACCAAAGCTGAATTCAAAAACAAAGGGATATACTCGCAAAAATTGATATTTTTCAAAAGTTATTGTATGTTAACAAATGTTCATGTACTGACATATTCAAAGCTTCTAAAAACGTTTCTGATGTCCGAATTTATCTAACACTTTTGATTTAGTCCTAAGGAAATAGGAAACTTTAAAAAACACGTCAAAATCGGAACTTCTGAAGGTGCAAGTGGATTATATTAAAAGTTTGAATGATTTTGCTATAAAGAAAGTAGTGAATTTGTATTCTACTAGTTCAGAAGTATTGTCTCACGTGTCACCAAAGCTGAATTCAAAAACAAAGGGATATACTCGCAAAAATTGATATTTTTCAAAAGTTATTGTATGTTAACAAATGTTCACGTGCTGGCATATTCGAAGCTTCTAAAAACGTTTCTGATGTCCGAATTTATCTAACACTTTTGATTTAGTCCTAAGGAAATAGGAAACTTTAAAAAACACGTCAAAATCGGAACTTCTGAAGGTGCAAGTGGATTATATTAAAAGTTTGAATGATTTTGCTATAAAGAAAGTAGTGAATTTGTATTCTACTAGTTCAGAAGTATTGTCTCACGTGTCACCAAAGCTGAATTCAAAAACAAAGGGATATACTCGCAAAAATTGATATTTTTCAAAAGTTATTGTATGTTAACAAATGTTCACGTGCTGGCATATTCGAAGCTTCTAAAAACGTTTCTGATGTCCGAATTTATCTAACACTTTTGATTTAGTCCTAGTGAAATAGGAAACTTTAAAAAACACGTCAAAATCGGAACTTCTGAAGGTGCAAGTGGATTATATGAAAAGTTTGAATGATTTTGCTATAAAGAAAGTAGTGAATTTGTATTCTACTAGTTCAGAAGTATTGTCTCACGTGTCACCAAAGCTGAATTCAAAAACAAAGGGATATACTTCGCAAAAATTGATATTTTTCAAAAGTTATTGTATGTTAACAAATGTTCACGTGCTGGCATATTCAAAAACAAAGAAGCTTCTAAAAACGTTTCTGATGTCCGAATTTATCTAACACTTTTGATTTAGTCCTAAGGAAATAGGAAACTTTAAAAAACACGTCAAAATCGGAACTTCTGAAGGTGCAAGTGGATTATATGAAAAGTTTGAATGATTTTGCTATAAAGAAAGTAGTGAATTTGTATTCTACTAGTTCAGAAGTATTGTCTCACGTGTCACCAAAGCTGAATTCAAAAACAAAGGGATATACTCGCAAAAATTGATATTTTTCAAAAGTTATTGTATGTTAACAAATGTTCACGTGCTGGCATATTCGAAGCTTCTAAAAACGTTTCTGATGTCCGAATTTATCTAACACTTTTGATTTAGTCCTAGTGAAATAGGAAACTTTAAAAAACACGTCAAAATCGGAACTTCTGAAGGTGCAAGTGGATTATATGAAAAGTTTGAATGATTTTGCTATAAAGAAAGTAGTGAATTTGTATTCTACTAGTTCAGAAGTATTGTCTCACGTGTCACCAAAGCTGAATTCAAAAACAAAGGGATATACTCGCAAAAATTGATATTTTTCAAAAGTTATTGTATGTTAACAAATGTTCACGTGCTGGCATATTCGAAGCTTCTAAAAACGTTTCTGATGTCCGAATTTATCTAACACTTTTGATTTAGTCCTAGTGAAATAGGAAACTTTAAAAAACACGTCAAAATCGGAACTTCTGAAGGTGCAAGTGGATTATATGAAAAGTTTGAATGATTTTGCTATAAAGAAAGTAGTGAATTTGTATTCTACTAGTTCAGAAGTATTGTCTCACGTGTCACCAAAGCTGAATTCAAAAACAAAGGGATATACTCGCAAAAATTGATATTTTTCAAAAGTTATTGTATGTTAACAAATGTTCACGTGCTGGCATATTCGAAGCTTCTAAAAACGTTTCTGATGTCCGCATTTATCTAACACTTTTGATTTAGTCCTAAGGAAATAGGAAACTTTAAAGAACACGTCAAAATCGGAACTTCTGAAGGTGCAAGTGGATTATATAAAAAGTTTGAATGATTTTGCTATAAAGAAAGTAGTGAATTTGTATTCTACTAGTTCAGAAGTATTGTCTCACGTGTCACCAAAGCTGAATTCAAAAACAAAGGGATATACTCGCAAAAATTGATATTTTTCAAAAGTTATTGTATGTTAACAAATGTTCATGTACTGACATATTCAAAGCTTCTAAAAACGTTTCTGATGTCCGAATTTATCTAACACTTTTGATTTAGTCCTAAGGAAATAGGAAACTTTAAAAAACACGTCAAAATCGGAACTTCTGAAGGTGCAAGTGGATTATATGAAAAGTTTGAATGATTTTGCTATAAAGAAAGTAGTGAATTTGTATTCTACTAGTTCAGAAGTTGTCTCACGTGTCACCAAAGCTGAATTCAAAAACAAAGGGATATACTCGCAAAAATTGATATTTTTCAAAAGTTATTGTATGTTAACAAATGTTCATGTACTGACATATTCAAAGCTTCTAAAAACAATTCTGATGTCGAAATTTATCTAATACTTTCGATTTAGTCCTGACGAAATAAGAAACTTCAAAAACAACCTCATATTACGCACTATGAACACCACCGTTCTTTTTTTTCAATGAAACATACAAGAACTCGCTTTCTAGTTCGATATAACAGAAAGCTTGGCCTCTTGTGATATCCATAAAAGATTGTCAAACACTTGACGAAAAAACATTCCTTTAGTCGAGTCGCGCAACAGCGGACAAAATGTCTTTTCACTTTTCCAAACCTTACTGAACATAATTAGGATCGAGTAGATCTGTCATGGTTTTTATGAATGGCTGAGCATACTTCACCGATGTGGATCGGTACGATCATTGAATTTTTTTTGTTCTTTGTTTACTCGAAGAACAAGCAGATGCAATTTTGAAACACATTTTCCCATCTCGCAATATCGATATACATATGTATGTATTGTACGTATGTCTATGTAACATTAAGCAAGTAGGGAGAAATCGTTTTAAAAACGTAGAAAAACAAATTCTCTATTCTAACTAAACTATGAAATATAATTTTCTGGAATTTTCGGTTATTAATCATTAAAATATTGGGTAGGCAACTAAGTACTTTCGGTTTTTACTGATAGAGAGCGTTGCTTTATTTTTTGTATAACGTATGTTAGTGCAGTACTTTACCGTTTGTCGCGTGATACTAGTCACATTGACGTAACTTCAGACGCAAGTAGTGCGTGATTTTTATTAAAGCTATTAGTTGTGGATTAATTTTAAATGGAGTGCAGAAACGAACATTTTCGACATATTTTACTATTTTATTTCCGTAAAGGAAAGAAAGCTGCTGCGGCTCACAAAAAGATATGTGAAGTTAATGGTGCTAATTGCTTAACAGAGCGCACGTGTCAGAATTGGTATAAAAAATTCCGTTCTGGAGATTTTTCCCTCAAAGATGAGCAACTTTCTGGTCTGTCGAAAAACATTTAAAATGTCTTGGGCTAGCTAAGAAGCTTGATATTTGGGTACCTCACAAATTGAAAGAAATTCATTTAACACAAAGAATCAACTTTTGCGATATGCACCTTAGACGAAATGAAACCAACCCTTTCTTAAAAAGAATCATCGCTGGTGATGAAAAATGGGCCCTGCACATTAACATAGTTCAAAAACGATCATGGAGCAAATACGATAAACCAGCTCAAACCACATCGAAAGCTGAATTGCATCCAAAAAAGATCATGCTGTCAGTTTGGTGGGATTACAAAGGTGTTGTGTTTTTTAAGCTGCTTCCAAGGAATCAAACGATCAATTCTGATGTTTACTGTCAACAATTAATAGAACTGGATGAAGCAATCAAAGAAAAACGGCCAGAATTGTCAAATTGGAAAGGTGTAGTTTTCCACGAAGATAATGCAAGGCCTCACACATCTTTGGCAACTCGTGGGAAACTATTGGAGCTTGGCTGGGAAGTGATGCCACATCCCCCATACAGCCCTGATCTAGCACCATCTGATTACCATTTATTTCGAAGTTTGCAGAATTCTTTGAATGGTAAAACTTTCACAAATGACGATGACCTTCACTCGCACCTGGTTCAATTTTTTGCTGATAAGGACCAGAAATTCTATGAGCGCGGAATCATGCAGCTGAAAGAAAGATGGCAAGAAGTTATTGAGCAAAATGGAAAATATGTAATTGATTAAAAACTATTCTTTGTTTAAAAAAAAGTGTTTTATTTTATACTACAAAACCGAAAGTACTTAGTTGCCAACCCAATACTTGATACCACTTTGTCCCATTTTAGGTTTCATTTATTATAACATTTCAGCTAACTGAATTCTTCTTCGTATATCTACGAATATATTCAAACAACCACAGTAACTAATTCTATTCTATTCTTAATTATCCAACCTTTTTGACGTTGAATCACTGATTTCGTTTCACGTGATTCATTACCTCATAACAAAGAAAATTCGCTGAATATCCGTTCAATAGTTTCTGAAATATCCACCAGATTGAAAACAATGAGGAAAATTGTAAAGCACGTCATTGCTTGCAAATATATAGTCGCAACAACCCTTGCATTGAGCGCGATTTATTCCAAAAAATAATCTAGAGATCTTCTAGGAATTCTGGCTCAATAAATATCGTTCAGACTGTACATCCACTATAAATTCGGACGCATAATACAAACAAATATTGTAGGCTATTCAAGTTTATACTGCGTTTCCCACACTTCCTATTAAAAATACAGTTTTACACATGTTTTAGTCCTAGTTTTCATAATGTTTGGCAGTGATTGAGTGGTCTGAAATCATAGATGGAAGTGCGAATAAAGTGATATAAAATATAGTCGTTATATGTTGGAAAACTGTAATAAAAAACATTACAATTAACATAATGAATTAAATTGACTTTGAATAGTAAATATGAAAACTTAGTGACCTAAACTAAATATTTACAGAACTTTGTCTATTACCATATTCATTGTAACATTAGCATAAATATCACATTACGATATGTGCTTGGGAAAATGTCGATCTGAAAAAGGGGGTCTTTGGGAAACCTATGGAACAATTAATGGGTCACGACAATGGACCGTTGCAGACAGTTAATGAAGATACCGGTCCATAAAATGAATCTCACGACGTTCGGGCGTCATAAGCGGATCGGGCATCTCGGGATTCCGCACTTCCCCTTACGTCGGTCTAAAATCCCAATCAATTTGCCGTATTGAACGTAGGCAGATTCCGTGTAATTAGGGCCTATTTTCGATTAATCGCGTTTCAGATAATGAAGCGGAACGTTCACAAGATCCGTCCGACGTCTTCTTGTCTGTTACAGGAAATAGTTGCGTTGAGGGTAACATGGGATAACATGACTTGCTTGTAAATTGGAATTAGTTATTGTTAAGTGGTAACTTTGCGTTTCGACAAGAGACCCGATTATTTTTTGTTAAATTAAGTTCGGTAAATTTGTATGTTATAAAATAACATACATCCATGCCGTCAAGAAGGTTAATCATTTATTCTGTAACAAAAAAACGGATCACTTAAAAAAAGTTAATATTTTTCAATCAAATTTTGCATAAATGTTCAGCGTGTTGAAAGAATAATAAATGATTTATTTCACACTGAAAAATTCAAATCCTCCATAGAGAAAATTTAGTAATGAATCCTCCACCAAAACGAGTACATTCTGGTTTTCATCCGCGTATGCTTCTAATAAGATGTTTTATAGACTCCTGTGGAAGCCCATTCCAAACAATATATAAAGCATCATGTAGCTGTTTTAACTTCATTGAAAGGTTGGGAAGCATGCCAACTCCTCGACCTATCATATTTTGGACATACTATGTTTCATGGCCAATACGTATGGCGACCACAGAACATTTGAAAATATTGATGTTAGATTCTTGCAGGAGTCGTAATGTATTCATTGCAGCATTAGCTTAGGAGTGTGGCATCATTTAGGCCTTGGATATATGGTAAAACAAGTGGTGTCAGAACTTCGTAAATTTATCTTTTATTATTTAAATTGTTTCGAAGGCTACTAAAGGAGTTTTGTTTCATATGTAAATTCCACACCAAACCAAACCAGCAATCTTCTAGTAAGTGCAGTCTTATGTTCTACGGAAAAATTCAAAAACTTCTCTTATCTTCGACGTCGGACTTATTCACGATCATCATTGGCCAAAGATACCACGAACGAAGACTGAGGAGTTTAGAAGTATGGGAAAAGCTACGTCGGACAAACAGGAAGAACGACTGACACAAAGAGTTAAGGATCATCAGAGCTATACACGAATTATTATTTATAAAGCATATTCAAAAGAACTAAGATAAGGTAGGATTTGCGAAAACAGATACTACAAAGAACTACCATTCTAGAATCATTAGAGAAGTCATTGATATAGAAAAGAATCCAAATTTCAACCGCGAAGACGTGTATAGATTCAATAATACCTGAAAGCCCTTACTATAAGAATTCGTCATAACTAATAATCCACTTTTTTTTAATGGAATAATTTTCTTTACCCTTTTTTTGGGTTAAGCAATATACATATGTATGTACTTATTATTTTAGCAAAACGAAAAGGATATCAATAAATTGGAAATTGAAATTTCCCTTATTTTTAGGTAATTTCTAATGATTTTTCGTTCGCAAATTTCCCGCTTCCGTTTTATGTCTTACAATCTGAAATTGAAATTTAACGTCAAAATTATAAATGTCATTTTGAAGTTTGAACCGGTACGTGCTTAAATGGTGGGTTAGTTCTTATGGTCGAAAGACGGTATTTAAATTTTTTCGAATTATTCGTTTGATCCGGGAGAAACGACTACTGACATCATGTCTGCTACCGAAGTGAAGAGAAGGCGAAGATATGGGAAGCTCAGAAAGAAAAGCGATTACAGCAGATTGTCTATGGGATACGAAACTTCAGAAAGGGCAGCTAAAAGAGTAATCGCCCCATATGTGAACATCGTGAGGAAAGGCCGAAAGGCTGCTGTTAAGCCGGAACAGGATGATAAGTATTTCACGTTTTACTTAAAGAAGAAACCTAGCGTGCTGATGCGACAGCTAACTGAATTCTTAGACGAAAGCGTCGACTTAAGCATGCTCTTGCATGAAAGTGTGGAAACGCTGAAAAACGCAACACAAGCTTCTGGTGTTAGATTATATTTAGTAGACCAAGCATCGAACGAAATCTACATCTCCTCCAGACATGCTTCAAATTATGCTCGCAGAGTCTGTTGGAAAATAGAGGAAGGAAGATCTTTAGCGGCGCACGTAGCTTGCACCATGGAATACGTTATGTTAGCCGATATATTTGCGGGTAATAAATTCGAAGATGGGATACCTTATACAGATGCTACAGTTAAGTCGGTTTTATGCATACCTATAGTAACACCAAGTAATGAATGTTATGCTGTTATTGAATTAGTCAGGGATCTTTTGCAACCGCCTTTTAGAAAGTCGGATTTACAAATCACGGTTTCCGTAGCTAGCTGGATGGGTGCTTCTATATACATGAACCAGCAACGTCTCGTTTTGAACAGTCAACAAAGATTAAACGATTGCCTAGCAGAGTTGACCAAATGTTACTTCGCAGACACAGTTTTATTTGACAAAATGATATCGGAAATTGTAAGTTTCGCAAAGTCGACAGTCAGCGCTGAGAGAACGACATTTTTCATGATAGATCCTTGCAAAGACGACCTGGTATCTGATATCTTCGACGAAGGTGTCGAGAAAAACGATGATGTCACTAAAAGAAACTTAAGACTTCGTTTCACCAAAGAACGAGCCATCGCTGGTATGGTAGCAAGAACCGGTGTTTACCTCAATATTAAAGACGCTTATAATGACCCGAGATTCAACAGGGAACTCGATGAGAGGACCGGATTTATAACAAGGTCGATTATGTGCATGCCGGTAATGGGCGCCGAAGGTATACTTGGTGTCGTCCAAGCCGTAAACAAAAAAGATGGCGCTTGTTTTACGAAGCACGACGAAAACATATTCAAGACGTTTTCTCTTTACTGTGCCCTGGCGCTACATTATTCTCGCGTCTGTAAAACCAACAAGGCGGCCGAGGCAAAGTGCGAAGTAACGTTGGGCTTGTTGAAAAGACACGTCATGCCATGCGACCACGAATTGAACTTCACACTGACGAATCCCGAATTTTACGAAGTTCCCCAAGCAATACAGCAATTCTCCTGGTATATTTCGTTGGACCACATGGATCATATGCCACAGATCGCCATACATATGATTGTGGAGACTGCAGGTGCAGGGGCTATGGATTTGGTGGAGTTGACAAAGTTCGTTTTAACTCTACGTAATTTTTACAGGGCTACGATAGAGTACCATAACTGGGAGCATGGTTTTAATGTTTGTCACTGCATGTACAACCTGCTGTTAAGAAGTAAAGAACGATTCACCGACATCGAAAAGAAAGCTTTAATTATTGCTACGTTAGGTCACGACGTCGACCACGGTGGAGTGACGAATAACTTCTTGATCTTCTCCTGTAATATAATGGCGCAGCTATACGAGACTTCACCTTGGGAAAGCCACCATTACGCTGTCACCATGCTCATTTTGAGCCAAATCCATGTCTACAAGGACGTTACCGAGGAGGAGTTCAAATCAATAGACAAAGTTATCAACCATGCCATTCTATCAACGGATTTGGCGTATTATTTTAGAGTTAGGGCCAAATTTATACCAATAGTAAACGCCCAACTCTTTGATTGGGACATCCCGGAACACAAAAACATGATCGTTTCTATAATGATGACAACGTGTGACTTGTCAGGCCAATGCAAACCATACAATGTAGCTAAAAGGATCACTGATAACGTATATGCTGAATTTTACAAGCAAGGCGATGCTGAAAAGGAAATGGGTCTGCAACCGTTGTCGTTGATGGATCGAGATAAACAAAATTACATACCTGAAGATCAAATACAATTTATAAACATACTTGTACTGCCTTGCTGCGATCTGCTTAGGAAATGTGTACAGGACACAGATGTTTTATATAACATGGCAGAAAATTTGAAGGAGTATTGGGTGGAAGTTATCAAAATTCGCGACGAAAGGTGCTGGCGACAAGAAGAATCAGTAGTTAAACATGTAAATTAAAAGCTAAATAAAATTTCAAGTAAAGACGTTTGGTAATTACGTCGCATTAAATACTAACAAATTGATCTTGTTAACCAAGTTTCAGATTCGAATCTTTTTGTAATATACTGTCAGTTTACTTTACAGTTACTAGTTACAAAGTGTACTAGGAAATTCATGCAATACAGCTTTGTTTCTGCCAAGTTTCACTAGGGAGTAAAGCACACTCGTTATCCCAAGCCCGCAGAAGATCCTCATCACTGGAAAACCGTCTCACTTTTAGCTTCATTTTCACATACGGGAACAGTGCAAAGTCGCAGGGAGCAAGATCTGGACTGTAGGGAGGGTGCTCGAGAAGTTTCAATGCTGTCGTGGTCAAATATTCGGTGTAGGCTTTGGCGCGGTGAGCTGGAGCATTATCGTGATGGAGGAACCAGGTGTCCATTCTTGACTTTGGCCGCAGGTTCTTCACAGATCCAATGACTTTAGGCAGGCACTGTTCAGTATACCACTTGGCTGTGACTGTCTTCTGTGTGTCCAAAACGACGCGTACCACAATTCCACTCGATTTGAAAAATACAGCTATCATTTTCTTTTTTACGGGTCGCGATTTTCTGACAACTACGGGTGTGTCCTCATCATCAAAGACCCAAACTTTGTTTTGAGCTTTAGTCAGAACATCGTAATAGTACAGCTTAGCCTTGTTACCTGTCACGCTGTTGTTCACATACCGAGATTGTCTCTTATTAAACTTTTTTAGCGTATCTCCCGGCACCAAGTCACATGTCGTGTCATCTGCTCTTCAGTCAGTCGATGCGGCACCCAGAGAGAACAAAGTTTCTTCACGTGCAAATGATCATGCAGAATCGAACAAATTGCTGGTACATTTAGGCCCGAAGTACCCTCTATTTATTGGTAGATCACTCGCTAAGCATTTGCCTTACAGTAGTAACGTTTTCCTCCGTAACTGACGTTGGTGGCCTTCCTGGCCTCTCAGCATCCTCCACAGTTAAATTTCGCCTTTGGAATTCTCTATACTACTTGAATATCGTTGTGCGATGTGGACAAACATCACCTAGTGCAAGAGTAATTTCTTCGAAGTATTGGCCTATGTTTAAACCACGCACGAAATTATAACGCAAAACTGCCCTTATCTCATTTCGTGACAACGATGCCATCGCAAGCAGTTTACACTCTCACTGCTAATGAATAACTGAGTCCATCGACGCGGCGCGCCGGCTACTATACACGTATGAACATGTCTCAACATGCAGCAATAAGCAGCTTCCTGCGATTCATTATTGCGTCATATTGCAAAATTTTTCTTGTATGCTTTGTATACTGTCAGTTTACTTTACAGTTACTAGTTATAATTGTATACTATGTGACAAAAAAAGGATCACTCTGTAAAAATACATATTTTTTGGAAGAAGAATTTGTGTCTACAATTATGACTGTTGCGATTGAATATTCAGACTAAACTGATCCAAAAAGAAGAAAAGAAAAACGCATTTTTTCGTTTGCCAAGAAAACGACACAACGATTTATTGTTTTCTTGCTACGTTATCGTTATTTTTCTCAAAATAGTTTGTATAAAATTTGATTTAAAAATGTATAACTTACATAGAGTAATTCGTTCTTTTTGTGACATAGTAACTATAGTTTTCTATGCAAACTTAGAAGGATCAAACTGTATTAGTATGTATATGTACCTGTGTATAAGTCATCCAACAACAAGGTTCCACTTGATTGGCATCTAATCCCCAGAATTCCAGCTCCTCCTCGAATAGTGGACCGCACACATCAGAGGGATAATGTAATTTGCCAGTCCTGCAACAAAATAAATTTTAACTCTAGTCCGACGTAAATATCTGACCCAGTTCGTCTTCGTTTTCGACTTCTATTCAGTGGACACAATCGGTAAATTCTAGACAACTTAATTAATGGAGAATCTTAACGAAGTTTTTGTTGAGGATTGGGAAATCGCGTAATTAACACGGACGGAAAAAAGAAACGAAGACACCGCTGTCTGTGATTCTGTTGCGTTTTTCCTTTTCATCCCAATAAAATTACTTTCCGAAACATTCCTTTCTGTCGTTCATTCGGTCAAAGTTCACGATCTCATTTTCTTGAGAAACTTTAGTAGTATTTTCCTTAGAGAAGAAAGACTTGTTTCTTTTATAAAATTAAATTGGATTTGAAATCTATTTTTATTAGTACAAAATTACATGTTTCTACGTTTAGTATTTTTATGTTATCCCTTCCATCAGGTTGTCCTGTGACTATAGCAAAAAAAGAATTGACACAGGCAGTTCCTTTGTCAACGGTACTTTTTAATTTAGGTGCAAGACATTATTTTGAGAGAAAACACTAAAAGAATAAGGGCGTTAATATATTGGAGCATACTACTGTGGGCAAAAAATAGTAAGACTTTTTAATTTAAATTTCGCGCGAACACCCATTCGTCGAAATATTTTTTTTCTAGGTTGGTATGACTGTCAGTGACAACTGTGCCAAATGTCACATTAAAATAATCATTAGTGTTTAGTATACGCTTGTCTTTCTGAAGTACAAAAAGTGCATTCGGCGATTTTTACAATGAGTGAAATTATTCAACAAAGAAGTTCCATTAAATTTTGTGAATGTTGCAAAAGGCCTTCGGTGATAATTGTTTGTCGCGAGCAAGTGTTTTTGATTGGTACAAATTATTCAAAGAGGGTCGAGAACGCGTTGATAACGAACCACGTCCAGGACGGCCATCAACATCAACTGATGATCAACACGTCAATAGAATCAAGGAATTGGTGCTTGAAAATCGACGATTAACAGTCAGAGACCTTACTGGCATCGTTGGAATATTGGAAGGAGCAGACCATTTTGAAAGATCATTTGGGCCTAAGAAAAGTGAAAGCACGATTTGTTCCAAAATCACTCAATTTTTTCGAAAAACAGCGTAGCGATGACGTCTGTGAAACAATGCTTTCCGGCTATCAAGACAAAATGAAAGGCATCATAACTGGAGATGAGACTTGAATCTACGCTTATGACCCGGAAACAGACGATCAATCGGCCGAATATCGTATCAAAGATGAGCCGAAGCCCAAAAAACCACGTCAAAGCAAGTCAAAAATCAAGGTTATGTTGACAGTTTTCTTCGATTATCGAGGTGTGATGCACTCCGAATTCCTTTCGACTGGCCAGACTGTCAACAAAGAATACTATTTGAGTGTTATGCGTCGTTTGCGCAATGCTATTCGTAAAAAGAGGCCAGAATTATGGGCCGACAACTCTTGGTTTTTGCACCACGATAATGCACCGTCGCATACTGCATTAATTCTTCGTGAGTTCTTCGCCAAATTTTCAACCAACATCGTGCCGCAATCATCGTATTCGCCTGATTTAGCTCCGTGTGACTTCTGGCTATTCAGCAAACTCAAACGACCGCTCCGGGGAAACCGTTTTGAGTCAATTGAAGACATTAAATGTGAATCGCTACGCGCATTGAAGGCTATTCCTGAAATTGACTTTAACAACTGTTTCGAGAATTAGAAGAAACGTTGGCACAAGTGTATTGGGGTCAGGGGGGATTACTTTGAGGGGGATGAAATAGATTTGGGTGAATCAATTAAGAATTTAAAAATTATGACCAAAGTTTTACTATTTTTTGCCCACGGTAGTATCTCAAGTTTGCGCTGATGATATTTTACTTATGCTTAGAGCGAGGAAAATACTAATAATAACGTTTAAGTTATTGAAACAAAAACAAATTAATATGATTTCATCACTTAAGGTTAATATATAACCCCTTTCCACTTTAATTTTCGTATTCTGTTTTATGCATTTCCTAAAAGGGATTTGATGGTGTTGGTGGACCGAAATGTAACTTGAAAACCGCGCTCTTTAAAAGCACTTTTCAAATTTTTCGTCAAGTGGTGATAAGGTAAACATATAAATTGCTTTGAGGTGACAGACATGTGGTATTCTGGATTGTTTTTCTTATGTTGGTCTTCCTAATTAATCCATTGATTATTTCCTAATTAAAACCATTGTGTTTTGCGATATTCTTAATAAAGTTCAGTTCATTTCCGTATCTTACTTTGGTTAGTGGGAAACTAAGTAAACGATTGATAAGAAAACTGAACTAAGCCATCTTTTGTTGCATGCTATGATTTGAGTCCGCCGTGATGAATTTTGGAAAATATTAATTCCTGTTTTAAGATTATTCCTGACTGCTAGAGCGTCCAAAAAAGGAAAAGTGTCTTTTTTTGCAGTAAATTTAATCGTTGAGAATTTTTAAACAATGACACGTATATATTAGAATTTCTAACAGCTAATTTTGTTAAGTAATCGATTTGTTTCAAAGTAAAAAGCAATTCTTTACATTAACAGTGACTCCAGTTATAATTACTGCTTTTATTTACAAATAACGCTCTTTTGAAAACTCATAAAAATTCTAAATTTATTTTATTGCATTTTTACTTTCACATTCCCGATTGGTGGAAAAGAAGATGCTTATTAAAAATGCAAAAACGTTTCCTTTAGCGCGATTATGATAAGTCGTACTACGAGAAAAAAAGAAGCACTAAAGTGCCAATCTTTTTCAAGGAAAAAAAAATTAAAGACCGAAAGTCAGGAAGACGTTCGAATGGAAAAAAAGCTCTGAAGCTGCCCGAGTTGTGTTTAAATAATTCCTTTGAATCTTTTTCTTTCATCGTCTGTCTACGGGGGATTTAATTTTTAAAGAGGAGAAATTACTCTCTAATCAAAGATTTAAAGGCTTCCGCATTAATACTACGGTCAAATGAGTCCGGTCCAGCGGCAGGCCGTAATGTTACACAAAGGATTAAGTGTGTCTGTGTCCATTTTTAGTATCCGACGTAGGTTTTAGTAACTACCAGCGCAGTCTTGAGACAAGGACGTATTCACGTACAGTGACACGTACAACCCTTACACACAAACACATGCGCACTCCACATATACGCATTCTAAAACCGAGTTCCGGTTGGGAACATGTGGGAAAGCGAGTTAAATAAAAAATTGTTTTCGTACAAATAGGGTTTGGTCCGACTGAAAGATTTGTAACTTCCGGTACCTTTCTATTGTATTCCTCCCTTATTTGGAAACATAAAATTTTAATTTTTACATTTAATTTACGATTTTAGCCCTAAATCCTATGCAATTCTGGGCTTATTTCGTAAATACGACGTCGAATAAATACGTAAAATAATCTAAAAGAAACGAATATTAAAACTTGCCTGTAATAATTCAGTACTTGAGCAAAGACTCCAGGATGTCTATCGAAGAAGTACTCATTCAGTATAGGATCGTAATTGGCCAACGCCTCGGTCAGTCTTGACAGTCTGGTGGCCGGTATTTTCTTCAGGGTCGCCTTGTACGTCTCGTGCCGGATGCCGCCGACGTTGAGTACGACACGGTTCTCCGCATCCATGTTTATGAGATTCATGGCTGCAAAGAAAGAAGGATGAATTAAATTGTGGGAATTTCCCGATCGAACAGAGTAATTTCATCGGGGAAAATTAAATTCCAAGGTGTGGATCCGCGGAAGTATTCGAACTCATTTCAGTTGTACAATAGAATTGTTCTGTTGTACGCAAGATTTAGAAATATATTATTGCGTATGTTTGTGTACTTATTTTTGTTCTCGAATTCGTCTCGTTAATAATAATTTTTATTTCGCCCGACTGATTCCAATTTCAAAGCAAAGAGAATAAATTACCGTCCAAATAAAAGATATAATTCATAATTTAATAATAATATTGGGTTGGCAACTAAGTACTTTCGGTTTTGTAGTATAAAATAAAACACTTTTTTTTTAAACAAAGAATAGTTTTTAATCAATTATATATTTTCCATTTTGCTCAATGACCTTTTGCCATCTTTCTTTCAGCTACATGATTCCGCGCTCTTAAAATTTCTGGTCCTTATCAGCAAAAAAACTGAACCAGGTGCGAGTGAAGGTCATCGTCATTTGTGAAAGTTTTACCATTCAAAGAATTCTGCAAACTTCGAAATAAATGGTAATCAGATGGTGCTAGATCAGGGCTGTATGGGGGATGTGGCATCACTTCCCAGCCAAGCTCCAATAGTTTCCCACGAGTTGCCAAAAATGTGTGAGGCCTTGCATTACCTTCGTAGAAAACTACACCTTTCCGATTTGACAATTCTGGCCGTTTTTCTTTGATTGCGTCATCCAGTTTTATTAATTGTTGACAGTAAATATCAGAATTGATCGTTTGGTTCCTTGGAAGCACCTCAAAAAACACAACACCTTTGTAATCCCATCAAACTGACAGCATGATCTTTTTTGGATGCAATTCAGCTTTCTATGTGGTTTGAGCTGGTTTATCGTGTTTGCTCCATGATCATTTTCGAACTATGTTACGGTACAGGACCCATTTTTCATCACCAGTGATGATTCTTTTTAGGAAAGGGTCGGTTTCATTTCGTCTAAGGTGCATATCGCAATAGCTGATTCTGTGTGTTAAATGAATTTCTTTCAATTTGTGAGGTACCCAAATATCAAGCTTCTTAACTAGCCCAAGACATTTTAAATGTTTTCCAATTGTTGTGTGCGATACATGTAGCCTCTCCGCAATCTCTCGAACAGTTATATGACGATCCTCTTCAATTATGACTTTGATTTGGTCATCATCAACTTCAGTAGGCCGACTAGAACGTTGCTCATCTTAGAGGGAAAAATCTCCAGAACGGAATTTTTATACCAATTCTAACACGTGCGCTCTGTTAAGCAATTAGCACCATAAACTTCACATATCTTTTTGTGAGCCGCAGCAGCTTTCTTTCCTTTACGGAAATAAAATAGTAAAATATGTCGAAAATGTTCGTTTCTGCACTCCATTTAAAATTAACTCACAACTAATAGCTTTAATAAAAATCACGCACTACTTGCTTCTGAAGTTACGTCAATGTGACTAGTATCACGCGACAAACGGTAAAGTACAGCGCTAACATACGTTATACAAAAAATAAGGCAACGCTCTCTATCAGTAAAAACCGAAAGTACTTAGTTGCCAACTCAATACATTCATTTGCCCAATAAATTTACAATCTAATTGTAAAGAATATTGCAGCATATGTACGTGGGTTGCTTTAAAAGTTTTGCGATTCAGCTACTTCCCGTAAGGTGGTGCTATATTTTTGTCGAATTCTCTGAGAATGCTAGCATATGCTGTTATCTGTTTTATGTAATTTTTTAAATAAAGTGAGTTTTGTGAAAAATGCAAATAACGTGCAAAAACTTTGGAACCATGATTTTAGACAATTTTGAAGACGGCTTCACTCGACAAGAGTGTTGGAAAAAAATCAAGCGATCGTTTGGCGATGAAGCACCATCCTTGGTGATTGTTGAACGGTGGTATGGCGAGTTCCAGCGTGGACGGGTTTCGCTTAAAGACGAGCATCGTGAGGAACGACCTCCCATTGCAAACACTCCAGAATACATCGAGGCCGTGTACGACATGATAAAAACAGACAATCACTGCGTTATTTGGGAATCATTGGACATAGGTATGACCCAAATCAGAACTATCTTGCATAATCGCCTTGCAATCGGCTAACTTTGCGCTCGATGGATACCACATAATTTAATGGAAGTGCAAAAAAAGAGAGTATGAATTGCTGCAAAAAAATGCTTAAAAAATTCAACCGAGGTCGAGCAAAATCAGTGTAACTTATAAAAATTGTTGTTCTCAAACTGGCCACGGAAGTGTTGAAAGCACTCGGATGGGATATAATATCGCACCCGCCTCCAGACCTTGCCCCGTCCAGCTATCACCTTTTCGCATCAATGGAACACGCGCTTGCTGAGCAGCACTTCACTAATTTCGAAGGAGTTAGAAAATGACTCGATGAATGGTTTTGCTCAAAGGACAAACAGTTTTTTTTGGAATGGCATCCATAAATTGTCTGAAAGATGCGTAAGAGGTGTAGAATCAAATGGCCAATGCTTTCTTCAAATAAATTTTTCCATTTTCTTGAAAATTTTGTAGTTTTTTTTTTACGAAAACACCGGTAATGATTTTCCGCTACGTATCAGCAAAACGATATTCTTGTACAAATTTATAGAATTTATTTATATTTAGTAGTTCATATAGTCTGGGTTAACAAAAATTACTATTTTTTTACAAAAACTGTCACATTTAAACATTTCAAAGAGCATTTATTGTCGTTCATAATAGAAGAAGGTGGAGATTGCCTTTCTATCTAATATTGTGAAATCTAATGCACCAATATATCCTCCAACTCATTAATATTATATGATAAATCGCCATTTCTTTAAGGTAAGGTAATTTTGATGGAGCTTGAGGTTGATTAACTTAGTCACTGAAGGTTGATATATAGGGGTTATATATCAACCACATTAATTTTCGTATTCTGTATACGTACAGTCTGGGTTTTGGCTTTCAACGGGACAGATCGTGTGCGGAATTTGTTTTCGTACAGGTATTTTGCTGTAGTTTTCCAGGTGCGACTCTGTTTAATTATCCGCTGCTGATGATAACTTAGTTGTCGAAATACAGAATACGAAAATTAATGTAGAAAGGGGTTATATATTAACATTCAGTGATTAAATCTTTAAGGTAACTTTAGAATATTTTGTTTCTATGAAAAATATTAATTTTCTTAAGAAAATTTATAGTTTAAGGTATGTAATGTTTATTTATTTTAGTAATCTTAAATGACACGTAATTTGACGTTAAAATGAGTCTTTGTATATTAATAAATCTGGAGTTCTACACTGGGAATATTTATTACAATACAGATGGTTGCCGGTGAGAAATATGGAAAAGCAAGGGGGAGATATTTAATTCGAACTAGACATAAATAATTATCATAACTCGGCGATGGAGCGCTTCGTGTTGGGCGAAACAAAAATGCGCTTAATCAAACCGTAAATTAGCTTTTGAAAGGATGGAACTGAACATTTGCGAGAGTTATTATAAATTGGATGTTTGATTAAAAACAATTCACTGTATTTCTTTCCGTTGGATGAATTAGTTAAAAGAAATTGTGTCGCGAAGAAATTCGTTTTTCGTATTTTCATTTACGGTTACAAATATAATAATGCTTACCGAATTACATATGCAGAGTCAGTTAATGGGTTGGTGTTATAACTTTTGGCTTCGTGTTCGAAAATGCGCTGGTTGAGTGAGTTCCATTGTCTTGGTAGTCTGAAAGAAAATGAATCGAAATAAATGGCTGATTTTAAAAATAAATTTAATCAATTTGTAGAACACATGGGATCGAGAACAGGACATTTAAAAAATTTGTTTTAAATTTGTCTTGAAAATATAATTCTGTAATTTTCGAGGATACAAATATTAATTACTTAATTAAATGTCGTAAAAAGGCTATATTCTGAGCCGAATACAGTAGTACATGTTTCAACTAGATTATATCATATCATTACTCTGTATTGAGTGATACGAGGGAGCGTTTCTATATTCGCAGAATGAGCGGGTTGTAGAGGGGTGAGTAGGCGCATTGGGGGCGTGGCCTGTGCAGCGACTCATGATTAGTATAAATACGAAGTTTCATTGTTATTAGACAATTAGTCTTTGAGCTATCGTCAACCAAGTAACATAATCAGGAGTGAAAAGTGAAATATGGAAAAAATCGAATATCGTGCCGTTATAAAGTTCCTTACCAGGCAAGGAAAATCAGTCGCGACCATAATGAATGAGATGTCATTGGTTTACGGCGACTCTTGTCCAGGAAAAACCATGGTGTACAAGTGGCATAGTTTATTTAAACAAGGAAGGGAATCCCTTGAAGACGACCCGAGGCCGGGCAGGAGCATTGAGGTGACCACGCCGGCACTTATCCAAAAAGTTGAACAAATTGTACTCGAAGATGCTCGACTAAAGAAGAAACAACTCGCAGAAATGGTTGGAGTATCCGATACAACAATTTTTAAAATCCTACACGATCATCTCGGCATGTCTAAGGTCAGCGCAAAATGGGTGCCGAGAATGCTCACGCCGCCGCAAAAACAACAGCGCGTAGAGTGTTCGCGTGCATTTTTGGACCTCTGTAATGAAGACAAGGATGGTGTATTGAGTGGAATTGTTACTGGAGACGAAACTTGGGTTCATCATTATGAACCTGAGTTTAAACAAGACTCCATGCAGTGGCATAAAAAGGGCACAGCACCTCCCAAGAAATTTAAAGTGTCACAATCAGCTGGGAAACTCATGGCAATGGTATTTTGGGACTCGGAAGGAATATTGTTGATTGATTATAAAGATAAAGATGTTTCTATAACCGGAGAATATTACGCTTCAATATTAGAGCGACTAAAAGAAGCCATTAAAGAGAAAAGACGGGGAAAATTGACAAAAGGTGTTCTGCTTTTGCACGACAACGCGCCCGTCCACAAGGGCCGCGTTGCGTTAGCTGACCTGCATAAGGTGGGCTTCGAAATTGTGAATCACCCACCCTACAGCCCAGACCTGGCCCCGAGTGATTATTACCTGTTTCCGAAAATGAAAAAAGAGCTTCGGGGTAAAAAATTTACTGCCGATGATGAAGTCAAGGAGGCAGTTTCGGCGTATTTTGCAGATAAAGAGAAATCATTTTTTTATGAGGGTATAAATAAATTAATTGAAAGATGTGAAAAATGTATCCGTCTTGCAGGTGAATATATTGAAAAAGAAAAATAATTTGGTTTTTTTATTTCCACCCCTTGTCCCCCATTCCGCGAATATAAAAACTCTCCCTCGTAATAGAATGGGTGATAATATAATCGGTAAAAATTTCAGGCTTGTAGTACAATTGATATATGAATAAACATAACTACGTTCTTTTTTATGGTACATTATTATTATTAGATTTATTCTTTTGAAAGTATACATGGGCATTCTTGCCAATAGTAGGATGATAGAAAAAGTTACTAAGTTCAATTGTTTAAATAATTTTTAATCACTATCGTATCTTAATATAAATTCTAGACTAAACGCATAATTAAAACTTATCATTATCACTTGTAATTTTTCGAAGTTTTAAATCATTAAACTTTTTATACAGGCTAAGCAGAAATTTACAGATAATTGACAAATAGGGCGTAAAGTATAGTAAAATACATAGTAAGTACGAAAGAAATAATACCACATTGTGAATTCTATAATATTAGCATTAAATACTCCGAGGGTAGCCGTTTATATTTCAGCAAACAAAAAAAAATTTTATTACCGAAAATAGTTTTATTGCTTTTCAAAATATTGTCCTTAAAAATCAATGCACTTTTGCATTCGTTTAAACCAATCCGAAAAGCATTGCTGCCACTGTGAAGGCGGTATTTTCAAAATATGAGTTTTGATTGCTTCAACTGCCTCTTTCGGCGTAGAAAACTTCTTCACGTGTGGGAACAAAAAGAAATCACAGGGTGCTATATTAGGGTTGTACGGCGGATGGCTCACCAATTCAATGTTTCTCCCGGTTAAATATTCAATTGTTTGAACCGACCTGTGAGAGCTCGCATTGTCATGGTGGAGAATTATGTGCCGTTTTTGGTTTGTTTTCCTTATTTCTTCAAAAACTTTTGGCAAACAAATAGTTGTGTACCATTCGGAATTGACCGTTCTACAACTCCCTTAAGGCACTGTTGCTACGTAACCGGTTTTTCCGAAAAAACAGGCGACCATTTATTTTGATGTGCTTCGAGCGCGAACAACTTCTGTTGGTTTTGGCTCATCTTGGAATATCCGCACAGTCGACTGCTGTTTACTATCGGGCTCATACGTATAGATCCAAGATTCATTACCTGTGACAACTTTATAAATGTTCTTTGAAGCACCGCCATTGTATTTTTTGTGAATTTCTTGGCACCAATCAACGCGAGTCTTTCGAGGGGTTGTCAAATAATGTGGTAACCGATGTGAACACAGCTTCTTAACGGCTAAATGTTCATGCTGGATCTTATGCATGCTGGTGTTATTAATACCTAGAGATGCCTCGATCTCACGGTATGTCACATGACGCTCTTACATTATCAATTCAGACATTGCATTAATGTTTTCCGATACAACATTTGTGAGACGACCTTCACGAAATTCATCGTCCAAAGAAAGCCGTCCAAGTTTAAATTCACTATACAAACGATATACTGTAGTTTTTGATGGTGTTTCATCACCATACAATGAATTCAGCTCGTCGATGTATTCATGATATGAAAAATAATTACACGAAAATGTTCACGACTTAATCCTATTTTTTCGCCGACATAAAATTTTCATGTTACTGTCAACAATAGAAATAGCGGCCGGATAATAAAACTGTCAAGGTAAATATATCGTCAAAAATGACAAACTTCACGATGCAATCATCAGATCGGAGTATTGCCAGTTCCCGAAATATAAATGGCTACCCTTGTACCATTTTTGGCGTCGAAATCCTGGAAACAAGGTAGTTATGGCATGCTAGTGCAACCTTAAAACGTACTTCTTTGGAAAGTCATGTAAATAGCAATTATATTCAGCAGTTGAAGATTTATAACCATCATAAGATGGTCTATAAACAATTCAATGTATCTCGTGGAGGTTGTAGTTCGTACGTATTCATTTGCATTCAGTTTATTTGGAAGGAACATTTAACATTCTTTCTTTCTGTTATATACAAGTTGGTAGAAAAGTTTTGAAAGCGACATCTATTAAGCAATAGAGGAATCAAAATTAATACGCCATTTTAATATTTCATATGTTATATGAACACACTAAAAATTTTATCTCGATCTGTCAATTCATTGATTGTTAGCAATCCATTTGAATTAGACAAGGTTTATCAGCAACAGAGATTCATACAAAAATGGTGAACGTGTTAAAGGAATGTGCTCCTTCATTTCCAACAGTACATCGACCGGTTTTAGAGTTTAAACGTGGTCGTACAAGCGTTGAAGATGAACCACGTAGTGGACGACCACAAACTGCAACAACAGCAGAAATCATTGAGCAAGTACATAATATGGTTAGTGAAGATCCGAATTTGACTAAGCGTCAAATTGTTAATACCATAGGCATCTCAGATGAACGGGTACTCCATATTTTACATGAAGAATTACATATGAAAAAGCTGTTTGGAAAGTTAGTGTCGCATTTGTTAACAATTCAATAAAAACTGGATCGAAAACAAATTTCTCAGTGTAACTTGGTACGTTTCAAGCGGAATAAAACCGGATTTTTTGCGTCGTTTTATAACTATGGATGAGGCATGGATCTATCACCATGATCCTAAATTGAAACAAGAACTATTACAGTGGACTACAGTTGGTTGTTCAACTCCAAAAGAGGTGAAGTGAAGACGATCGGCAAAAATGGTTATGGCATCACTGTTTTGGGATGCAAAAGGAATTTTATTGATCGATTATCTTGAAAAAGGTAAAACAATTAACTCAGAGTATTATTGTAACCTTTTAGATCAATTGGATGCAAAAATTCGTGAAAAAAAACCTGGTGTAGCGAAAAAAAAATAATTTTTCATCAAGATAATGCACCTTCACACAAAAGCGTTTTGACGATGGCTAAATTGAATGAATTAAAATACGAATTGCTTAAACAACCACCGTTTTCACCAGATTTGGCTCCGAGTGATTACTACCTCTTCAGAAACTTGAAACAATTCGTTCGTGGAAAGCGTTTTTCATCGAATGAAGAAGCTATTTCAGCCGTGGAACAGTATTTTGCAGAGCTTTTAGAAAATCATTACAGAGATGGTATAAAATTATAGGAGGATCATTGGAATAAATGTATTGAAGTTGAGGGAGATTACATTGAATAAGAAAACTAATTTCATTTAAAAATTCACATTGTTTCTTTTTTTGCTTTCAAAACTTTTCTACCAACCGGTATTGTCTTTTTTACTATAATACCATTTTAATTTGTTAAATATCAGTTGAAGTATTTTAATTATAACATTAGGAAGGCAGTATGATTTAAAACTCGAAAAAGTGAAAGTAATAATAAGAAATCTTTCTGATGCGATAACATTATCCAGTTTATATTGGGAAAAGCAGTTTCAATTGCTTTTCAACGGTTCAAAATGCAAACACTCATAGAAAATTAAATTCGTTTAATATAATTTCTTATAGTCCAAATAATTCCCAACAGAACGAACATTTCGACGCTTTCCCTTCCTACAAAAGAAACCGATTAATTTGATCGGAAGGCGGACAAAGGAATACAAACGGTTTTGTCGACTCCGATCGATACAAGAAATTCCTTTAATTTATTATGAACTTCGAAGGCTGGGGGATCTTCCATTAAGAAAATTAAGGGTACAGACGAATATCCTGCGAAGACACAGGAAAAGGTGGTGTCGGTTACGTTGCCTTGATATATGGTCTGTTTTGTTTATCCTTTCATTCGGCACCTTCAGTTGTGACAGCACGATTTAGAACTGTTCGAATTCTCCTTTATTTGTGTTTGTAGATTCAGTATTAATAGCAGTATATAGTATTACTTGTTTTTCGATGAACAAAGAATTGAAAGGAACTAAATTACGTGTATATTATGAGAAATGCTTTTACGAATTTGTCGAATTTATTGAAATATTCTAAGAAAACAAATAAAAGTTAGTACATAATCACTAAGGTTGATATAACATATAACCCCTTTCCACATTAACTTTTGTAATTCTGTATACGCACTTCGACAATCAACTTGTCATTATCAGCAGATTAACCATTGAGAACCTAGACGTACACTGACACAGTGTACGTCTGTCAAACTACGGAGTATATTTTTTGCCGTGGTTTACCAGGTTTTGCGGTTAATCTGCTGATGATGACAACTTGGTTGTCGAAATGCGTATACAGAATTACAAAAGTTAATGTGGAAAGGGGTTATATATCAACCTTAGTGATCAAGTTAATCAACCACAGGCTCCATCAAATTCAACTAAAAGTTAGTACACTTAAAAGTAGCACAACAACTGCTGATGATAAAATTTTATTGTATATAGTTTATAGATTTAATCCTTATTAGCATTTTAAATACTTTTAAAATTTGAATTATAATAAAGATTTTACAAAAAAGGTAGAAAATTTAAAATTAAAACTTTAAGTTGATTGCACCAAAATTAACAAATTAAGCTGTTTCTAACAAAATTAACACATTGTCTTTTAAAACTATAATAATTTCTTTGATTTTTTAACTCATTTGGGATTTCGTTATACAATTTAAATCCCTTATAGAATAATGAACGCTGCATTGCTGTTGAAGTTGTTCTTTCTAGTCCAAAGCCTTTGGTGTTTCTAAGCTCATACGGCTGCACCTCACCCACATACCTAATGTTTTCACAAAGATACTCTGGCGCATTTCCCATCTTCATTTTCTGCACAAAGCATGTGGTATTAATTTCTAACCTCTGTTTAATATTTAACCATTGCAGTGAATTAAGCATTACTGATATAGCTGTATAACGGTTGCATTTTAAAATACATCTCATGGCTTTGTTTTGTAGTTGTGTGCATTCCCTCAATTTGTGTTCCTAGGCAACATGTATATAAAGGGTTTTCCAATAGGGAATTGACAACTTTTAATTCAATTTGTGAACGCACGCTTTCAATAATCATCGAACTGTCACTGTCAATTTATTCAGTAAACTTAACATTTTTATCATGGTAAAGTACACGAACGAACAATGTCTGCCAATTATAAAAATTTACTATAGAAATTCGGAGTCGGTGACTGCTACTTTAAGAGCGTTAACTGCGATTATCGGTCGTAATTCTCGCCCTAGTAGACAGGCAGTAACAAGTTTAGTGCAAAAATTTGAGTCTACATATTCATTGTGTGATGTTACCGTGCCAGTGAGACAACGAGTTGGTCGAAGTGTCGAAAATACCGCTGCCGTTGAAACGTCCGGAGCAAATGATCCAAATTAGTCAATTCCACGACGTTCTCAAGAGTTGGGCATCGCCCAGACTACTTTATGGCGAATTTTGCGTAAGGATCTTGGTTTACACCCATACAAGATCAAGTTGACTCAAGAATTGAAGCCGATGGACCATTTGAAGCGACGTACGTTCTCCGATTGGCCTCGGGAAAAGATGCGCCAAGATGATCAATTTCATCGCAAAATCATTTTCAGTGATGAAGCTCATTTTTGGCTCAATGGGTTCATCAATAAGCAAAATATGCGTTATTGGTCGGGTGAAAATACACATGTGTTTCATGAAACACCACTTCATCCACAAAAAATAACTGTTTGGTGCGGTTTGCATGTCGGCGGCGTCATATGGCCATATTTTTTCGTCGACGATAATGATCGTCACGTTACTGTGAATGGTAATCGTTATCGCGCCATGATTACCGATTATTTTTGGCCCGAATTGGAAAATATGGACTTGGACAACGTGTGGTTTCAGCAGGACGGTGCCACAAGCCACACAGCACAGCAATCGATTTATTGTAGTAAGTTTGATGAGCGTGTTATCTCAAGAAATAGACCAGTCGATTGGCCGCCTCGTTCGTGCGATTTAACGCCTCTAGACTTTTTTCTTTGGGGCTACGTCAAGTCATTGGTCTATGCCGACAACGTTGGAAGAGCTCAGAGCCAACATTGAACGCGAAATAGCAGTCGTTTCGGCCGAATTGTGTGTCCGAGTCATCGAAAATTGGGTCCAAAGAATCGACCGTTGCAAACGTGCCCGCGGTGGCCATATGAACGAAGTCAAGTTCCATTCATAAATGTTTCGATTGTACTTCAACCCGATAATAAAGTTTTTGAAATATCTCAAATGGTCTGCATTTTATTTTGAAAAAAATTTGTCAAGTCCTTATTGGAAAACCCTTTATTATAGTTGAACAAAATATTCAAAGTGGGGTTTAATAGTGATGTTATATTGTATATATTTATTGCGGTTGTTATTGAAGGTTTTTTTCTTATCCTTTTAAAAAACCCAATTTTTTTACCAATTTTTTGCAGATATAATCAATATGATCTTCAAGTTTTAATTCTTTATCAATTATGAATCCGAGATATTTGATTTTTTTCAACTTTTTCTATTATTTTGTTATTAATTTCAAAATCTCTTTCACTAATCATGTTAATTTCTATTAATTTAGTTTTACTTTCGTTTAGTTTCAGTTTGTTCATTTTTAACCAATCGTTAATATTTTTTAAATCTTATTTAAATTTGTCTCTACATTCACTTTCGAATTCTCCTTCTGCGTATATTAAAGTATCGTCGGCATATAATACTATTTTATATATATATATATGTATCTGTCGACGTTTCGTACCCATTTGTATGGGACATTTTCAGAGTTCAACTAAACACCAGTTTCAGTGCAGTAGTTGAGCCCTGAGGATGTCCCATACAAATGGGAACTAAACGTCGGCAGATATACAAGTGCCGCGGTTCCAGCCCGGAAGCCCAGAAGCAGATAGCATGGATCACGACCACGGAAGTCTACGAACCAGATTAATATGGACTACTATTTTAAACGCAACGAAATCTATAGTAAATTTAAAATTTTTTTATTTCGAGGCAAATATGTATGTGTATGTGTGTATGTTATAGAAAACATTTAACGTATTATAATTTTATAGAATGCGGAATATTGAAAAATAAAAAAAGGTTCACTGCGCGAGGATATACCTCACATATTAAAAATAAATTTGTGAAAGCATGGTAGATGCTTGATAATGTTCTAACAGACGAAACTAGTTGTAGTTGACACATAATATATTTTGAAAATTATGTGTGTTTTATTTATTTCTTAGTAAATACAATAACAGTTTCTTTCCAAGAAAAGGGAATATATATTATACAAACACACTTATATTGTAATTACGAAAATTTATAAACATTTTTGGAAATCTCAGAATGTCTGTTAACTTTGTAAGCAAAGTTATTCTTCATATATACGCGGTGATTAACTTTTAAATTAAAACAACAAATCCTAAGCGCAATCTAAATTAATATCCTGTACGTATACCAGAGAAACAACTTTAATAATAATATAAAGTAAATGTAAATCAAATGAACTAATATTTTATCACGATATTACTCAAAGAGCATTGTTATCCAGACAACAGTTTTTGTTTCAACAAGAATTTGAAACGTTTCACAGAGAAAAGTTTAAATTCACTGGGCACCCCGTTATAAACTTTGGCAATTTGATGTGAAAATTATCGTCCTTAAAATGCGCATTCGATGCAAAGGTGGTGTTAGAGTGCCTCTGAATGTTAAATTTAATGTACGAAAAGTAGTTTTATTGTATAATTTCGCGAGCTTATGTTTTTTTTTTTCGTAAGAAGCATTCACATATATGTGAACATAAATAAAATTGTCTGGTAAGTGTTAAAAACGAAATTTTAATAAAACCATACCTTCGATTAAAATTTTCAGCATTTTAATATTGACGAAGGACTCAATAACCGTTCCCAAGAGTGTTTTTCCCCTGTATCGTTCCCACGCACTGTTTTTATTTGCAAAATTAAAACGGGGATTAACGTTTCGAAATTCCAATTAAGAGATGCCGTCACGTTCGTGCCGAATGTCCCACGTTTGAACTCTACGTTTTCGGTGCAAATGGGAGGTAGAGACGCGTGATTGCAGAGCAGAAAAAAAATCTGTCATTTTGCATTATGAATTATTGCCAGCGAGAAGTTTGGTCTTTTTTTTTGTAAACGCTCTTCGTTCTACATAGGGAATGACTGCTACTGAGCAAGCGAATGCGTCGATGCTGTTTTCTATTGTTTGGCGTACTAATTGCTGTAAAACGGATCGACAGTTAAACAATACTTGCGGTAGTGCGAGTGAAAAAAATCGCGGGCTATTGTAAAAAAAAGAAAAGTGTGGACATTCGCGCGTAGACATATTGCATTAAATTGTTTTTTTTTTGTTTTTTCGTTTTCCTTTTTTTCTTGAAAATGTAAATTGCAGATATGCACTTTACTTAATCGTGAAAAAAAATATTTGTATTCTGCTAGTTCGAAAGTATTGTTTCACGTGTTATATGTTACCAAAGTTGAGTTGAAAACTTTTAATTTTGATGAAATTTCAATCTTTTCCTTTCTGTCTTTCTTCTTTTTTTCTTGCAAAAATTGGTGTTTTTAAAAAGTTGGTGTATAATAAATGATGACGTACTGATATATTTGTAGCTCCTGAAAACGATTTTGATGTCGAAATTTATTTAACACTTTTGATTTTGTCTGGAAGAAGAAATGAGAAACTTTAAAAACCATGTTAAAATCTGTACTTCTGAAGGGGCGATTAGATTATATTTAAAATGTGAATAATTTCGCTATAAAAAGGTAACGAATTTGTATTCTGCTAATTTAGAACTACAGTCTTACGTGTTACCACATACAGTGTGTATCAGCCAAATGGAATAAATTCGATAATAATTAAATGGAAGGGTGTTCGAAAAAACGCTCGGCCACGTCGATTGGGATTTTTAGTTGCGTATTTTTTTAAATAAAAAGTTTATATACAGGGTGTGTCATGTAAAAGTGGTCAACACCAACTTTCTTATTTTAAATGCAACATCCTGTCAAGTATTAAATTTTTGGATTCTTTAGAAAATTCCAGACGTATTTCATGTGTCTGTCTACATATGCTCTGGGAACTTTGTTGCCGACCAGCGAGATAGACGCGTTCTCGTTTTGTCATTCAAATATATTCGTGCGTTGTATGGGAGAGGGAGGCATTGTTTTTTCATTAACTTCTGTAACTGGTTTATCAGATGCAAGAACTTTGAACCTTGAAATGCTTTATTGTTCTTCAAAAAAAGAAGTATTTAAGTCAGAGCATGCATACATTATTTGATATCGTTACATTATTTTGAATGTAGATCTATAATTTGGACACGTTATCATGGACATTATAATAATATCTGCTTTTTATAAAAGAATAACGAAAAGGGATTAATAATAAAATTAAAAGTGTTTTCTTTCGATTTTGATATAAATTAAAACACTTTTTTTTTAAACAAAGAAAAATTGAATTAATTAAAATTTCTGGTCCTTATCAGCAAAAAACTGAACCAGGTGCGAGTGAAGGTCATCGTCATTTGTGAAAGTTTTACAATTCAAAGAATTCTGCAAACTTCGAAATAAATGGTAATTAGATGGTGCTAGATCAGGGCTGTATGGGGGATGTGGCATCACTTCTCAGCCAAGCTCCAATAGTTTCCCACGAGTTACCAAAGATGTGTGAGGCCTTGCATTATCTTGGTGGAAAACTACACCTTTCCGATTTGACAATTCTGGCCGTTTTTCTTTGATTGCTTCATCCAGTTTTATTAATTGTTGACAGTAAACATCAGAATTGATCGTTTGGTTCCTTGGAAGCAGCTCAAAAAACACAACACCTTTGTAATCCCACCAAACTGACAGCATGATCTTTTTTGGATGCAATTCAGCTTTCGATGTGGTTTGAGCTGGTTTATTGTGTTTGCTCCAGGATCGCTTTCGAACTATGTTACTGTACAGGACCCATTTTTCATCACCGGTGATGATTCTTTTTAAGAAAGGGTCGGTTTCATTTCGTCTAAGGTGCATATCGCAAAAGTTGATTTTTTGTGTTAAATGAATTTCTTTCAATTCGTGAGGTACCCAAATATCAAGCTTCTTAACTAGCCCAAGACATTTTAAATGTTTTTCAGTTGTTGTGTGCGATTCATGTAGCCTCTCCGCAACCTCTCGAACAGTTATATGACGATCCTATTCAATTATGACTTTGATTTGGTCATCATCAACTTCAGTAGGCCGACTAGAACGTTGCTCATCTTTGAGGGAAAAATCTCCAGAACGGAGTTACGTCAATGTGACTAGTATCACGCGACAAACGGTAAAGTACAGCACTAACATACGTTATACAAAAAATAAAGCAACGCTCTCTGTCAGTAAAAACCGAAAGTACTTAGTTGCCAACCCAATACACAAAGAACAAAAGAACTTTTAATTAATTAATAAATTAATACAATAGTAGACAACATAAAATGTCGAATAGACCCCAAGCCATTTATCCAAATTCTAAAACTTACTCCAATGTAGGCATTCAACAGTTACAAAGAAAAAGTTGGTGAATGTCTTTTTAGGAGCGAAATTATTTTAATGGATTCCCCCTTGTTAATTAACGAATTGCTAAACGAAATTACCCTTTTCCAGTTTAGTTGGTCGTCTAGTTATATCATTATCGTAGACTTTGCGTTGAAAATATTACATTTAATTAAAATCCTCTGAGTAACCCGCTTCCAGACTGCGATGGGGATATCAAAATCAAAATTACATCGAATTCGTTACTGGTAAGTTAAGGGAAAACCAGCACTTCGAAGATTTAATAAATTAAAATACTTCATTCGATTTCTTGTTTTTGTAATTAGGTATATTATAATGATGCCTCACGTTTAAGGCGCTCATTTTACTTTGACGTATTACTTACGTTAATTAGATCTTTATAAATTAGTGAGATTCTTGTAGTTAAAAAGAATAACGAATACGTACGGTGGTCGGAAATTCATGGAAAATCGTCAGGTAGGTAAAAAATTTCGAATTCTTTGAAATTTTCTATGGAAAAACATGTTTTTTATTGTAAAATAAAATTACGCAATACTATGTTGATGCAATTAATTATTTTATGCTAATATTTTGCTTTATTTAACATTTAATTGCTCTTTTACATTAAAGTACAATACATATGGCAATCTTGTAACAGAATAATGTCTGTAATTTAAAAATAACACAGGCCAACCAATAAATACAACCATGCTCAAATGTATTAGATACCTTACGAATTTATGTACATACATACATATATATAGTTTATATAGTTTAGTCAAAAGAGAGGTGAGGAAAGTAGAACTGTTGTGAAAATTATGTACAAAGTGTTATTTTGTAATATAGTACAATTTATCAATATTTTGTCGCTCCGCCCTTGGCCTTAATGACAGCTCGCACTCGTCGACGCATACTTGCTACTAAATTGTAACACTCTGCCGGTGGTATTGCAGCCCATATTTCGCGAATTTTTGTTGATAATTCTGCTTTTGACAGGCATTTATGTTCCGTGATCTTAATTTTTAAGATACGCCAAAAATCTTCAATGGGCGACAAATCGGGACTTTGTGGCGGCCAATCCAATACCTCACTGTGTTTTCCTCCAACCAACGCATTACAGCTCTCGATTTGTGGCAGGGCGCATTATCTTGCTGAAAAATGTATTGTGAAATATCCTGGTCGAATAGTTTTAGCACAGACGGTTCTAATACTTCCTCCAACATGGCTAAATAGCGCTGGCTATTCATCTGTCTATCGCACAGATACACTTCTCCAACACCGTATGCAGACATACAACCTCAAACCATGAT
Organism: Dermolepida albohirtum; assembly: GCA_031893035.1. Classification (NCBI taxonomy): domain Eukaryota; kingdom Metazoa; phylum Arthropoda; class Insecta; order Coleoptera; family Scarabaeidae; genus Dermolepida; species Dermolepida albohirtum. Next base: position 70,297 of record JAVIWB010002793.1, on the reverse strand, counting down.
ACTACCACCACCAAATTTTACTGTGGGAATGATACATTGTGGTTCATAAGCTTCCCCTTGCCTACGCCGAACATATAGCGTCCCAGGTAGTCCCCGAAGCTGCCAGGCAAAAGAAGAAAGTTAGCACTTAGACAGGATTAATTTTGTTTAATGTTACATGTAGACTGAATTGCATACAACGATAAGAATATTAGTCGTGAAGATGTACTTACATACCTCGATATTCGATTCATCAGACCAAAGAATCTTCGACCACTTCTCGATTGTCTAATTTTCATGTTGTTTGGCCCATAAATACCGCTTCTTTTTATGAGCGTCAGTTAAAAGCGGTTTACGTCGCGCTTTACACCCTCGTAAACCAGCACGCTGGAGACGCCTTCTCACTGTTTGCGCAGAAACTGTTACGCGATAACGCTGTTTCAGCTCACTGGCGAGCTGTTTCGACGATTTTTTCCTATCACTGAGAGCCAGTCTTTGTAAAATTCTTATTAATCTAAAGTTTTGTATTTCCTCAACCTCTTCACGGTAAAAGTTCGAGTGTAGCCTTTTCTTTTGTGTGAAGCTTCTGGAGTTGCTCGTAGAAGGGTCCAACAGTAATCTTCCATCATGTTGACATTCCAATGACCCTGATACCATTTCTCCATCTCCTTTATATCTTGGTGGAAACGCTGTTCTTGTTCCTCACTTATAGCTCCAAAATTGTCAGGGAAAAAATTTAAATGCGAGTGTAAAAAATGCACCTGCAGATTAGAAAGTATATACCTTCGTGACTTTCTTTGTATTAGTTACGCAGATACTCAAAAGTGCACTTTGAGCGTTTACTACTAACTAGTTGTAGAGACTAAGGTATTATTATACGCTTACAATGCATAAATAACGTAAAGTGAACATGCGAGGAAACTTTATGCCCTGTGGTATTTTAAAGTTCATTTTCGGATTTAGCACGTCAAAAAACATAAAGGGGAGCCAAACTTATATATAGTTTCGCTAGTGATCTTAAACCTGCAAATTGTAAGACCGATATTTCTTCCAAGTAACGGGTGGCACAAAAGTAATGTCATAATTTGAACTGGCTGCCATTTTGTTATAAATGAAAAAACAGAGCTCTCTTTTCATAAAAAGTTTATTTGAAAGTGTAAAATTGATGACAAATATTGGAAACAATTATATCGATTAAATGGCCAACTCTCGAGTTGGTGCATAATTGCGCTCGTTTCATGGCATTTTGAATTTTTGCTCACAAAACATCTGGCACCAAATTGGCGATTACTTCTTCAATGTTAGCTTTCAAGACTTGCAAGAGAAAGTTCGTGGTTTGTTGTGGTAAACGAGAGATTTTGAGAAGTCCCAAAGGAAGACGTCTGGTGCTGTTAGATCTAGCGATCTGGACGGTCATTTCAAATCTCCAAAACGGGAGATCACTTGACCTGGAAATTGGTGTCTCAAAATCTCCATCGTTGTCTGAGCTGTGTGAGCGGTTGCTCCGTCCTGTTGAAACCAACAATGATCGAGACCCAATGCAGCATCTGCCTGTAACGCTCACCATTTACGGGAACGGTGGTGGCATCGGCGTCTTCAAAAAAATAAGGGTCGATCACTTTTTCACGGCAAAGGCTGCACCAAGCAGTCGCTTTGAGGGGATGCAATGACTCTTGATGCATTTCATGTGGATTGTCTGTGCCCCAGAAACGCAAATTTTGTTTGTTAACATAATCACTTAAGTGGAAATCGGCTTCGTCACACATTATGATTTTCGATATGAAATCATCCTCTTCTTTCACCAAGTTTAACAGAGTATGGCAGCAAGTTGACCTTATCCAACGGTCAGCAGGCAACAATTCAACAGTTTGCACTTTGTAGGGAAAAATTTTCAAATCTTTCGTTGCAACGAACGTCTACTGAGGCCTAATTGTGTGCATCGTCGTCTCGTTGATGTTTGTGGAATCTCTCTGACGTCGTTGGCAACAGCAGCGATGTTCTCGGTCGAACGAGCAATACGAGTCGGGTCTCTTCTTGCGATATCTGTAGTGAATCCAGTTTGCACGAGGAGCTCAGTCATACGCTTAATTGTTCGAACACATGGAACACGACGACAAGGAAAAAGGACGACGAAATTCACACTGCGCTAAAACAATGGACTGAAAATTTGTCAAATAAGCGGTAACAATAATTTCACGTTCTTGAGGTGTGTGTCGCTCCATGACTTATTGACAACTAATTCTCTATATATCTACCTCATAAATGTCAAAGTACAGTGACATTTGGCGCCATCTGCAAAAATGGCAGCCGATCCAAATTATGACATTACTTTTGCGCCACCTGTTAGATTAAATACAAATGAATACGTAAAAATGTTGGAGGAAGTAATGTTTCATCAATAAATAAAGTAAGCGCGTTTACGATCTGAATAAATGCAAATTTTGACAGTTTTAAAGGATTTTTTCAAATTGAGAAACAAGTAAAGACTTTTTTTATTATTCCCGCCCTCTTTGTCACTTTTCCATATAGAAAATTATTTATTTTTATTCAAAATGAATTACTTTATTCAATTATTTTAAATCAAAAGTAAGGCTTTTATTTCCCAAACATTCTCATACAATTTGCTAGCAGGCGATGTCTATTCTACATACATATTAACGAGTCTAAAGAACCTTTAAATAAAACCTCGTATTGCATTGGTTACATTAAAAATCTTATTGCTGTCGTGCCAGAGTAGTGAATTGTTTTTTATCACTCCCAATGTTATTATAAGTGACAAAATTCCGAAAATCACTCGAGCTTTGATCGTTGTTCTTGTGTATACATTTTATGGGAATAATTAACTATAAAATTTTAATATTCTTCGTGGGGTTTATCGTCGTATTCATTTCGTCGTTCAAAGCTTCGTTTCAATCTTCGCCTATGTTTATAATACAGCCGAACTATATTAATATATTAAATTTTCAGATTCCGTCGTACCATCTAATAAAATATCCGTTGCTGAAGCATAGGGAGGTCGATTGCTGATTGACATTTAATTTAGTATTTTAATAAATACATCGTCTCGTTTTTCTTTTTATTTCACTCGCGAACTCATGACATTCTACGATGCCTTTACATAATACGTTTTTAATATGCGAAGTATTTCCCAACGCTTATTGGACCTTTTTTTTGTTATTTTTAATATTCTGCATTCTATAAAATTCTGTTAAATCTTCTATAACACAAACACATGTACATATATATTCGCTTCGAAGTAAAAAAAAATTAAATTTATCTTTCGTTGCGTTTAAAATGGTAGTCTATATTGTTCATAACAAAGTTATTTTTGGTTTATGTAGAATAGTTTGTAACCAGAGAACAACTTGTTAAAATTATGGATGGCAGAGAAACTTTTCGCGAAGACTATGTATATAGTAATTTGGTGGACATTTTGAATAACTAATTCAACTCTTTTTAAATGATTTTCATTGAGATTACTTTTGCAGCAGTCCATAATATCTACAATAGGAAGATTATCTAAAACAACAAATGCTTAATAATGACATAAATTCACTCCCTTTCAATTTGAAATTGTTTCTAGTAACACATTCTTAAACTGTGGCAATCAAATCATGAGACACCTGGTATTATTCATAATAACTGTGACTTGGACTTAAATAATCACAATGTACAATTTTTTAAAAAACACTTCTTTATTTAGAAGCTATTACAAAATGATTACTATGTCTGATTCATACATAAAGTCACTATAAAGTTGTTTTTGAAAAAAATGTAATGCAAAATTATTACGTACTTACCATGACAAATGATTAAACGTAAAATGAATTTTTTCAAACTAATTTCCTCTACACTCAATACACCTCTCCACCTTCCGAAACCAACCTTTAAATAAGTTCTGCCAAGCATCACTAGGGAGTAAAGCACACTCGTTGTCCCAAGTCCGCAGAAGGTCCTCATCACTGGAAAATCGCCTCCCTTTTAGCTTCATTTTCACATGCGGGAACAGTGCAAAGTCGCAGGGGCAAGATCTGGACTGTAGGTAGGGTGCTCGAGAAGTTTCAATCTTGTCGTGCAGGCTTTGGCGCGGTGAGCTGAAGCATTATCGTGATGGAGGTACCAGTTGTCCATTATTGACTTTGGTCGCAGGCTCTTCATAGATCCAATGACTTTAGGCAGGCCCTGTTCAGTATACCACTTAGCTGTGACTGTCTTCTGTGTGTCCAACATGTGTGTTCCACAATTCCACTCGATTTGAAAAAATACAGCTACGGGTGTGTTCTCATCATCGAAGACCCAAAATTTGTCTTGAGCTTTGGTCGGCACATCGTAATAGTACAGCCAAGTCTCGTCACCTGTCACGATGCTGTTCACATACGGAGATTATCCCTTATCAAACTTTTCTAGCATCTCCCGGCACCAAGTCACACGTCGTGTCATCTACTGTTCAGTCAGTCGATGCGGTACCCAGAGAGAACAAAGTTTCTTCACGTGCAAATGATCAAGTAGAATCGAACGAATTGCTGGTGCATTTAGACTTGAAGTACCCTCTATCTGTTGATAAGTCACTCACCTGTTCTCGCCACGCATTTTTCTCATAGTAGTAACGTTTTTCTTCGTAACTGACGTTCGTGGCCTTTTCAGCCTTTCAGAACCCTTCACAGTTAAATCTCCCCTTTGGAATTCTCAATACCACCTAAATATCGTGGTGTGATGTGGACAAACATCAGTAAGAGTCATTTCGTCGAAGCACTGGTCTATGTTTAAACCACGCACGAAATTATAACGCAAAACTGCCCTTATCTCATTTCGTGACCACGATGTCATCGCAAGCACTTTACACTCTCACCGCTAATGAATTACTAAGCCCTACGACATGGCGCGGCGGCTACTATACATGTATGAACATGTCTCAACATGCAGCAACAAGCAGCTTCCTACAATTCATTGTTGCGTCATATTGCAAAACTTTCCTAGTACCCTTTGTATATATCAAGTTATCCATGGCGTTTCATTTAAAAAAAATACTTTTTGCAAAGAACTGTCATAGCAGATTGCGATCAATTCTGGTAGCTACAGAAACACAAAATTAATATGTTTATATTTCTTAAATATTGCTTGATCATTATTAAACAAATGTAGATCGTTCGCAGCCTTCTAGATTTAAAAAAATTCGTTACCATAGTAACGTAAAGAAATGGAAGATGTAAAAATTTCTCGTGGATTCAAATTATGTAAAAATATTTACTGCATTCCAATTAAATTTTCATAATTGACGTGCTGCAGTCCAGATATTACTTACAAAAATGGAAATTTTCAAATATTATTCGAAAGAACTACACAGATATTCATGTTAGGTAATACGTAAATCCATTTACTATAAAACTGACACAAGCGTTTGAAATATCGACGTAGAATTGGAAAACGAAGTTCTCTACAAAACGAGATCAGTTATGTACTATTTTCTAATACATTTTCACAATCTGTGCCCCCTATGTCTTATGTAAAAAATATGTAGACGGTACGCTTCTCTGATATCTGAGAAAAAAAGGTCTTCTCGAACGGAAATACATATTATATGACGCTGCAGGTTGTGCTCGTTTTGAAATATGTATTGTACGTATGTACTAAACTTTCAGAAACGGGTGCGCACTCATTGGCGGCGATAATATGTTCCGAAAGCGGTCGGATATACCTGAAGTCGAGATTCATTTGCGTATGGTATTTGTATGAATGCCGGATTAGATTGATAGGGCGAGTCGACCGCGTTCTTTGTTATGTTCGACGAGTGTTAATAGATTTCTTAACCGATTTTCGACATTAGAATACACTGGCACTTTTATTAAATGTATTGATTCCAATATCAACACTTTACCGTACAGTATTTTTGTGTGTAAAAGACATGTTAATAGAAAACAACAGCGATTAAATCTACAACGTGTTGTACCATATTATAATTTTCTAAAGGACTTTATATTTATGTAAAGTGTGTGTAACATTCCACAAAATATTGTAGACAATGAAAAATTTCAAAACTTTGGGGAAAATACGTTCCGGAATGGAGATTGCTAATAAGAGTTCAATTATAGTGTAATTTTCCTCGAGATTTCCTTGGCTCTTCTTTTACGTAGTATAATATTACAGAAGACAAACGCGGAAAGAGGATAGAAACATACCTTTGAAAAGTTCAATATGTCGACAACCTAACTTGTAATGTTGGTTAGAGATGGGGGTCCGAATATGGTTAAAACTGCAAAGTTACTAAAGCAATCTTATTTTCAATTGCTTCATGTAACCTGTTTGCTCCATGCATGTCATCTCGTAGCTGAATTTATTAGAAGCAGTTATCCAAAAGAAGACCAATTTATAGTTTCTACCAAAAAAGTTTCCATTAAATCTCAAAAACGCATTCGTGAGTTTAAACAGGCTTGTCCGAAGATTCTTCAGCCACTACAGCCAGTATTGATGAAATGGGAAACGTGGTTTAAAGCTGTTTTATATTACGAGAAATTTTTGCACATTATTAAACCTTGTATCTTAAATTTAAATCCGCGAGATGCTCAAGCAATTTCAATAAGTCAGCGACTGGCTGTAGATATCGAAATTCATACTCAAATACTTTCAGATACTATTTCCAAATTAGAAAACGCCAAGCTATCATTACATGAAGCGCTAAATACAGTATGTTACCTCAAAGTCTTGTTAGGAAATCTAACAGATGGTATAGAAAGATTAACAACCAATAGATAATGTGCGGTTATAAATAAGAATGCCGATTTTCAAACTAATGTGCGTATGGACGAAAGTTTAACTGAATACCAAGAGTGCGAATATGATGCGAACGTCCCTCTTAAATACGTGAATATCACATCAATAAAGGCAAAACGCTCCTCTTCCAAATACAACAATATATTTTCACCACGCCGTAGGAGTATGACTGATTCCGCACTGGAAGGCATACTAATGACGGAATACTACAGCGAATTTTTGCGTCAATCTACATCAACAACACAAAAGAAAATTAAAATAGTAAGTAATTACATCTATTATTTTTAATATTGATAGTAACTGAGCCGTACGCTACTGCGAAAGCACTCGTTTCTGTAACCCTACTATGTACTGTAGAGAGTGTATGCAGTACTGTTTTACTATACAGTACTAGAAACGTATAAAGAGGGTTATTTAGCGATGCATGGAGATGAGAATGTGTATTGCTGTGTAAGGGTGATATTGCGAATGGCCGTATTCAGCGCTATCGCGAAATCAATTACAGAATATCATCAACAAGTACATTTTCTGGAATCGTGCCAGAGCACTTAAAAGCGTAGTGTTTTCATTTTCGTTGTTATTTTGTATGTAGCTGGGATAAAAAAAGAGAAAAAAAAATGATAGATCATGGTACAATAATATATGTGATGTTTTAAGAGTGTCTAAATGGAAATTTAGATTGGGTAATATTTATATAACATTTATTACTATTATTATTGATCTTAAACTTAAAACTGTACAAATTTTCATGAGCGTATTATTGGGTTGGCAATTAAGTACTTTTGGTTTTTACTGATAGAGAGCGTTGCTTTATTTTTTGTATAACGTATGTTAGTGCTGTACTTTACCGTTTGTCGCGTGATACTAGTCACATTGACGTAACTTCAGGAGCAAGTAGTGCGTGATTTTTATTAAAGCTATTAGTTGTGGGTTAATTTTAAATGGAGTGCAGAAACGAACATTTTCGACATATTTTACTATTTCATTTCCTTAAAGGAAAGAAAGCTGCTGCGGCTCACAAAAAGATATGTGATGTTTATGGTGCTAATTACTTAACAGAGCGCACGTGTCAGAATTGGTATAAAAAATTCCGTTCTGGAGATTTTTCCCTCAAAGTTGAGCAACGTTCTGGTCGGCCTATTGAAGTTGATGATGACCAAATCAAAGTCATAATTGAAGAGGATAGTCATATAACTGTTCGAGAGGTTGCGGAGAGGCTACATGTATCGCACACAACAATTGAAAAACATTTAAAATGTCTGGGGCTAGTTAAGAAGCCTGATATTTGGGTACCTCACGAATTGAAAGAAATTCATTTAACACAAAGAATCAACTTTTGCGATATGTACCTTAGACGAAATGAAACCGACCCTTTCTTAAAAAGAATCATCATTGGTGATGAAAAATGGGTCCTATACATTAACATAGTTCGAAAACGGTCATCGAGCAAACACGATAAACCAGCTCAAACCACATCGAAAGCTGAATTGCATCCAAAAAAGATCATGCTGTCAGTTTAGTGGGATTACAAAGGTGTTGTGTTTTTTGAGCTACTTCCAAGGAACCAAACGATCAATTCTGATGTTTACTGTCAACAATTAATAAAACTGGATGAAGCAATCAAAAAAAACGGCCAGAATTGTCAAATCGGAAAGGTGTAATTTTCCACCAAGATAATGCAAGGCCTCACACATCTTTGGCAACTCGTGGGAAACTATTGGAGCTTGGCTGGGAAGTGATGCCACATCCCCCATACAGCCCTGATCTAGCACCATTTGATTACCATTTATTTCGAAGTTTGCAGAATTCTTTGAATGGTAAAACTTTCACAAATGACGATGACCTTCATTCGCACCTGGCTCAGTATTTTGCTGATAAGGGCCAGAAATTTTATGAGCGCAGAACCATGCAGCTGAAAGAAAGATGGCAAAAGGTCATTGAGCAAAATGGAAAATATATAATTGATTAAAAACTATTCTTTGTTTAAAAAAAAAGTGTTTTATTTTATACTACAAAACCGAAAGTACTTAATTGCCAACCCAATACAACTGTTTCAATTTAATATTGTTGTAAATAGAAATAACAGATTATTGGATTTAATTTTCGCTTAATTGTCGAACATTCCCTGTTCCCGTTAGTTCGTGAGGATACCTTTCCATACGCCCTTAAATATTAATATGAATTTACATACACATACTGTTAGGAACTTTCCCTCCAGGAATGAGTTCGGATACAATTTTCAAAGAGTTAATCTAAGTTATAAAGAATGGTGGACGTTAGATTGGTTCTATTTGAGAAAGTGTCCTGAAATTAATCTTTCCGTTTCTTCATTCTACAAAACGATCATTTTCTATTGTTGATAAACATGTGCCGAAATGTTTTACTTCATCACGTTGATTTTCTGCTTAGTGTAGTTCAAATCTAACCAATCTAGTTAAAGGAATTTCATCACAAGAAATGGAAATTGTCCGGTTTGTTAGCTTTTGAAAATGATTTTTAATCGAATAAGCATTCGTGTCCGACAATGCTTATGAGATATATCTAACTGAAATTGGGAGGTAAATTCCTAAAAACCCCAAGATATTTTGGCAATCCATTGGGCAGGAGAAGGGAAGCTCAAGCATCCCCGAGAGTTTGACATTTAGTGATGCTGAACTGACGAATCCAAATAAAATAGTTGATGGCCCTGCTATAGCAGTTTCTATAGGGGAAAGTCTGAACAACTTTTTCACCTACTTAGAGAGCGGAACACTGACAGCAATAAAATCACCTTGAGGCTGACTATACAATAGGTCATTGTGGATTACTCAATTATGTAATCTAGGATTATGCCTCTGTTGTAAACAATCCCTTATGATTACTTTATAATCTTGGAATATCTGGAAGATCAGAAAGATTACAACCATATATAAAAAAAGAAGCAAATATGATATTTTTGAACTATTGACCTATCAATACTTTGTCCAACTGTTATAAGATTTGTGAACACTTGCTTCACAATAAGTTATATAACTCGATTCGGTTTTTCTTTTGTTTCCACGAAGCAGCACGAGTTTGTCGGGAAATTCAACTTTAACCAATTTGTCTGAAATTACCCAATATATCAGTTCTAGCATTGATTCAAAAGATTAGGTCCATATTCTTTAATATTTTAAGTAATATTTAAAATGGTCCACATTTTCTTTTGGAGTCTCTTAGTTTCATTGTATGCAACTGTCGAAATTGGCTTTGATTACAATTCTTTCAACTTCTATGTGATCTTGGTTCTGTCTCATCAGCTTTTGCGTTTCAACCATTGAATTACTAGGTCGCCTAGATGATCAGATCACCTCGTTAGATCTACTTCCTTTATGGTAGCTTTGCATATCTGTCAGTGTCAGTGTCATCTGTACACCTCTGCAGATGACACTGATTCATCCTTGTCTTTCCTATTTGTTTTTTATATTGGAGATTCGTGTCTCCTTGTCTTAACGGCTTATTTTTCTAATCAAATATTCTTGTTCTACAGTTTAGGAAGCTATCGCATGTCCTATTTTGCTCCGCATCTTTTTCATAGTGTTTCTACGAGCAGCAAGGGCAATTTATAAAGGCGCATTTCATAATTATTTTATGTAACTATTTTAAGAATTCTTATGATAATTATAACCAGTTAAACATGAAAGATTGACGTTAGTGTGGTACGCGTAGTGGAAAGGAGTGTTAATCTTATATAGTGGCAAATTACCTATTTGTGAGTTTAAAATCTAAAGTAAATTCTTTTGTGTAGCTTTACGGTAAGCCTATATTGTTTACACGTTACGGATGATAATAAATTAGTTGTCGTAATATGTATCTAGCATACGAAATACTAATGTGGTAAGGAGTTTTATTACGTCTTAGTACTTTCTTCATTATTTATTATTTTTCTTTGGTTTGAGCAGGTGATTACTTTTACTTATTCATCCGAGACACCTTTAAAGTTTTTCATTTGAAAGTTTAATGTGTTGCATTCAAATGTATTATTCTCATTCACCTCCTCAGTCTAGCGTCGGAAAACTTTTCACTCAAACCACGTATCTATGGGTTTGAGCGCGTATTCTTTGAGATCTAATATTTAGATTAAATACATTTTCTTTAGTTTTCAGAATTTAAAATTCTACTAAACGGGAAGCGTTTTGAAGATATAAAAACAAGCTATAAGCTTTTTGAGACATTTCCAAACAAAATTTGGAAAAAGTTCTATTGAAAATTCAAAGAATTTTGTAGACAAGGGAGGCGACTAAAGGAAGACTAAATAAAAATTGTTTCATTTCTTTCATATCTTCCAGTCGATAAAAAATAATCTCTGAACTTTTTGAGTGAACTTCAATGTATATACTAATATCATACTTTCAATTCGTTTATTGAAATAGTGTCCACTTTTGTATTATGTACATTTGACTTAGTAAAAAATATTTTATTGTATTATGTACATGCTTTGATCTCTCTTATAAATAACTTCATTTATTTCGTATCTTTTTGACCATCAAAAAAGTAATCTTGGGACTTTTTGAGTGCATCTGTAGATCATACTTTCGATTTATTTATTGAAATAGTTTTCACTTTTGTATTATGTACATTTGACTCAGTAAAATACATTATATTTGTATAGTAACATATTATGTACTTGTACATGCTTTGATCTCTCTTATAAATAACTTCATTTGTTTCGTAATTTTTCGACTATCAAAAAAATAATTTCTGAACTTTTTGAGTGCACCTTATATATCATATTTTCAATTCGTTTATTCCAATAATTTCCAGTTTCTTTTCTACACTCGACTCGTCTGAAATATTTTATTTTCAGCACCGTATACAACGTGAAAATAAAAGAAAAAGTATACAAAATTTAGCGATTATCAATATTCTATGTACGCCCTTTATCCTCCGTATAAATGACCCATTTTTGCTCGTAATATCAATGTTTAAACTTCTCAAGATAAATAGCTTCCTTGTCCGTCATTTTCAAGCGTACGTTGCGTGGAGTCCGCTCAACTCCCGCTGTGTAATTTATGTTATGAGACATAAAATATTATTAATGACACGTGCTGGCGACGACGTGCATGACAATGACGAGTTGAGCATACGCAAAATAGCACGTAACCATTTCGTGAGTTTGGACTTCTTTTTTCCACCCAACGCACCCAAAATAAACTTACATAGCCGGCAATTAATCCAACGTTTTGTCAGAATCAGCAGCTAATTTCGCTTGTGGATGAAATTTAATTATGTCCGTTCCGTTTCGGGTGAGTATTACAAATTCGCGGAAACGCAAACTTGACTGTATTGCTGGCGATGGAAGAAAATTAATTGATTCGGTTTTTCGTCGTGGGTGGGGTGATTGGAAGCACTGCACTGATGCTCGCCTCTGTCCTCGTAGTCGATGAAAGGGAATTGAGTTTGAGGTGTTTTAATATATAATTTTAACCGAGCAAAAACTTGAAATTAAATTTCGAAAGTTCCAAAGTTCCAAACGCATTTTCTACTTTCATCACCGTTAACTACTATGGAAAGTTTTATTTATAAAAGTTAATCGAGGAGTCTTAAATTTAATCGCAAAACTTTTCGAATGTTATTCAACACACTATGTGTGTGTACATAAGTGATTTTGGTTTCCGCCATACTTAACTTACTTACTTAATCCTATAGACTCTTATACCTTTCGGTGTCGAGTCATGCTGGAGTCGAGTCCTCCGCTTCCCCTCTCCATATCTTCCTCCACTTTCCTCTGTTGCTCGCCAAAGCCTTTATGTTCTCCCATCCTACTCCCCTCTTCTCAGCCGCCGTCCGCACTTCATCCCTCCACGTTCTTCTCGGTCTACCCCTCTTCCTCTTTCCAATCTCCCTGGCCTCAAACACCTGCCTAATCAACCTCTCCTCGCCCCTTCTCATTGTATGACCCAACCACCTTAGCTGACCCTGTTCTATCGTCGTTTCTATTGGGATTATGTTTAAATTTTCCCTAAATACTTGGTTCCTAATTTTATCCATCCTCGTTTTCCCCTCCATTCTTCTCAGGAATCTCATCTCTGTGCTTGTAAATCTACTCCTCTGCCTCTGTGTTGTTGTCCAAGATTCGCACGCGTATGTCATTGTCGGTTTTACAACATTTCTAACTATTTCCGTTTTTACCTGTCTTGGTATTTCCTTCTTGCTTAGGAAGCTGTTCTTTATGCTGTTATATAACCTACCGGTCTTTGCTATTCTTTCATTTATTTCGTCGTCCAGGGTTCCTTCCTTGTTTATTATCACGCCTAAGTATGTGAATCTATCCACCTGCTCTATTATCTCGCTATCTATCTGTATCCTGTGCTTCTACTTCCGTGCTCCAATTATCATTGTTTTAGTTTTCTGTTTATTTATTTTCATATTTAGTTTCTTCAGTTTTTCGTTAATAATAGTAACATTTCTTTGCAGATGTTTCTCTGTTCCTTCTATTATCACCATGTCATCCGCATAACATAGTTCCATCAAGCAGGTTTCCTCCATATATACTTTAAATTAAACCAAAGCGTATTGAGTTCCAGAAGAGCCAAATATCGTATTTTTTTCTATGTTATTATAGGTAACTTATTAATGTAAAAGAACATCAATTACACCGGAAACCACAAATTCCGTTGACTCAAATCTAACACTTGTCGAATAACTTTTGGGCATCTGAATCAAGAAATGACTCCAGTTTTTGTCTAGCACGTTGACTTTTTAAGGCTACAAGATGTCCCCTTTTGTCCCAAAAGTTATACCAAATGTGCATAAAAAGGAAAAAATTGCCAAACATACTATTCACAGAGAATAATTTTATTCATACAAAGGCTATACGAGGTATGACAATTAAATAACGAGACTGAACTTCTTCCATCGCGCAGCCGCATAAGGCAAGGCTGTAATTGTAATGTCAGTGACCTTGATACTTCCCAACAACCTGTAATTACGTCTCTTTGTCTGCTTTACTTTACTTTAGCGTTTTAATTGTACAGGAAGCTGTTATTTAGTAGTGCCGTGATAATGGTTGACATAAAAATCGAGCAGCGAATTAACCTGAAATTCCTTGTCGAATTAAAAAAGTCCCTAACAAACTGTTTACAGATGTTAAAAGAGATGTTTGCTGATAATGTCATGTCACTTGTGCGAGTTTTTGAATGCCACAAATGGTTTTCTAGAGATTGAGAAGATGTCGAAGATGTTGTACGTCCTGGTCGATCTGTGACTTCAACAACTGAAGGGAACATTCAGTATGGTAAACATTAACAAAGAAACAGTAGGACACATTTTGAAAGATGAATTAAACACGACAAAAGTTTGTGCAAAAATGGTGGCAAAAAACCTCACTCAGGAACCAAAAGACAATCGAATGAACATTATTTGGTCTGACATCATGGAACGACTCACGGAAGAGCCAAATTTGCTCACAAAAATGAAACTTGAATTTTCCAGTATGACTGGGAAACAAAGCATCAATATAAACATATATATATATATGTATATATATATATATATATATATATATATATATATATATATATATATATATATATATATATATATCAAACTGTATCACCTTAATAAAATACAATAAATGAAATCAATTAAAACATTTAGATCTAAACAATTAAATCATTATATTTACACAAAGACATGTATTTATATATACATACGTTATTAATAAAATCGTATTACCAGAATAGTTATCTTATAAATTAATTCGTAATTCTATTTAATTATTATATATAAAATATTTTATAACAAAACAAAAAAGTTTTGCACCAAATCATGTTACCTTAGCTTTTAAATAAGTAATGTAATTTTGACTATAATTAATATAAATTTAATAAGGGTACAATCATCTTCCTCAAGCATTCTAAATCGGCATAACAAAAAAAATCAAAAGGTATGTCGCCGAAACTTTTACTTAAAATATTAAATCTCGGAATTAAAATTGCTTTAACAAAATTAAATATTCTATAGAAAACAGTGCGCAAAATGTAGTGTGTAAGTTCGTTTCTCACGTTCTATAATTCTAATGTTTTTTTTGCGCATTCAAGTAAATATATATTTTATTTTAAATATAGCCCAAACTGCGAAAGAGAGAATGCAGTTGTTTGAAATTTTTCGTTATCAGATCGAAAATGTAAACAAACTGTTGCGCTGTTCGAATTGCAAATAACGCGCACTATTCTTCGTTTGTTTCTTGTAATGAAGCATACAATAACTCTTTCCAATTTGATATTGTTACGACTTGTTACGTTTATGATTGTAGATCGATTTTACAATCAGACGTCTTATTTAGTGTACAACACCATTACACGTGATGAAATTTGGATGTACTGTTATGATTTTGAATAGAATTAGCAATGGCCTGTTTAAATCTCTGAACATGAGACGGACCCAACAGACTTTGCTGAATCAAGTAGATGGTTGCAACATGTTGGATTAATGGATATGTTTCTAATATAAAGCTAGAAAATCGTTGTGGTTAATGCAGAATGGTACGTTACAATCCGTTTGCTGTAACTTTTCCAAAATATTCACGAAAACAACCTTGAGCACCATTGTAACGCTCTGGCTTTTGAACGTCCAAAATATTGAAATAATTCATTGTGTTACAGTCACAGTTATAATTATAGTTACAGTCACAGTCATGGTTTCGCCGACTGTCACTGTTTCCTGTCACAGTCACAATAACAGTCACAGTCGCAGTCGCAATCGCTGTTTATTCTACTTACTTACCAATAATTTCTTTATGTTTCTATGTGTAAGATATAATATAAGTTAAGAAGTTTACATTTTACATCGGTTGACACATTTAAAAATAAAATAGAAACGCCAGAAGATTAAGGAAATGTTTTGAAAATAGGTTTGCACAGAAGTGTATTTTGCCAGAATGTTGTGTATTAAGACAGCCCCTCTTGCGTCGTTAGCAACATTTTCATTCTCGTTCGTGTCCTATGATGAAATTTATTCCCATCTTTAATTTCGCTGTAGGCATTTCTGTCGGTTGGCAAGAAATGATAAGGTCCGTGAATTTTTCTCCTACAGTACAAGCAACGAATAACAAACGAAATTAATTAACGTGAAAGCAGGCAAATGCATAAACTGGGGAGGCAGTGGTACGATCGCGCATCTGTTATTTCGAGAGATAAAAGCAAGAATTAAGCATCGGCCAATTTTATTAAACGGACCGTTTAAGCGTCTGTATTCTACCTTATTGTTAGTAGATCTTGTAAATTCTCACTGTTGTTTTTAATTCAGAAACATCAGCTTCTACAAACGTTTTTTTCTCGGTATGCAAATAATGGAATGTTAAAGTAAGGGGTGCATAAACAAATTAAATATATTTTTAACTTTATTTCCTAGGCTTGTACAAAGGATTATGTTCATTAGAACCGTATTGTACCTTTGATCTTCTAGTAACATTTTGTCTTTTGTTTTCTAATTATTTGCATTTACGCCATTGATTTTAGTTTTCGTAGTTTAGTTTTTAAGGTGTACAAATCGAAAATAAGCTATCGTTTCATTGCTATTATTTCAAATTTCGCTAAAGCATACGAGTAATAAAGGGTTTTCCAATAAGGACTTGACAACTTTTTTTCAAAATAAAATGCAGACCATTTGAAATATTTCAAAAACTTTATTATCGGGTTGAAGTACAATCAAAACATTTATGAATGGAACTCGACTTCGTTCATATGGCCACCGCAGGCACGTTTGCAGCGGTTGATTCGTTGGACCCAATTTTCGATGACTCGGCCACACAATTCGGCCGAAACGGCTGCTATTTCGCGTTCAATGTTGGCTCTGAGCTCTTCCAACGTTGTCGGCTTGTTGGCATAGACCAATGACTTGACGTAGACCCAAAGAAAAAGTCTGGAGGCGTTAAATCGCACGAACGAGGCGGCCAATCGACTGGTCCATTTCTTGAGATAACACGTTCATTAAACTTACTCTTCAATAAATCGATTGTAACGTGTGCTGTGTAGCTTGTAGCATCGTCCTGCTGAAACCACATGTTGTCCAAGTCCATATCTTCCAATTCAGGCCAAAAATAATCGGTAATCATGGCGCGATAACGATTACCATTCACAGTAACGTGACGATCGTTATCGTCGACGAAAAAATATGGCCCTATGACGCCGCCCGCATGCAAACCGCACCAAACAGTTATTTTTTGTGGATGAAGTGGTGTCTCATGAAGCACATGTGGATTTTCACCCGACCAATAACGCATATTTTGCTTACTGACGAACCTATTGAGCCAAAAATGAGCTTCGTCACTGAAAACGATTTTACGATGAAATTGATCATCTTGGCGCATCTTTTCCAGAGCCCAATCGGAGAACGTACGTCGTTTCAAATGGTCCATCGGCTTCAATTCTTGAGTCAGCTTGATCTTGTATGGGTGTAAACCAAGATCCTTACGCAAAATTCGCCATAAAGTGGTCTGGGCGATGCCCAACTCTTGATAACGCCGTGGAATTGACTGATTTGGATCATTTGCTACGGACGTTCTAACGGCAGCGATATTTTCGACACTTCGACCAACCCGTTGTCTCACTGGCACGGCAACATCACACAACGAATATGTAGACTCAAATTTTTGCACTAAACTTGTTACTGCCTGTCTACTAGGGCGAGAATTACGACCGAAAATCGGAGTAAACGCTCTTAAAGCAGCGGTCACCGACTCCGAATTTCTGTAGTAAATTTTTATAATTTGCAGACGTTGTTCGTTCGTGTACTTTACCATGATGAAAATGTTAAGTTTACTGAATAAATTGACAGTGACAGTTCGATGATTAGTGAAAGGGTGCGTTCACAAATTGAATTAAAATTCGTCAAGTCCTTATTGGAAAACCCTTTGTTTAGACAGTTACATATTTCATAATTTTCGTTCTTATACCATATTTTTCCACGACAGTATAGTTTTTTATCTGAAAGATCGGTGTCTAATCCAATAACTTTCACATAATATGATATATTGACATTATTTATTGTCTAGTTTTGATGAGAAGCGAAAACGATACTACAAGGACTATTAAACAAGAAGATCATTCGGTTTTACTAATTTTGTGTTGTTTTTATAAAAAATGTTTGGTTACCTATAATCTTGATAAAATATAAAATAAAATATACATTCTATAAGTTTTTGTATTTGGTTTGGTATTCCTAACATTCAAAGGGTACTAGGAAAGTTTTGCAATACAGCTTTGTTTATTTAATTTTTTTAAAATAATCTCCTCTACACTCAATACACCCTCCGTCCTCTGAAACCAATCTTTAAACCAGTTCTGCCAAGTTTCGCTAGGAAGTAAAGCACACTCGTTGTCCCAAACCCGCAGAAGGTCCCCATCACTGGAAAACCGCCTCCCTTTTAGCTTCATTTTCATATGCGGGAACAGTGCAAAGTCGCAGGGAGCAAGATCTGGACTGTAGGGAGGGTGCTCAAGTAGTTTTAGTCCTGTCGTGGTCAAATATTCGGTGCAGGCTTTGGCGCGGTGAGCTGGAGCATTATCGCGATGGAGGAACCAGGTGTCCATTCTTGACTTTGGGCGCAGGTTCTTCATAGATCCAATGACTTTAGGCAGCCACTGTTCAGTATACTACTTAGCTGTGACTGTCTTGTATGTGTCCAAAACGATGCGTTCCACAATTCCACTCGATTTGAAAAATACAACCATCATTTTCTTCTTTCTGACAACTATGTGTGTGTCCTCATCATCAAAGACCCAAACTTTGTTTTGAGCTTTGGTCGGCACATCTTAATAGTACAGCCACACATACCGTGATTGTCCCTTATTAAAATTTTCTAGCATCTCCCGACAGCAAGTCACAAGTCGTATTATCTGCTCTTCAGTCAGTTGATTCGACACTCAGAGAGAACAAAATTTCTTCACGTGTAAATGATCATGCAGAATCGAACGAATTGCTGGTGCATTTGGACCTGAAGTACCCTCTATTTGTTGATAGGTCACTCGCCTGTCCTCGCTAAGCTTTTTCCTCACAGTAGTAACGTTTTCCTCCATAATTGACGTTCGTGGGCTTCCCGGCCTCTCAGCCTCCTCCACAGTTAAATTTCACCTTTGGAGTCCTCTATATCACCTGAATATCGTTGTGCGATGTGGACAAACATCACCTAGTGCAAGAGTAATTTCTTCGAAGTACTTCTCTATGTTTAAACCACGCACGAAATTATAACGCAAAATGTCCTTATTTCATTTCCTGACCACGATGCCATCGCAAGCACTTTACACTCTCACTTCTAATGAATAACTGAGCCCATCGACATGGCGCGGCGGCTACTATGCACTTATGAACATGTCTCAACATGCAGCAACAAGCAGCTTCCTACGATTCATCGTTGCATCATATTGCAAAACTTTCCTAGTACGCTTTGTATGAGCAATAGAATTCCTTGAAGATTGTTTTGGTGGTATCGTCGTAAGCTTATGAAGCACAAATTCATTGAATTCGATAATGCTAAACGATTTTCCAAAATTAAGACAAGACTTTTGCTGCAGACCAATTGTGCATAAATATTATTAAAATACAACAAAAAGGATAGGTCTTAAAATGTTTCCTTGAGTCACACTATAATGTAGATTCATTATTTAATTGTAAATGACTAAAATGGATGTTGACGACGATTTTCTTGATGTCGATCGATTCTAATTTCTACGTATGAAAGTGCATTTTAACTTAGTAAATATACAAGGTTTTCCAATAAGAGTGATATGATTTCTTTTAAAAAAAAAACACACTTATTGCTAACAAAATTCAAAAGTTTTTTATTTAATATGAAGTACAATCGATACAATTAAGTTCTAAATAAAACGTCATTCAAATGGCCTCCACGACTTCTCCTGCAGGAACGAATTCGATGAACCCAATTTTCCAGCACTATGTCATGAATGGCACGTTCAATATTGACTTGTAAAGCTTGAAGAGAGTCTGGTTTATTTCAATAGACCAATGACTTCAAATAACCCCACAAGAAATAGTCTAATGGTGTTAAATCATAACTTCTTGGAGACCATTCAATATCATAATTTCTTGAAATAATCGAATCTCCAAACTTTTCTCGTAATAATTCTATTGTTGCGTTTGCTGTGTGGCACATAGCCCCGTCTTGTTGGAATCAAATGTTGTCAAGATCAACTTCTTCTAATGTCGGCCATAAAAAGTTGGTTATCAGTACGGACCGATGATTCCACCATACCAAAAGCCACACCAAACTGTAAATTTAGGTGAATGTAATGGTTTTTCATAAATAATTTGTGGATTTTCTTCGCACCAGAATCGACAGTTTTGTTTATTTACCACACCATCCAGATGAAAGTGAGCCTCATCAGAGAAAATGATTTTTTTTAAAATATCGTTATCGTTTTCAAGTTGTTCCAAGGCAAATTCAGCAAATTCACGACGTTTACGGTGATCCAATGGCTTCAGTTCTTGAGTGAGAACAATTTTATAGGGATGCAAACCCAAGTCCTTTCTCAAAATCCGCCAAGTAGTGGTTTGAGACAGTCGCAATTGTTGAGAACGTCTTGGAATCGACAAATTACGGTCTTCAGTAACACTTGCCTGAACGGCAGCAATATTTGCATTACTTCGAGCGGTTCTTTGTCTTATTGGCACTTGAAAATTTTGTGAAGAAAATGTAACGTCAAAATTTTTAACAATTCGACGAATAGCGAGCGCACTTGGATGATTATTACGACCATAAAATGGCAAAAGCGCACGAAAAGTTGCAATTGGAGAACGATTATTTCGATAATAAAACTGAATAATTTGTAAACGTTGTTCTTGCGTATATCTCTCCATGATAGAATTGTAAACACTACCGAATGCAATGAAAAACAAATGACAGATCATGGCATACTACAAATGGCCAAAATGTCATTTCAAAATCATATCATCCCTATTGGAAAACCTTATATTGGCTGTTTTGTTTAAATCATTTAATAATACATCTCAACATTCTCTTACGTTTTAGTATTATAACGAAGCGGTCTTTACTCCAGCGACTCGAAAGACTTAATTAATTACTTAAGAGTTCTAGTTTTATTCGATCGTTTTTGATTGCTCAAGTTTCGAACGTAATTACGAAACTATTTCGAAGTTATAACGTTCTGCGCTCATTTTTGTTCCATTTAGAAATTGTTCTCTCAATTACTGAAGTATTGGCGTAAATTCAGTCGATGTAAATTAGCGGAAGTCGTGTTTCGAAGTTCGTGTGTACAAAAAGAGGAAATATGAATTAACACAAAATTACTGGCGAGTTTCCGGAAGTGAAGTTTTCTAATGTATAGACTGAAGGATTTTGTTTTATTCGGTTGCTCTTTTGTCGTTTTCCGCCGTAATAATTAGAGACTTTAGATATAATTCGTTTGGTAAACATTGGAGGTGGATTTTGTTGTAATAAATGTGCGAAAATGTAAAATAGGGATTATTTTTTTATTTGAACAGACACAAAGTCTCTACATACCAATTTAAAATCCCGATTAAGTAAAGGAAAAGTATACCATGGGAAGTTAATATTTTCACATTTTTGAGAGAGCATTTAAATGAAGATTTTCTTTACTATCTTTTTCTGGGCTTTCGATCTGGAACCGCGTTAGTGGTATAACTGCCGACGTTCCGTACCCACTCATAGCAAACAAATACACAATTACACGCTTGCCCGCACGGATACATAGCCACAATTGCTGGAGTGCTTAGAACGACGACCACGGAGGAAGTTGCATAGAGGATCGGAGTTCTATCTACCTGGAAGCGTGGTGGCGACGAGATCCCACATCACAAGCACGCCAGCACACAATATAAACACAAAGGCGTGCTTGAAATCACACAAACCCCACGGGCACGATTGTTAGGAGGCACCTCCAGGAGGACGACCACGATGATCAACCATGGACAAAGTGGGATAAGTTAAGTAACAGTTTTATTTTACGTTTGTATGAATGAGTGAGAGACAAGCCCGCGCGCGCACACACACACACACTTGCACGCGCACACAAACATCTACGAATACACTGCACGAACACGCGTACGGGCGACATATTAACACAGTCAAACATTGGCGCGACGTATACAGGGCGAGTGATTGTGCACCTGCGGAATGAATGTCCGAGTGAACGTATTGAGTAGAGAAGCTACCTGGTTCTCTGTTGTTACAGGGGACCAATATCCCACAAGGAGGAGAGGCGGCGGAGTGATTCCACCGGGACGAAAAAGACCAGGACTGGCGAGCGGGATAAGACGACGGTGAAGAACGATTCATCGGCCTCTCTACCTGAAGGGATGTGTGTGAAAGAGTATTGGACATTAAGTGAATGAAGCATATAAGTGGCGGACTACTTCCGCAGGAATTGTAAATAATATAATATCTAAGTAGTACGTGGGCTAGGCCCCATTTAAAGTTGTAAATAAGATTAGCCTAGGTTAGACAGTTAGTTTTGCATTAAACCAAAGTTAAGGTTAGGTTACATCCGGTGTAGTGCCACAGGCGGAGCACCGGATTCTAGGACAAGTATTGTCATATAATTAAGTTTTATTAAATAAAAGTACCCACATCTTCAGGGCTAAACTACTACTACTGTTTGTTGCACTGAAACACTCAGTTTCAGTGCAACACAGTGGAGATTTAATAAAAACTTTTTTGGTGGGATCTATAAACTGGTCTACTTTTGGTTAACTGCTTCTAATAATTTCAGCTACAAGATGACATGCATGGAGGAAACAGATTACATGAAGCAATTGAGGATGAGATTGTTTTAGTGACTTTCCAACTTTATCCAAATTCGAATGCCCATCTGTAACCAACATTACAAGTTGAGTTGTCGATGTATTGAACTTCCCAAAGGTATCTTTCATAGTTTCTACTATCCTTTCTACGTTTGTCTTCTGTAATTTTCTACTATATAAAAGAAGGGCCAAGGAAATCTCACCGCTTTTTAAAGTGCACACTAACACATTTAAAATACTATTCTTTCTTGCATCAGTTGATTCATACACTAGCTTTGTTACGAAAATATAAAATAAAAAACCCTAATTTTTCCTCTTTGTGCAGAAGAGGAAAAAAAATATATAACAGAAGAATATTTTTATTTTGTTGCTGTTAGTGGTTAAGTTTATTAAATGAACTACGTATCCAAGAGATGTGGCTAAATGTTATTTTGTTACCAAAGAAATCGAAGAATATTTACGTAAGAAAAAACGATCGTTTGCATATTAGAAGAAATGATAAATAACTTTGATTTTAACACTGTTTTCTAGAAATATTTGGATCCAGAGAGAATAAGGTAATTTATAAACAACAACGTAATGAAGCAATTGACATTTAAAATCGCCGAATGTTACAAACAATAGCCTGCAATTAATTGCTCAATTTATTTCCACCGAATAAACAAATACAAACAGAATTCACAATATCCAGACAAAATAATACAAATTTGTGACCTAAATGTGTGTATTTTTACAAAAAAAATGTTACAATTCCCTTCACATACATAAAATACGTAAAAATTACTCATTTAAAATCGTTATACAGTAATTAAGTGCGCATTTGTGTCAGATAGCATCTATAATTTTATTTTCTCGCAATGAAAAATTGCTCGCGTTCCTTTTTGTTTTTCAGGTTGACCGTTCTCCTGCTCTACTTTGTCTTTATCTTCGTTTGTGTACGTTGATGTATGTGTTGAGGACGTACGCCGGTAGGGTGCGCCTGCGTTAAGGCCGCCTACGACGTAACGATCGTACTTTTTCTCCACACATTTTCCATCCCTTTTTGTCGACCTCATGTCGAAATGCATTCATCGTCGTCATCGGTAGGCTTTTATGTGCCTATCGGTGCCTATTCATACACGCCAGAGTCTTCGGCTACGTACTTCGTCTTTGGGTTCAGCTCTAACGCGTCGGCGACGTCACTGGAGTGAACGCGTAACATAAATGTTGCGGATTGCCGATACGCGTACGGCATTCCCTTTCTACGCCTAACACGAAAAAGAGTTTCTTTAAACCCAACTGTAAATTATCGTCGCGACAAATCCATGAACTATGGAAATCGATACGAGGTTCACTGAGTCATACTTGTTGCTCATTAGTGGTAGACAGGTTGGAATGATAAAGAGAGGGTTGGAAAATAGGACGAAAGGGTTTCAGTATCGTTTTCATGCTCTTGATAAAGCCCCTTTAATTATTCAGTGATATACGCGTAATGGATTTATTTTTTTTTTAAGTTTAATACAGATTTTTGCTGAATAAATTTAAAACAAAATCGCTAAAACCGATTTAGAAACATAAAAATGAATCAATACTAATGATTAATGGTGAAGCTTCGCCAGAAAAGATGGATAAGTGCGATTATAAGTAAAAGAAATAATGTATTGTCACACTTCACAATGCGTGGAGATTAATAAGTGTAATACACAGTCTGTCGCAGAGGAAATTGAAATTTTTTAAAGCATAAACAAAAGCTTACTATTGGGTCTGGGAAAAAGTTCGTGGCGTTTTTTCAGTAAAATTCAACTGGTCCCCGCATGGCGCGTGGACGAATTCATTTAAACCGAATATGCTCCATTATTATCGACAATGTTTCGCCATTTTTTTTGGTAGATCCATGATCACATCGGTGAAAAACTTCTGTGGTTTCTGGTCGAAAAACTGAATCAAGTAGTTTTCACAGGCTTCTTTTGAAACCAACTTAATTCCATTGAGAGAGTTCTGCAGAGATCGAAACAGATGATAGTCAGAGGGTGCTATATCCGGACTGTAAGGTGGGTGCATCAAAACTTCCCAACCAAACTCTCTCAATTTTTGACGGGTCATCAAAGAAGTGTGTGGTCGGGCGTTGTCATGATGGAAGACAACACCTTTCCTATTAATCAATTCGGGCCGTTTTCTTTCAATCGCCTGGCGTAATCTCTCTAGTTGTGCACAGTAGAGTTGAGAATCAATCGTCTGACCAGTTGGAAGTAGCTCGTAGTGGACGATTCCCCTCCAGTCCCACCATACACACAGCATCACTTTTTTTGGCGTCAATGTTGACTTAGCGAACGCTTGTGACGGCTCACCATCCTTTATCCACGATCTTTTACGCTTCCGATTATCGTACGTAATCCATTTTTCATCTCCGGTTATTAAACGTTTCAGAAACGGCTCGATTTCATTCCGTTTCAGCAGCGCATCGCAGATGTTAATTCGGTCCATCATGTTTTTCACGCTCAACTCATGAGGAACCCATACGTCAAGCTTTTTTTTGTAACCAGCTTTGTGTAAATGGTTCAAAACAGTTTTGTGGTCAATGCCTAGCTCCATGCCAATATCGACACTGCTGATATGCTTATCTTGTTGGACTTTTTCAAGAATTTCATCAGATTTTTCAGTGATTGGACGACCGGAGCGTGACTCATCTTTCACATTGAAATTTCCAGAACGAAAGCGAGCGAACCATTTCCGCGCAACAGATTTCGATAAAGTACCTTCACCGTACACAGCACAAATTTTATCACAAGCCTGCGCAGCGTTCTTCCCCTTATCATAATAATATTGCAGAATATAGCGAAATTTCTCATTATTCTTCTCCATTTTCAAGTGCGAATAACTTTCCAACCACTGCACCGATTACAATGTTTCTACGCTCAAACTAACGTTCGGAAGGTCATCTAAAAAACGAACCCTCGGTGGTGTCGCTGTGACTTGTTGTTCTTTAGTTATCGGCAACCAATGCCATCTATCGGGAAAAACGCCACGAACTTTTTCCCAGACCCAATATTTTGGTAAAATTCATTTTATTCAAAGTAGTCGCCTACGGCTTCAATAAACGTTTTACACGGTCAATTAACATGTCGAATGAATTTTTAAGTTCATGTTTAGAGATGTCCGTCAAGATTGCAGTCAACGCCTTTTTAATGGCTTCGACGTCGGCATAATGTTGTCTTTTCATCGGCAAATATAGTTTGTAGAATAGAAAGAAATCACAGGGGGCCAAATCCGGTGAATTCGATGAATGGTTAAAGGTTAAAGTGCTATTTGTAGTTAGAAAATCAGTGACAAACGTCTAGCGATGAGATGGTGCATTATAATAAAATAAACGCTAGCTACCATTTTAACGATAGCGCGGGCACACACGACGAATAAGCACCAATGGATGCTTCATAATACCAAGAAAATATACAGCACTGGCTGTTTTGGTACAAACTCTTTCTACACTATGCCTTTCGAATCATAAAAACAAGCCAATACCGTCTTTACTTTTGACTTCTCCAAACGGCTTTCTTTCTGCCTTTATTCGCTTGGACGCTTCCATTCAGAGCTTTGACGCTTGGTCTCTGGATCATACAACACCACGTCTCATCGCCAGTTACAATTGAATACCTGAAATTTTCGTCCTTTTTTGAGTCTTTAATCAAGTCTGTACAATGTTGAATTCAGTTAGCTTGTGTGGTACAAACTTTGCATAAATCTTTCTCAGTCCCAAATGCTGTGTCAAAATGCGATGGGTTGAATCTTTGGAAATATTTGAATTTCATTCCCATGATTGTGCTGCCAAGGTTTTGACTTCATTTGCAAGTGAAGACAGAACTACTAAACAAGTTTTCAATTTTTGCATTCATTTAGTCAGTAAAAGTACCGAAACTGCTTTGTTTATTTTGTTGTGTAGTTAACAAGGGAGATTATTTTGAACGTTTATTATGAAAGTTTTTAAATAAATTAATTCTTTGTGGAATTGCTTTTGCAAATACAATATATATTTATACTTTACATCATATCGGGTGTAAGGCATGGAGACTATGATTGAAAATGTTTTAAAATCAATAAAAGATGACAAATATAAACAGCTTCTGCCTTTTTTTCCATTATAATTTAAGAAACTCAAGCATAAGAGAGTTGTGCTTAAATTTAACACACTGTATAAGCTGTATTAACATGTTTTAAAAGAACTTTTCATATGATACATCCCACATTTAAATGTCCGTACCTTTTTCTGTTTAACAGTTAAATAAAAAAAGTCATAATGCCTAAAACGTGGTTCGCCCCTTTAGAGAAGTGTACCTAAACAAAAAATTTTTATTTTCAAGTCTCGACATGTTCTACGTATCTACAGAGTTAAGATCTGAATTCTACACCCGGAAATTTTCATTGTTAGTTTTTGTGCATACTTTTTCGGAATGTCGTTATGGACCATAGGCTGATTAATTATTTCTTCGAAGTTAATTCGGACTGTATTGTATTTGCCAAGTTGTACGGAGTATATCTGTCATCTGCTAAATGTAGTATTCATCGCAAGAGTTCTTTACGTCAAGTAAAAAAGAGCACATTTTACAATTACGTTTCTCCCTTCGAAACGCACGACATTTTCTCCTTTTCCCATTGAAACTTCTGCGAGTATTTCTCAAAAGAATCGTAGAGGTGGCGGACGACATTTGAATAAAATATTCAAATGTATGGGCTTTATATGACGAAAATGTTATCCAAATTGAATTGAAATGTGAAAACGTGCAGTGATAAGTGGGTGTAATTGAAAAATGACAGTTCCGGAGACGTGTCTAGCACTTTCGGAGGTGTGCGACGTCTACATTAGATGAAGGATCAGGAACTTTCACGAATTCTTGTGCCAGCCGGTGGCATCTGAGTAAAGTATTTGATTTCAAGCAATTCCACGCATACGAAAACATAAATAGATTTGTTGTGGTTGACGTAATGTTATTTGATTTTTTTCAAGAAAATAAAATTTGTCTATTTTGATGTGTTTTCTTAAAGAATAAGAATTTTGTGTTTTGTTATTGTTTGTTTCATTTTGCCGTTTTGTTTTTTCTTCTTTTTAACATTTGCTATTAATCCTTTAAAACTTTTTTATTCTTATTGTGTGTAGGGCGGGGAGGAGAGTTGTGTTAAATTTGTGTTGGATTTCTTTTTCATACTTCCCTAGTTTTCTCACCTCTTTTCCACTTTATTCACTACTTCTGTCTATATTTTTCTCGATCTGCCTGTCGCTTTGTGCTCCTGGTTCTTGCTATATACACTGTGCGTATCATTCTTGTATGAGCCAAACGCATCACATCTCCGAACAACCTTAACTATCCTCCTTCTATTATTGCTTGAGTAGGTTTTGTTGCCAATGTGTCTCTGTAAAGACGCTATTTTTTATTTTGTTCATTTCCGTTTTACCCTCTATTCTTCTTTAGAATTTCATTTCAGCGCCTTGTATTCTATCCTTCTGCCTTCCTGCAAAGGCACATGATTGCGATTCATAAATTTGAATTGGAAGTACTACCTTTTTGAACACTTCTCTTTTGGCCTGCTGTGGAATTTCTTTTATGCTTAGGAAAGTCCTATTAATACTGTTGAATAGTCTCCGTGCCGCTCCAATTCTTGCATTAATTTTATCTTCTAATGACCCGTTCAGTGTCACTTTTGTGCCTATGTTTTTGACATTCTTAATTTGTTCTAGTGTTGTTCCATAAAGATTGTTTCATGTTGTTTTTCGTCAGCCCAGATTAACATTGTTTTTATTTTGCTTCCGTTCATTTTCATTCCTAAAGCCTTCAAGTGTTCGGTATAGATTTTGATGTGGTTGTTTAGTGTAGTTCCTTTGACAAGTAGCACTATATCATTTGCGTAGATAATCTCAGATATCGTTATATATTCCAGTAGCTGACACTATATTTTTCATTCATCCAGGCCCACCATAAACAAAGCGGGCTTAAAATGCATTCCTGCCTTACACCTTCTGTAGTTTCAAACATGTATGACGTCTTGTGCCTGGTCCTTTCGTAATTTTTAATTTCTTCGTACAGATATTTAATTTTTTGTATCAAACTCTGTCCACTTCTTTCTTTCTTAGAATTCTCTATATTTCTATATATCTTAATATGAACATGAGATCTTAGAGTCTTCTGTTTGATCTAAAGTCTTAGACCGACGAGCATTAATGCTCTTATTTATATAGGTCAGATATGTTGAAGACTGGATGAAAAACACTTGAAATAAATAGGCTAGTGCATTAATTCCTTAGTTGTTTTCCAAAATATTCCTCTTTAACTTCGAACCACTTGGATCAAAATTTCTAAAGTATTATTATGCTGTATGATCATGCAATTTTACGACGTGAAACTGAAAACTACATAGTATATATTTTGCAAAAATTTTCTGCTCTACGGCGAGATTTGAACTCAAGATCTCATGCTTATTGGACATGTACCTTACTATTCGATTATAGTTTGTATCACTAACTGATAGACTAATAATAATGTGCGATCAGCACGTGATCGTTTTCTGATTGGTTAAACACATATGATCATTGCGAAGTTGAAGTCATGTTTACATACAAGCGCTACATGTGTTGCAGCTGAGTTTGTTTCGAACAAGTTTGAGGTTATTATAGTTTCTGTCACTTCTTTATTTGATTACAACTGGCGTTTATTTTTTGTAATCGTTTTTCTCAAGACATCGAAATGTATAGAAAAGTGTTGGTTAGAAGTAAAGTAAAAAATCTAAATTTCATAGCATGATAGCATTATAATTATCCTCATTCAAAGATTGATCTTGAAATTAGAATTGGAAAGTTATACTTACTATTTACGGTTATGATCCATGAGTCGGCGTCATTTTGGATAAAGAATCTGTAAAAGAAAATTAATTGATAAAGCTCTATACTCTAATTGTCTATGCAATATATTCTTTCTGCTATAGTAAATAAGGTTTCACTCAACTCACATATCTGTACGATACGAATGCGAGTTCAGCTGTACGCGACTGCTATTACGATGTGATTCAACAAAAGTTATTACAAGTCTTGTGGTGCGTTGTATGCATCGTAGATTGATATGCGATTTTGTTCGATAATTTATGGGATGTTTAGAATTACTCTTTCGATTTCATTGTAAATCTTCAGATGAGATAAATTCACTATAGAGTAACTCTTTCTGTTGTAACATTTTGTTTAATTAATAATTATTGTTTATTAAACAAGTATAGAAACTACGAGAACAGTTTGACAGGTAGTGAGAATGACACATAGGTGGCGCTCTTATTGGTAAAACAAACGCACTCTAATTTAGGTTGCCTATTTATATGTTTACATTCCGATATTTAGATAAATCGGTTGATTAGTTTATTTTTGACAGCCGATTGAAAAAGAAGCAACACGTCGTTTTGTTAAAATGGAAAAAGCAGATTATCGTGTTGGGATTAAATACTTCGTAATTGAGGGTATGAAAGCTATCGAGAAATAAAAGATGAGTTACGGGAAACATTAGGTGAATCTGCTCCATCATCCGCTACAATAAGTATATGGGTAAATGAATTTAAACGTGGTAGAACAAGCTGTGTTGATAAAGCGCGCTCTGGAGCACCCAACATCATGACTTCTAAGGAAACGATTATAAAAATCCATAATATTATTACGCAAGATCGACGATTCAAAGTTAGAGAGATAGCAGACTTGGTAAACATTTCAACAGAATGCGTACACCACATTTTAACGAAAGAATTGGGCCTTTCCAAGCTTTCGGCAAAATGGGTGCCGCGATTGCTTACGACTGATAAAAAGTTCACTCGTTTGCGCATTTCCAATGAGTGTTTGGACCTTTATAAGCGGAATCTGGTTGATTTTTGTAGACGATTTGTTACTTGCGATGAAACTTAGATACACTACAGTACACCTGAAACTAAACAACAGTCGAAACAATGGTTAGAACGTGGTTCTGCACCTTAAAATTAAAGCGAAAACCATTTTATCGGCAAACAAGGTGATAGCATCAATTTTTTGGGATTCAAAGGGCATTTTACTCATTGATTACCTTCAGAAAAGTGCCGCAATAAACGGACAATATTAGGCAGAACTTCTACAAAAATTAAATGTTGAGATTTGTGCTAAACGGCCAGGAATGGCAAAGAAAAAGATTCTGTTTCACCAAGACAACGCTCCCTCGCATACCAGCATAGTTGCGATGTCCAAAATCCACGAGTTGCATTTCCAATTAGTATCGCATGCGTCTTATTCGCTGGATCTAGCCCCTTCCGACTTCCACCTATTTCCAAAATTGAAAACGGCACTAGGTGTAAAGAAATTTTCGTCTAACGACGAGTTTATCATCTTCGTAAATGAGTATTTTGCAAGCCTTCCGGAATCGCATTTTAGAGATGGCATAAGGCCATTGGAGCACCGTTGTAGTAAATGTATTGCGCTTTTAGGAGAATATATTGAAAAATAAAAATTATTTTGTATTTAAAAAATTCGTTTTTCTTTTCCATTCTCACTACTTGTCAAGCTACCCTCGTATAGGCGTATATTTTTTACGATTTTATTGTCCTGTATAGGCTCAGAAACTACTTTCTTCTTTTTACATTATCTTTTTTATTAAATAGTTTTTTCATATTGAAATTTCTTGATCGTTGCAGTATCTGCTTTTTCTTTTCACCTATTTCTTTTTTTAAACGTTTATTATTATTACCTTTACCTTGTAATTGGAATGTTATGTATTCTGTTGGGCAAATAAATATATTATTATTATTATTAGTAATATAAATTAAATATTATATCAACCCAACGGTCGAAATTCCCAACATATTAAAAAGGAAAAGAATACAAAGGGTACTAGGAAAGTTTTGCAATACAGCTTTGTTTATTTAATTTTTTGAAAGTAAGTTCCTCTACACTCAATACACCTCTCCATCCTCCGAAACCAATCTTTAAACCAGTTCTGCCAAGTTTCACTAGGGAGTAAAGCACACTCGTTGTCCCAGCCCGCAGAAGGTCCTCATCACTGGAAAACCGCCTTCCTTTTAGCTTCATTTTCACATGCGGGAACAGTGCAAAGTCGCAGGGAGCAACATCTGGACTGTAGGGAGGCTGCTCGAGAAGTTTCAATCCTGTCGTGGTCAAATATTCGGTTCAGGCTTTGGTACGGTGAGCTGGGGCATTATTGTGATGGAGGAACCAGGCGTCCATTGTTGACTTTGGCCACAGGTTCTTCATAGATCCAATGACTTTAGGCAGCCACTGTTCAGTATACCACTTAACTATGATTGTCTTCTGTGTGTCCAACATGTGTGTTCCACAATTCCACTCGATTTGAAAAATATAGCTATCATTTTCTTCTTTACAGATCGGGATTTTCTGACAACTACGAGTGTGTCCTCATCATCAAAGACCCAAACTTTGTTTTGAGCTTTGGTCGGCACATCGTAATAGTACAGCCAAGTCTCATCACCTCTCACGATGTTGTTCACATACCGAGATTGTCCCTTATTAAACTTTTTTAGCATCTCCCGGCACCAAGTCACACGCCGTGTCATCTGCTCTTCAGTCAGTTGATGCGGCACCCAGAGAGAACAAAATTTCTTCACTTGCAACTAATCGTGCAGAATCGAATAAATTGCTGGTGCATTTAGGCCTGAAGTACCCTCTATCTGTTTGTAGGTGACTCGCTTGTCCTCGCCAAGCATTTTCCTCACAGTAGTAACGTTTTGCTCCGTAACTGACGTTCGTGGCCTTCCCGGCTTCTCAGCATCCTCCATAGTTAAATTCCCTTTATCTCATTTCGTGACCACGATGGCATCGCAAGCACCGGCTACTATGCATGTATAAACATGTTTCAATATGCAGCAACAAGCAGCTTCCTACGATTCATTGTTGAGTCGTATTGCAAAACTTACCCTTTGTATTACATATTAAATATTCTATTAACCCAACGGTCGAAATTCCCAACAACATATTAGAAAGGAAAAGAATATATAAAGTTTATAAAATTGGGACAAAATTGCAAACATATTAAAAAAGGATAGACTATGATATTATTAGCTCCAATATTAAGAAGTATTCAGTCACACTGTACTCAGAAGCACATCACACATACATCCATTATATTGTCAACACCTATTTGTCGAAATTGAACGAACCATAATGACATTATCTGAAAACTATCGATTTTCCAATAACAAATTCCGAACAGATTGTCATCTCGTGTTACTTTTCGAACGTGGAGACGTAGCTTCAACTTATCCACGGGGAATTTTAAATGTATGAGTGTTCACGAATATGTGGCCGTTCCTGTCACAGTAACTTAGTGTTACATGTGATCGTCGAAAAGGAAACGATTAGCATACGGGGGCGCCGAATAATATCTAAAATTTTAATAGAACCTTGTTATTTATGAGAGACAATTTTGTATATAATCATGCAGATTAATTTATAAACGGTGGAGACGTTGTTTACGAACAGAGGCGTCACGTTAAACGATATTTGTGAATTATAATGTAATTAATTTTAAAACATGAACGTGTTAAACTGGCAGGGTTATAATATTTGACATGGTCCGGAATGAACAATTAATATTGACATACTATTACGTGTTTTAGTATAAATATTAATGCTTCCGACGTTTCAAAAAATTTTTTATGTTTGCATAGTTTTTACTCTCTAATACACGTCTTTTAATAATATACTTTGTTAATAACCGTAAAGACAATATTGAACAAAGTCGATGCATTATACTAAAGATACTTTACACAGTCTGTCTCAGAGAAAACTGAACTTCTTTAAAATAGTAATTCTTAGTGGCGCCATCTATCACAAAAATATACGTCGGTAAGGTAGATCTTTCGCCAATGTTATGTCTAAATATGACATTTGCATCGATAGAAACAGATAAATTGCGCATAAAGTAACAGCGTGTATTTGGCACAAGTCATGAAATGAATTTTGAACAAAGAGCAAATATTAAATTCTGTTTAAAACTCGGTAAATGGTTTATTGAAACGTTTAATTTGATGAAACAAGTGTATGGTGATACGTGTTTATCACGTACGAGTATGTATGAGTGGTATAAACGATGTAAAGAAGGTCGTACGGACATAAATGACGACGAACATCCTAGTGCGAAAAAAATCTGTGGTTACGGAAACTAACATCGAACATGTACGTGAATTCATCAGAAATGAGCCGAAATCTTCATTGAGATACATGGGAATACAACTAAATATTTCCAAAGATTCAATTCATCGCATTTTGACACAGCATTTGGGGGTGAGAAAGATTTGTACAAGGTTTGTACCACACAAACTATACTGAATTCAACATTGTACAGACTTGATTAAAGACTCAAAAAAGAACGAAAACTTCACATACTCTATTGTAATTGGCAATTAGACTTGGTGTTTTCAATATGGTCCGGAAACCAAGCATCAAAGCATCCAAATAAGAAGAGATCGAAAAAAAACCATTTGAAGAAGTTAAAAGTAAAGACAATGTTGATTGTTTTTATGATTCGAAAGGCATAAAACAGTTTGTACCAACTAGTCAAACAGTCAATGCTGTATATTATCTTGGTGTTATGGAGCGTCTTTTGGCACGTATTCGTCGTGTGCGCCCTCAATATCGTGAAAATGGTAGCTGGCCTTTGATACATGATAATGCACCATCTCATCGCTTGAAGCTTATCACTGATTTTCTAACTACAAATGTCATTTTAACCAACAACCATTCACCGTATTTACCGGATTTGACTCCCTGTGATTTCTGTCTATTCTCCAAACTAGGTGTGCCAATGAAGGCTCTGCGTTATGCCGACTTCAAAGCCATTAAAAAGGCGTCGACAGCGATCTTGAAGGACATCTCTAAAGATGTACTTAAAAATTCATTCGACATGTTAATTGACCATGCAAAACTTTGAATTAAAGCCAAAAGCTACTACTCTGAATAAAATAAACGAATTTTACCAAAATAGTAAGCTTTTTTTACTTTAAAAAACTTCGGTTTTCTCTGTAACAGATTGTGTACAGGGTTTGAAGGTAGAAATGAAATATATATAAAATTTCACTTTGAATTATTCTAAATTTGATTTATGTAACAGTATAGCTGGTAGATATTTTGATTTTTTTATATGTTTATCCTACT
Organism: Dermolepida albohirtum; assembly: GCA_031893035.1. Taxonomy (NCBI): domain Eukaryota; kingdom Metazoa; phylum Arthropoda; class Insecta; order Coleoptera; family Scarabaeidae; genus Dermolepida; species Dermolepida albohirtum. Next base: position 35,637 of record JAVIWB010002793.1, on the reverse strand, counting down.
CCATGTATCATCAAAGCGTGCACAACACAAAGCCTTGAAAATAATGAAAACAAATAAGCTATAATTAAAAAAAAATGAGAACAAAGTAAGTATTAATTCAAGCAAACAAGTAGTGTCCCGGGTTATCTTTTTTAAGTTAGCTTTCCTAATTAATCTAATGATCATTTCCGAATTGAAACCATTGTATCTCGCAATATTCTTAAGAAAATTTAATTCTCCTTCAAACCTCATTTTTACTAAGGAGAATAAGTAAACAATTGGTAAACAAATTAGAAGAAGTCATCTTTTGTTGCATGCTGTGATTTGAATCGTCGGTGATAAATTTTTTAGCATTAGTTTCTTTTCGGAAAATATCAACTTCCATTTTATGATTATTTCTAATAACTACATACTTAACCTATGCTCTTGGAAAAATATTTGGTGTTGCGTTTAAATTCAACTTCAAAATGCCCCATGAATAAATCTGCTATAAATAGAGAAACACAATTGTTCATAGAATTTATCTTCGAATTGGGAAAAATTTTGAGACATACATAGGGTTGTCAATCTAAAATATTCTCTTATTTTTTCCGGTTGAATCTTATTTTTATGAAAGAAATCTTTTAAATATTTTAAAGTTTCTGGCATAGGTACTGAGGGAGGCAAAACTTCCCCGTCTCCTAATTTACAATCTTTGATTATTTGAACAAAAACTACTGTATTGGCGACTGACGAGCGTCCAGGTTTTCCAAGCAAATTTTTGCATTCATTTACTAACTATTTCGAGATCAACTAAGTGTGTGAGTTAATTCCTAAAACAATTGGTTTCATCCAATTACTTGGTTTATCTACTATAGGTAAACAATACATTTTCGGGATCATCGAGTTGCACTTAATTTACAATTCGGGTTAAAAAATTATTAGTTTTGGACATTTTTTTTGTAGTAACATTTATAAACTAAATGTTACTAGAATGTAACATTTTAATAATATTTATAAACTAAATGTTACTAAAATAAAGGAATTCGGAAATTCTTTTCGAGAATATATTATATCTAAAGTAAATATCTCAAAAATTTCATCATTTATTATATGGTAGACATTGATGACAATGAACAAGATGCATAAAATAATTTGAATACAACACGAGTTCAAATAATTTTTTAACTCATGCAGCCTGTAATCGTTTTTACTTAAAAAAATACTCCATGGCTAACTCTTTGAGCTCATATTACATCAGAAAACAATTTAAAACTTAATTTTAACATTTATTTTTTATTTATCGTTTCTATTTATACTATATTACGCAAAATCAGTTTATGGACAATTTGTTATAGCTCCAAGTGTATCAACAGTTTAAATTAAACGACAAGTTTCTAATACGGCCCGTGTTAGTTTCCGACGCTTGAAGTATGCAATTTCGAGCATTCTTTTTGAGTCGGATCTTCTTTTTTTTTCATTTTCGTTCCTATTCTTTTTACCAACAGACGTGCACGCCGTTAATAGCCCACGGCCGTTTTTCCCATTCAGAAAGGTTTTCATTCTTTTCAATTCTTATCTCTTTCAACGCCTCTTTCTTATGCAACAAAAATTGGATGACACACAACCACCAATCTAAAGAAAGTTCTACTAAATCTTTCGTGAAAATGTTTCTTTATCGCTGGCGTTCCTCTAAGAAAGGATGTAATAATTTTCTATGCTTTCAAAATTGTTGAACTTATCGTGAATCAAATATAGAATTTAAAAAAAATTGCATTTCATTTTTTTATTTCATTATACACTTCTAAATTGAAACGATTTGAAATTTATACGTTTGCTATTTGATTTGTTCCCGTCTTCTGTTTATTATTATTTTTAGATAAGCTTTCTGTTACTTGATTATTGTTTTTAATCACTGAAGGTTGGAGTATAACCCTTTTTGCCAAAACGAACACTGCGGCACAGATCGTGTGCGGAATTTTTTTCGTACAGTTTTTTTGCCCTAGTTTTCCAGGTGCGACACTGTTTAATTATCTGCTGACGATGACAACTTAGTTGTTGAAATACGTATATACCTAGTCCTGCCACAAGTAGTGATACAAGTGTAAACGCACCTTTTTGCAGATGATAACTTGAAAGCACAAAAATTTTATGTTGGCAGTTCCGACATTTGATATATGCTTTACAAAAGTGCCGAACAATTTTACTATAGTCGTGAGTCGTCATTATGGAATGGTCGGATAAAGAGAACCGTATTGCGGTTATTGCACTTCATAAGTGTGGAATAGAAAGAGCCAGTATTTTTCATTTATTGAAACCGTTAAATATTACGCGTGTGTTTGTGTATTGTACTGTTAAGTTATTCATTGATACTGGAAATGTAATCGACCGTAAAAGATCTGGCAGGCCTCGCATAGTTCGTACACCACAGGCCATCAATGCTGTGAGGTCCCGCATCAATCGACATCCTGTCCGCAAACAGAAACTCATGGCTCGTGAAATGGGTATTGCTCCGAGAACCATGAGCCGTATCATTAAACAAGACCTAGGACTTGGAGCTTTCAAACGACAAACAGGGCAGCGCCTTAACGTTGAATTAAAGAAGAATAGGAAGAAAAAATGCAGACACCTGATATCGTTGCACGGCAAAGAGCGTTACAAAAAAATTCTTACCGTGGAAGAAACTTTTAACAAGCAGAATGATAGGGTGTATGCACGGCCCTCCAAGGAAGCCAGTGAAGTGATGCCAAGGATTCAGCGAGGTCATTTTCCTGCTTCAGTGATGGTTTGGTGGGGAATATCCTATGACGGTGTCACTTCCTTGCATTTTTGTGAAAAAGGTGTTAAAACAGCGGCCAAAAGCTATCAACGAGACATTTTAAGCAATGTAGTGGAGCCCCTGAACTACACCATGTTCCAAAACCAACCATGGATATTCCAACAAGACTCTGTGCCCGCTCACAAGGCCAGTTTATTAGTACTGACTATTGGCCGTCAGCAAGCCCAGACCTAAATCCGCTCGACTACAAACTGTGGTCAATATTAGAGGGCATGGTCTGTAGAAGACCCCATCGCAACCTGGAATCATTGAAGCAAGCGTTAACAGAAGCAGTCGACAATTTTCCCATGGTTATCGTCCTTACAGCGATTGATGAGTGGCCCTGCAGACTTCGGCGTTGTATTAAGGCAAATGGCGGCCATTTCGAGTAATTCGCATTGTATTTTGTAGCTTACTATTGCCAAAATGAACTATCAAAAATAATTTAAATCCAACTTTCAGTTTTCTTTTTGTACTTAAAAACCTTTATATCAGTATTTATGGCAGGACTAGGTAGAATTCGTGGCAACCTTATAGAAGGTATCTTAGTGTGTGGCATCTTATTTTTAGCACTTTGCTGCATGTTCAGTGAATGTACATAAACTTCCAATTATTGTAATTTCTTTGCAATATTACACATACTTCCATGTGTGAATAGCATATGAGTTATATAGGTAGATGTGGATGTGTTTGTTGTGTATTCTCTTTGTGGTGCGCTGAAAAGGGGTCTTCTCTTTGACAAAGGAATAAATAACTAAACTCTCTGAAATTAATTTCCTGGTACTGAAGCCACCACTTACATTACGCATTCACGATTACATTCCGCATTTTAAATGTTAATAACCTATAATCATAGCGTGTCATTGTGTGAACGTGTGCCGTAATATGAATTTAATTTTTGATCGTTGGGAAGTGCTAGGAGAAGTATCTGAGCATGCGAAATCTTATTTCTGTAGTGTTAGTTGCTAACTATTAATATTTGCTTGTAACAAGTTAATAACGGGTGATTCATTTGGAGCTACTTTTTCGAAAATAGAAAAAATTACTTCGATTTATTTTTTAAATTATTTCCTTCAAATGTTGGCCAAAACTGCGCCTAACATGGTCAACTCTGAAGTTCGAATTTTCGATGATGCGTTCGAGGATTTCAAGTGGGTATTTAACGAATAATCCAATTGCCGAATCGTAACTGGCTTCTCCATGTCGACTTTGAATTTTACGTGGCCTTAAGGGAAACGTTTAGAGGCGTGGTATCACATGATTTAGCCGACCATTACGTGAAATTAAATGTTAACCAAATTTTTCTCGAAATAAAGCCTTGCTTTCATGGGCTGTGTGGCAAGAAGCGCCGTCTTGTTGAAAACAAATGTCGTCGTGATCATAGATGCGTTGCTACCGTCTTCATTTTTGAAGAAATATGGACCAACGATTCTACTTGCCCATAAACCATAAAAGATTGTGATTTTGCCTGGATGTAATGGCAACTCTTGAACCTCTTCGGATTGCTCATAACTATAGCAATTGTTCTTATTGACGTAACCATTAAGCCAGAAATGGATCTCATTGCTGAACAAAATTTTAGTCGAAAATAGCGGATCTTCTTCAAGCTTTTTGGGACCCAGAGACCCAAACGCTGATGATTCCATTGTAACTGGCGATAAGACGTGGTGTTTTAAATATGATTCAGAGACCAAGCGTCAAAGCTGTGAATGGAAGCATCCAAGCGAAGGAAGACTGAAAAAATGTCGCTTGAAGAAGTCAAAAGTGAAGACAATGTTGATTTGTTTTTATGATTCGAAAGGCATAGTGCACAAAGAGTTTTTACGAGTACCAACTAGTCAAACAGTCAATGTTGTATATTATCTTGGTGTTATGAAGCGTCTTTTGGCGCGTATTCATCGTGCGCGCCCTCAATATCGTGAAAATGTTACACGATAATGCACCATCTCATCGCTTATCACTGATTTTCTAACTACAAATGGCGTTTTAGCCATCAACCATTCACCGGACTGGGCCCTCTGTGATTTATATCTATTCTCCAAACTACATTTTCTGATGAAAGGATAGCGCCGTGCCGATGTCGAAGCCATTAAAAAGGCGTCGACAGGGATCTTGAAGGGCATTTCTAAAGATGAACTTAAAAATTCTTTCGACGTGTTAATTGACCGTGCAAAACGTTGTATTGAAGCCGAAGGCGACTATTTTGAATAAAATAAATGCATTTTACCACAATAATAAGCTTTCATTTTTATTTTAAAAAGGTTCGGTTTTCTCTGCGACAGACAGTGTAGTATTTATGAAAAATACATGTTTTATTCTCAATGATACCACGCATAAGAAATAACTTTTAAATTTTATAATTTTTTAATCAATAAATGTTTTACGAAAACACAAACACAACACTATTTTCTTTCCAGATATTGAACTAAAAATGTAAGGAAAGTGTTATAGATTTTCGTTTCTTAATAATGTATGTTAGCGTGCCAACCACTCTTTACAGATTGACACAAGGTCATCCATTCATACCCAACACTGACCTAAAAACCGTCCACACAACTATGTATATATTAAGCACACTCAGTGCTGGCGTAATATATACACGACGACGTGCAGATATGGATATATCACAAAACAATACATTACATTTCTGCCTCTTAAATCCTGACAATAGGAACATAAATATTAATGTTTAGGTTGTATTTAATGCCGGTGTTGGTTTTAATTAGACGTTATGGCGAATGCCAAATCGTACTGTGGTGCAATGTGTATTTTATTCTGCCTCATTTGAATACGAACAGGGTGATTTTTATTATTCTCCGCATGAAATTGTAACTGATTGCAAATAGCTTTAATTAAAACATATTTTGTAACTTGACTATTTTACGTTTAATTTAAAAACTCCATTTGATTTAAAATAAAAGCGTAGAACCATTACTAAAATTATCGAGCTGTAACTTGGTGCGTAAAAAATTTCATTAGTATTTGTCCTCTTAATACGAAAGAAAGATTATTAATTCTTTCTCAACAGATAAAAGTGACTGAAGTGATTGTCAATACTCAAATAATTAATTTCTCTTGTACAATAACATACGATTAAAATACCAATATAATGGATAACAAGCGCCTCCCTCTGTCGCCCACTATACTGAACGACAAAGCGAGAAACGCGTCTATCTCGCTTGTCGATAACTACGTTATTAGAGCGTATAAGACAGACGCATTGCGTAATGGCTATTTGCCAATTAAAAGAATGTTAAAAGGAATCATTCTATTATTAATAACACCCTATCTACTACATATGTTTCACCGATAGTGGACGACAGAGGGAGTCGCTTGTTATCCATTATTTTTCTGTATCGAAATTATATGATAGACGCTACCAAGGAATCGTAATAACACAAATCTGCCTGACGATCCGTGATATCGGTGAAACATATGTAGTAGATAGTGTGTTATTAATAATAGAATGATTCCTTTCAACACCAATAGAATGTTTATTATTTTGGTAAAATTCATTCATTTTATTCAAAGTAATAGCCATTGATTGTCGACATCACTTCTTCATCGTTGGAAAATTTTTGATCACTGACCCATTTTTTCAAGTTTGGGAACAGAAAATAATCCGAGAGGGCTAAATCTGGCGAATAGGATGCAAGAGGTAGCAATTCAGATTTTAATTCATTAATTTTGGCAATTGCAATAACGGATTTGTGAACTGGTGCATTGTCTTGATGAAACAACACTTCCTTCTTAGCCAAATGCGGCCGCATAATACTCGTCGTTGATAGTTTTTCCTTTTTCAAGATAGTCAATGTAAATTATTTCACGCGCATCCCAAAAAACTGATGTCGTGGCCTTGCCTGCAGATGAAACAGTCTTCACCTTCTTTGGAGTCGGTTTTCCTTTTTGAGTACATTGTTTGGATTATTCTTTTGTCTCCTGTGTGAAGTGATGGACGCATGTTTCATCCATGATTATGAAACGGCGCAAAAATTCCGCTATGTTGCTGTGAAACTTTGCTAAGCACTCAATTGAAACATCTTCACGACACTGTTTTTGCTCTAGCGTGAGCCCATCTTGAACACAGCTTTCCCACGTCCAAATTTTCAGATAATATGCGATGTACCGCATTTTCTGAAATGCTTACTATGTCTGCTAGCTCGCGCACTTTCAGTCAACGATCATCCAGTACCGCTTTGTGGATTTTCTTCACCATTTCTGAAGTCGTCATCTCATTTGGTCGATCACTATGATGCTCGTCTTGGCAGCTCGTACGGCCTCGTTTAAACTCCACTACCGAATATTTCACTGTTGCAAACGAAGGAGCAGACTCATGCAGAGTAGAATCCAGTTCAGCTTTTATATCGGTTGGGCTGAGGCCTTTCAAATAAAAGTATTGTATGACGTAACGATAACCAATTTTCTCCATTTTTACAAATTCACTGAAAACGTTCATTATTGATGGCTGCCAAATAATTACTAAACAACGTGGCGTCTTCAAACTTGAAACGTATGCTTTATAGATTGTGTACTTTCTAATACAGTAATATTTTTCAAACAACTACCGCCATCTCTAAGTAAGGCTGGGTACTTATGGGACGATCCTCGTAAATGCTTCCTCCTATGTTATGTTTTTTCTGAATTTGTTTTGCTTTTTTGAAGTTATTATTACGATGATGACTTTAATTAAGTTCATTAAAATCTCTTAATTTTTCCACAGCATTGTATACAATTCCGTGTAATCATTATCCCAGTACTTAATTTCACAATTAACTTAATATTCGAAGAACTACGCTTCGTTCAGATATCTCGGAGATTTAATATTCATTTTATTACGAAGGCGTCTACCTATAAAGTATTTCTATTAACTCTGTCATTCATGTAATTTTACTCGAACTTAATGCCTTTACAAACAAATATTCCATTAAACGAAGACGAGGCGTACATAAATTTGCGCGGAGCGAGGATGTTCCTGTTCTTAATTTAACGTACAACACTTAATTACAGATAAACTATAACACATGTGTTGCGTAGTACGTGCCTTTGCCTTGGTTGAGGTAAATATTTGCGGAGATCTGCTTTAACACCTGAAACTAACTGAATTTCTTAATACGTATGTATGTACGGCAGTTCCGCAGTGGTACTATCGATCTCCCCATAGGTCTGTCTTCTCTTCTCCACACTCTGCTCGCGTTACGCCCATCGACAAACCTTCGACGTAACGAAATTATGAAGTTCCAATGTATACCGAAATTTAATTTTCTCCTTTATATTGTTTCTGTATTTAATTACTTAATCATAAGTGCCATGTTATTTCTAGGTTATTCTTTTTTAATTATCGTTTCATATAGGATATTGTAGGGAGACGAAACGATATTTATTTTTCTAACTATGGAAATGGAATATGCAGCAGATACAATAATATTAATCTTCATTATCTAAGAGATTACTCCACTAACAGGACAATGCATATATATCGTTATATGATATGAATATGTAAGATAGAGATGGTGATATGTAAGCTCCGTGTTGACTAAACTGTTATGATGTAAGTGAATAATATGATTTGATCGCTTAAGGTTGATATATAACCCCTTTCCACATTAATTTTCTGTTCACAGTGTGCGTTTTAGCTTTCGACGGTACAGATCGTGTACGGAATTTGTTTCGTGCGGGTTTTTTTGCCGTAGTTTTGCAGACTGTTTAATTATCTGCTGATGATGACAACTTAGTTGTCGACATACGTATACAGAATACGAAAATTAATGTGGAAAGGGGTTATATATCAACCTTCGGCGATTAAGTTACTCAACCATAGGCCCCATCAAAATTACCTTGAATAATATGACGTTAAGTAAAGATAGATGCATACAATTTTGAAATAAATGAGTTTAAAATAGAAGATATTTTTACAGTTAATCAAATAAAATAAATGTGGTATTTGCTTTTATTTATCTTTTAAAACTTTTGTATTTGAGTAAGGTCATTCGTTCAGCCTTTGAAAGAAATGAAAGCATTCAAAATGAACAAATTGCCATTTTAAGAATTACGTCTTATATATATATATATATTCTCGTATACATTCTCGAGCTCTCCACGATATTGGACAGAAGTTCTCATCTCAGACATCTCAATCACCTTCTCCAGGAATTGTTTCGTAGTGAAGCCTCAACCTAAAATAGTTTCGACGCTTCACCTGAAATAGTTTCAGGTGAAGTGTCAGTTAATTCAATTCTACAAGGGCTAAAATTTTGCCTTCAAGCTAATGGCTACTAGTTTCAGCATTAGAGATGATTTTAAAAGTTTCTTATTTCCTCAGGACTAAATCAAAAGTGTTGGATAAATTTGGACATCAAAATCGATTTCAGAAGCAACAAATATATCAACACGCGAAAATTCATTAAGATACGATAACTTTCGAAAAATACCAATTTTTGCGAGTATACCCCTTTGGAAAAATTGAAATTTTCGTCAAAATGGAAAGTTTTGAATTCAGCTTCGGTAACCCGTGAGACAGTTCTTCTGAGCTAGTAGAATACAAATTCGCTACTTTTTTTATAGCAAAATCATTCAAACTTTAGATATAATCCACTCGCACCTTCGGAAGTTCTGATTTTGACGTGGTTTTCAAAGTTTCTCATTTACTCAGGACTAAATCAAAAGTGTTGGATAAATTTGAACATCAAAATCGATTTCAGAAGCAACAAATATATCAACACGCGAACATTCATTAAGATACGATAACTTTCGAAAAATACCAATTTTTGCGAGATACCCCTTTGGAAAAATTGAAATTTTCGTCAAAATGAAAGTTTTGAATTCAGCTTCGGTAACAAGTAAGATAGTACTTCTGAACTAGTAGAATACAAATTCGCTACTTTTTTTATAGCAAAATCATTTAAGCTTTGGATACAATCCACTCGCACCGTCAGAAGTTCGGATTTTGACATGGTTTTTAAAGTCTTTTATTGCTTGAGGACAAAATCAAAAGTGCTGACGTCAGAATCATTTTTAGCAGCTAGGATTATATCAGCATGCGGACTCTTTCTAATCAATTTTAGAATCATCTGTTCGAAGTTCGATTAAACAATTTCTTTGAAATCTCACCAGACTGACATCACTTTTTTTATTAGTATAGGCGTTTGAAGATCTTTAAACCAGTTTGTTTTTCTGATCCGTGTTTATTTGTATTTAGAATTGTTGGAAACAATCTATTTTTCATCCCCAATTGTAATTGGCTTCAAAAATTCATCATTTTTTTTAAGTTTTAATAGTAAATATAAGGCGTCAATGTGACGAAAGAAATTTCTTTCTTTACGAACAGGTGGAATTTAAATATCCGGATTAGATATGAAACCGATTCGTCTTACATGTCGAGGAATAGTCGACATTGAAAAATTTAATCTTTTAGAAATTTCTAGGCGGTTTGACTCAATCAGTATCTCTATTTTGTTATCACCAATTTCAGCTGACTTCTCAGAAAGAGTTTACCCTTTAACGTCAAAAGTTTCAGTACTGCCATCTTCTGCATACAATTTACACAACTATTTTTTTATTTTAGTTGCGTTTTTACCTTTTGGGCAATTAAAAAAAATATGCCTAGGATTTTCTGTTTTTATTTTCCATTTTCAAAAGCACGGTGAAAAGAAGACAAAACACAGAGAATCAAAAACTTTTCCTCTACAAATAAGTCTTGTAAACTTGAGCTGTTAAAATAATAATGGCAGTAAGCTTTACAATAAAGTTGACTAATTGAAATCAAAACTAACAACGCGATAAGAAAAACACACAACTAGCACAAAATCAATCAATAACAAATTTCACATTAATACGTCACATATACACCTATTACTGTTTTTTATAGCAAAACTAAATCACACGCGTCCTTAAGCTGCCCAATTTACAAAGCTCATGATTATAACATATAGTTTTTCGAATTCTCTAAGCTCTTACTTTGAGCAACACCCCATCAAAGTGTGCACAAACATACGACGACTGCGACCACACCAAAAAAAAAAAATCTCCCGCCTGGCTATAAAAATGGTTTATGGTTATACAGCTTCCGGTGACCCCATTTCCCGCGGTCACACCACCTACCGTCACCTTCCCGCAAAAATATTTATTTTGACACGAAAGATGTGTTGTTCAAATAATCCCGAAGTGAAAATCTTTATGACGTGATTTCGGAAATGCTTTTCTCCTGTACAAGCAAAAGCTTCGAGGCTCGCCCATTGACATGTCATCTTCTTTTACGGATTTCCTATGGTTCGGTGTGTGTAATTAAGTTTGAAAAACAATTAAATTATTGATTTACCTCATAAAGTACAATAAATATAGTGTGCCATTGATGTATTTGTGTACATTTTGATGTTTGAATTTATTTTAAAAAATTATTTGGCCAATTAATATCCTATGAGTTAGCTAAATTACACGCTGGTCAGGAATTCAGGGACAATCGTCAGATGTACCGACTCTAAGATTAATTCTGAGGCAACAATCCTAATACAAAGATGTAGTGTCAATCGTTAAGACTCACGAGACCATCAATATTGAAAATGTACGATTAAAAATTGTTCGAACTTTTTGAAATTTTCTGTGTAAAATCATATTTTATACAATAAAAAAAAATAAAATTATGCATAACTATGCTGGTGTAATTAATCGTGTTATGCCAATGTTTTGCTTAACTAAATATTTTTCGAAATTTTTCTTACGATAAAGTATATATGGTAACCTTGGCCTAGAGTTTAAAAAAAGAGTTTAAGTTCATTATTTTTGGTTCCATAGCTTACTTCATTTTTGTGATATCCCAATTTGCAATGTACACTTTCAGCGAATACGCTGATACGTATATAGTATTTGAGTTTTATAGTTGAAATGCGCACTTGATAAAAGACAAATATATAATACGGAATACTTGAAATACTGATGTAAGTCATTATAAAATTTGATGCCTAAATAGTGCTTATTGTTTTGTGTTAGTACAATAGGTTTTTTGGAATAGACAGACCTTTTTATGTCGCGTGCAGTAGGTGTCTTCTTCTGTATTTTTTCTGTATTTTCACCAGTATACAAATGATCATCAGAGTGAGTATATTATGCTACTTGATATATCCTCAGCATAAATTACGATATTGGAGGCCAGACATAGTTCGTATTGTCCTTTTTGGCAAGATGAATATGCGTTCTATTGCAGAGGATGTTCCCCCGAAGATGATGGCATCTTAATTGTGAAAAACAAAAGTAATGTATTCAACGGAAACAGAGGATTGAGTCCAGACTTGTGTTTGTAAGAATTCTTGAAACGGAAGCGATTATTTGAAAAGGTTTAGTGGTGTGTGTCTTTGTCAAGAAGATGGGCACAAAATAGCAGAACTTACATATTTAAGTCAATCAAAGGGTTTATATAAAATACATTGATCGCTATAAATACACACACGCGAGTTAATGGTATACTACGTCGTAATCATAAAGCAGTTTGTATTTTACTTTCTGCAAGATTTACAATAAGTTCAAAACCCAAATATTTAAATAAAAAAAACGATGGCAAATCTGTCAGAATCTTCTACTTTTTCAAATATTTACAAATTGAAGAACGTTTCATAAAACAAATATCAAAATACGTTTTCTAAGATTTAGTTCATCATGTAAGTACACCTTTAGACAAACACATGAACATGCTTGTAAACATACTAACACGAAGTAGGTTGTAACAGTTGAATGTTCATTTGATGTTCACATTAATTCAATTCGCACTTAACGATTCGAGTACACAACGATTGTTTGCAATTGAGAATCGAACACAACACTACTACCAGAGATGTCGCTGTTGTTACCAATGTCGTACGTAGGAAAAATTCCCGCAACCTGCACCGACGAAACACATTTGGTTAGCCCGATTAAAAACAGATGAATTATACTGCAGCGCGATGTACCGGTGACATTACGTTATATGGGAAAGAAATTTAATCAGTGGTAATACTTACACCTCTAATCTCGTGCTAAAAAGCGCCTGAAGATAATCCCCGTGGATTATCCGCTGATGCCAGGGCTGTAGTAACGTTAATAAGGAAGTAATTCTTAGGAGGGCGAGGGTTAAGATATCGTCGATGATAATAAATTGGAGATTAGACTTGAAACTACTTGGAATACGTTATGATGTGTTAGAAGAATTTTCAAATCGTCATTCAATATGTGAAATATAAAAATGTAAAATACTATGTTTGAGTTTAGTAATATCAATGGTAATTATAAAATGAACAGGTGTTTAAAAATAAAGGAGAAAAAATTAAAAAGGTTTTAAAGAATCTTCGACAAGAGTACGAAATTCAGCTTTCTTATTTGAAAAAAAGTGTTGCTTTTTATTGATTTGTATTGCGTATACACTGCTCAAAACAATTAGGAGGTACGCGGGAGCGTTTTTATATTCGCGGAATGGGGGACAAGGGGTGGAAATAAAAAAACCAAATTATTTTTCTTTTTCAATATATTCACCTGCAAGACGGATACATTTTTCACATCTTTCAATTAATTTATTTATACCCTCATAAAAAAATGATTTCTCTTTATCTGCAAAATACGCCGAAACTGCCTCCTTGACTTCATCATCGGCATATTTTTGGAAATAAACTATTATTATTATTAATTACATGCTGATGGTGAGAACTTAGTTATCGAATACGTATACAGAATACGAAAATGATTGTGGAAACCCAACCACAGTCTCCATTAAAATTTATCTAAAAACAAAATGTTTAGTAACTTTTATATATGACATTTATTTGAAAATTGTACGATAACCGACGTATCTGCAACAACACAATAAATCGAACGCGCTGTATATACACTACCGGTCATATTTATTTGCCCACCCCAATTTTATGTGTTTCCTGAAATACGGATTATCTTTCGAAAAATCTGTATTATAATTATTCAACAATATTATTAGTGGAAGTAATTCCATATGAATTTCTACGAAAATCTTAAATTGTTTATGATATATCGTAAAGGTGTCATAAATTCGAAAAATACCATAAATATTATATCGGCTAATCCCTACAGTATTAACAGTTTTACCTGCATCTCCGGAAGGTATTACCAACATTGTGTTATTGTACTAACTAATTACAATATTAGGATGTGTTATTCAAAAAGGAAAATTAATTTTATGTCAGTCATCGTTCATCTTTTGTTGCGAAAACAGTGAAATAGAGAGTTATTGTGAACATTTTAATGCAATGCCGAAGTCGAAAGAATTATCTGTTGAAGTGCATGCTATGATAATTGCTTATCATCGTACGGGTAAAAGTAATCGCGAAATTGCAAAAGAATTACAATTAAATCACAGAACCGTTGATTATAACGTTAAAAAGTTTGAAGAAAGTGGTACATTTTCCAACAAAAGAAGATCTGGACGACGCAAAGCAACGACATCTGCAGATGACCGGCATCTAATACGGATAAGTAGACGCGATAGACGAAAAACAGCACCAGTAATTGCTGCTGAAATGAATAGAGCGCGTGCTAAACCAATTAGTGTGTCCACGGTATAGAGAAGGTTAAGGCAAGCGGGTTTATATGGAAGAATTGCTCTGCGAAAACCATTGCTACGAAAGCAAAACAAAATGAAACGACTAAATTGGGCTAAAGAACATAAGAATTGGACGACTGATTAGTGGAATAATATGTTGTGGACAGACGAATCGAAGTTTGAACTTTTCGGTAGTAAAAGGCGAATATTCGTAAGAAAATCCGCAGGAGAAAGAGTACTACCAGAATATATTGCGCATACCATAAAACATGGAGGAGGTTCAGTAATGATTTGGGGGTGTTTTGGTGGAAGATCTGTAGGCGATCTCGTCAAAATTGAGGGAATTCTAAGAAAAGAAGGCTACAAGGAAATTTTAGAAAATAACGCTGTTCCTTCAGGATTAAGGATTCTTGGTGAAAACTTTGTATTTCAACAGGACAACGATCCGAAACACATTTCTAGATTATGTGGCGATTATTTGCGTCAACTAGAAGTGCAAGGGCAAATCTCTATAATGGTATGGCCAGCTTAAGGTCCTGATCTGAACCCAATAGAGCTTCTTTGGGAAGAATTGGAGCGGAATGTTCGAGAACGTGCTCTATCATCTACCACTGTACTGTGGGAACAACTTCACGAAGCCTGGGCACAAATTACAGAAGATACACTGCAAAAATTAATTGAAAGGATGACGCGGTTATGTGCCGCAATTATCAAAAATAAAGGCGGGCACATTGATGAGAGAAAAATTTAATAATAATTAATGAAAAAATTTTTATATAAGAAAAATGTAACAATTTTATGTTTATTTTACACTATTGTATTGGTAGAATAAATAAATTTTCAGTACACATTTGATAGTTTAATAATTTTAGCTAAAACTAAGAGTGGGCAAATAAATATGACCGGTAATGTATGCACACACACCTATGTATAGATTGATGTGATTAAGTGCTCGAACTTTAACATCAACGTAAAACTGTATTATAATCGCCTGTTATAGACATGTGCTTGTACAACATTCGATCCTGCATACATAATAAAAAGATTCTATTCAGAGAATTTTGTAACATTTAAGCATCATATATTATGCATACATGCTTGTGAAAGTTATTCCGGCGAGTAAAGTCAATTTTATTTTTCAAACTGTATTAATAATACCCAGCAAGGAGCACCGAAAAGTCAATGGACCGTAAAGGGAGCCGCAAAGTCGAAATCCGCTCATGCGAAAAAAAGGCGTTACGTTCGGGCAGATCTCCAAACAGAGGCGTGTACAAGGTTCGGTATTAATCCTGCACATATTTGAATTCTCATTAGTACGGTCGCAAGGAAGAGGCGGACCGCGACGGCATCAATATCAGAACGGTGCGAGTTCGAAGTTTGGTTGATCCCGTTTTCTAACTGGGCACGATGTATATTTAACAACATTCGGTAGTGAACTTTGCACTGAAAGGACTCTTTATGGCAGACACGACGCGCTTCAAATGAGTTTCCAGGGACCGAGTGGAGACGAGAGTCATGTTTAAAATATTAAATTAAAAAAATTTAGGACGACAGGCGATTCATTTTAAATATACTTTGAATAAATAAGTACGTAAATTTAATTAAATTTTATTTCAATTGAGAGTCGTTTATTCCACAAATTTCAATTAATAATAATACAACAACAAATCGGAGAATAAACTTACAACCATGCTCAGATGTATTAGACACCCCAGGTAAAAACCCTTATTCTCGGTGTTATCCAAGTCTGACGGAAATTAACCGTAAAAATAGTTAACGGTATTTACAGAAATGCGTTTTTGAATACCCTAGTTAATCCCCGATTGAAAAGAATAGGTGGAAAGGGGAAATTGTGGATTTTAGAAATTTAGTGTCATTCTAGCAGTGTGTGAGCAACGTGAGTTTGTGAGTTTGTGGTAGAGATCAATTAGATTATCCTATTTTTTCACGTTGTGTCAGTTATTTGTTGAAGAAAAATGCCTAAAGCACGCGAGTTGTCGGTAGGGGAACGCGCCCAAATAGTGCTACTGCATTCCCAGAAGTTATCAATAGCTGCAATTGCAAGTCCGTACAACCATTAGTCGCTATCAGGAGAGTGGGTCGTTTGTTAACAGACCAAAAAGTGGCAGAAAACCCTGTACCTCGATTAGAGGAGACAGAATTTTACAAAGACTGGCTCTCAGTGATAGGAAAAAATCGTCGAAACAGCTCGCCAGTGAGCTGAAACAGCGTTATCGCGTAACAGTTTCTGCGCAAACAGTGAGAAGGCGTCACCAGCGTGCTGGTTTACGAGAGTGTAAAGCGCGATGTAAACCGCTTTTAACTGACGCTCATAAAAAGAAGCGGTATTTATGGGCCAAACAAGATGAAAATTGGACAATCGAGAAGTGGTCGAAGATTCTTTGGTCTGATGAATCGAATATCGAGGTATGTAAGTACATCTTCATGACTAATATTCTTATCGTTGTATGCAATTTAGTCTACATGACATTGAAGATTTGTGGCGTATCTTAAAAACTAAGATCACGGAACATAAATGCCTGTCAAAAGCAGAATTATCAACAAAAATTCGCGAAATATGGGCTGCAATACCACCGGCAGAGTGTTACAATTTAGTAGCAAGTATGCCTCGACGAGTGCGAGCTGTCATTAAGTCCAAGGGCGGAGCGACAAAATATTGATAAATTGTACTATATTACTAAATAACACTTTGTAACTTTGTACATAATTTTCAGAACAGTTTTATTTTCCTCACCTCTCTTTTGACTAAACTATATAAACTATATACTCGTATGTACATAAATTCGTAAGGTGTCTAATACATTTGAGCATGGTTGTATAAAAGTGTTAAATTGTTAAATAGTATTCAACTCGAAAATCTGTAAAACTGATATAAGAAATACATTTACAATTTTAGAGGTAGTAGCTTTTATTTAAAGAATTGATGAATGAATCAGTCAATCGATATAACTTCGCATCCTTAAACAACGAGTCGGCTTCAAAATTCGAACGTAAAATTAAATAATCAGAGTTGGGATGTCTTCCCGCAGCCCAGGTTCGTACTGGGTACGCAGTGCCCTCATCAGTGTAATATATTAAAACAGATGAAGTGCAAAATTATAAATTAGTACTGAGAGCACCTTCATATAAGGCGAACGTACAGTTATTAAATATGATGGACGTGCATAAGGGAAAAGCAAGACCATTGGTTGACGCAGTGCCAAAGTTTATTGATGAATTTTTCGATTTATATTATAATGTTGCTAAGACATACTGTAAAGTTTGCCATAAAATGATGTGCTGGGACAAACGCGACTGTAAAAATCATGTAAAGAGTGTAAAACACTAAGATAAAAAAAATAACATGCCATCAAAACTGCAATTTACGGTTCATGGTAATCGCCTGTGATTTGAGAATTCATCTACTTGATTAGCAACCGTTTCATGACTTCTGGAATAAATACAATCCCAACTGGAAGCTACCATCTCGGAGAGCGTTACAGAGCCATATGCCAATTGTGCGTAAAGACATCGAAAAATATGTAGTAGAAGATAAACAGCTGTGGTTATGTGTCCTTGGTTCCGCTGAAATAGATTTAAAACAAATATACGACAATTATAAAGGTTTTTTTGACTCGACAGAAAAATTTCGAAACACTGGGTTGTTGTTAGTAGAGTCAATGCAACTTGTGAACGATGTACACTCACTTCTATGTGTAACAAGTGACATAAAAAAGTATGTGTATCGTAGAAAAGTTCGAGTGTATTATAAACAACAATTTCGATACTACCAGATTAAGACAAACTAGTGATGATGCGTGCGTATATCCTTTATCTATTTGTAAAGATCATTTTAATTATACATGCATACCAATAGATGTAGAATAGTTATTTTCTAAATATAAGAACATCTTTTCAATACCGCATACGTTGCTCTCCGAGACAAATTTGGAAACGTACATGATGTTGCACACATTTAGTCAGTCTTATCCATTTTACGCGACCCAACAACAGCTGTGAATAATATAAGTGTGTTATTTAGAAACATAACATAAGTGATATAAAGAACGCATGCATCATAAGGTCGCCATACTCGTCTTATTACGATCTTGGTCTGCTGTAAAAATATCCCAACTTTAATAATAATGCTACATCCAGATTCCTAGAAAAAGCGAATTATTACAACAAAGAAAAAGAGGCTGATAAACACACAAATACTAGGCAATTCACAAATGCAGCACCTAAAAAAATACGAAAACAGAAATTTAGCCATTTTTGTAGTTGTGTTAATTCATATAGTGAATTTAGTACATCGCATCAGCTCGGTGAGAACAGTTGTAGTATTTGTTATATTGCTGTTTTCTTGAATAGAGTAAGTATTGGAATGGTAACTGTTCGAAGTTGTTTAATAGCAAATTTATGCCGTTTACTACTTTTTCAATCGCTGATATGAAGTGCTCATACTTGTCCAATATCTGCTTAATGAACATTTTGTTCTTATGTAGGACGTTATTTCTGTTAGGTTCGACTGCCAATTACCATTAAGTTCGAGAAAGGCTAACGTAGATTTTGGGAAACTTGGGTTTAAAACAGTAAGTAAGTGGGCTTGGGAGAGGTTTGGTGTCAGTTGGATGATTTGGAACATTATTTCAGGAGGCGAAAGCGGATCCAGAATCGGTGAATTGCTGGTACTTGTTTATCCAATTTACTCTAAATAAAGTTTATGAAACAAAAATCAAATGTTTAATTTTATCAGTTATTTGATCAATAAGGTTGATATATAACCCCTTTCCACAATTAACTATTTGTAAATTCTGTATACGCATTTCGACAACCAAGTTGTCATCATCAGCAGATAATTTCAAAGTGTCGCACCTGGTAAAACACGGCGAACACAGTGCACATCTTGGTTTTCAACGGTGCGGATCGCGTACGGAGTTTATTTTTCGTACAATTTTTTCGCCGTGTTTTACCAGGTGCGACACTTTGAAATTATCTGCTGATGATGACAACTTGGTTGTCGAAATGCGTATACAGAATTTACAAATAGTTAATTGTGGAAAGGGGTTATATATCAACCTTATTGATCAAGTCAATCAACCACAGGCTCCATCAAATTCAACTTTATCAGTTATATTTTACCAATATCCAAGTAAGGACATAATATTTCTATTATTTTAAAACTTAACCTCAATAAAGTAGAAAATAATCAGATTTCAAAATGCGGCGTAGAAAACATTCAGTAAACATGCCTAAATTATTTATTTATTTATTATTAGATACAAAAATGATAAGAAGCCAATAACTCGTATGAACTTAATTTTCAACTTGCACACAAGGTACCGTGTTTGACCGAACTAAAATAACAGGAGAACAACAGCTATGTATTCGTAACATTTCGAACATTGGAAATTACCATATAAAGAATCTGATACTTCAATAGAGAGATCATAACAATAGATACGCTGGTAAAGTAAACCGTGCTGTTAGTTTACGTGAAATTTACAAGAATAACATGCATCAAATACTATTCTAGAACAAAAATCGTACGAATACTACTTGTTTGCAATAACAAAAACGGAAATATTGACTTAGATAGCATCTGGAGTAGGAAGTTCCGTATTCCCACGCTTTAGTATTTTACAGATTAACTGTATACAATATACGAAGTTGTTCCCATCGTATGCATTGTAGCATGATTATTCAGTGGTGAAACTTGTCTAAGTGGTCTAGTTGAAAAAGCTTTTACTACTGTGGGCAAAAAATAGTAAGACTTTGTTCATAATTTTTAAATTCTTAATTTATTCTTCCAAATCTATTTCGTCCCCCTCAAAGTAATCCCCCCTGGCCTAAATACACTTGTGCCAACGTTTCTTCCAATTCTCGAAACAGTTGTTAAAGTTAATTTCAGGAATAGCCTTCAATGCGCGTAGCGATTCATGTTTAATGTCTTCAATTGACTCAAAACGGTTTCCCCGGAGCGGTCGTTTGAGTTTGCTGGTTAGCCAGAAGTCATACGGAGCTAAATCAGGCGAATACGGTGGTTGCGGAATGATATTGGTTGAAAATTTGTCGAAAAACTCGCGAAGAATTAATACAGTATGGGACGGTGCATTATCGTGGTGCAAAAACCAAGAGTTGTCGGCCCATAATTCTGGCCTCTTTTTACGAATAGCATTGCGCAAACGACGCATAACACTCAAATAGTATTCTTTGTTGACAGTTTGGCCGGTTGGAAGGAATTCGAAGTGCACCACACCTCGATAATCGAAGAAAACTGTCAACATTACCTTGATTTTTGACTTGCTTTGACGTGGTTTTTTGGGCTTAGGCTCACCTTTGATACGATATTCGGCCGATTGATCGTCTGTTTCCGGGTCATAAGCGTAGATCCAAGTCTCATCTCCAGTTATGATGCCTTTCATTTTGTCTTGATAGTCGGAATGCATTGTTTCACAGACGTCAACGCGACGCTGTTTTTCGAAAAAATTGAGTGATTTTGGAACGAATCGTGCTTTCACTTTTCTTAGGCCCAAATGGTCTTTCAAAATGGTTTTCACTGACCCTTCCGATATCCCAACGATGCCAGTAAGGTCTCTGACTGTTAATCGTCGATTCTCAAGCTCCAATTCCTTGATTCTATTGACGTGTTGATCATCAATTGATGTTGATGGCCGTCCTGGATCTGGTTCGTCATCAGCGCGTTCTCGACCCTCTTTGAATAATTTGTACCAATCAAAAACACTTGCTCGCGACAAACAATTATCACCGAAGGCCTTTTGCAACATTCACAAAATTTAATGGAACTTCTTTGTTGAATAATTTCACTCATTGTAAAAATCGCCGAATGCACTTTTTGTACTTCAGAAAGACAGGCGTATACTAAACACTAATGATTATTTTGATGTGACATTTGGCACAGATGTCACTGGCAGTCATACCAACCTAGAAAAAAAATATTTCAACTAATGGGTTTTCGCGCGAAATTTAAATTAAACAGTCTTACTATTTTTTGCCCACAGTAGTATATCAAGTACAGTTTCCAAGGGAAATATGCCAGTTAGTTGTTAAAATAGATAAATGTAAATTTTTAAACAAGTTTTTTGAATGCGGAAGGGCGCCACTCTTCAATAAACGCAACTTAATCACAGTTAATAATTTTTAACTCTAACTAATTCTTTTTTAGAAAAAGCATGACGTCATATATTAGAATACTTATTAAACTTGTCGACGTACAATATTCGACAGGTATTTAACCTTCCTGATATCTATTAATTAAAACAATTAATTTGTTAATATATATGATTGTGAAATATACATACGTCTTCCTTTCGAAGCGCAACAAATAGCTCATAAATTAGATCAAATAACCGGCGATACCAAAAAACAAAAGCGACCTATGTTGTAACGACTTCAAATAGAGAGATAACCCTTTGTTTCAGACCACGTTCCTATCTCATCGGATGTTATTTCATTAAATTATCATAACCAAGTCGCTCTCTTAATCCGGTCGTAGCAGTTTCCCGATTTATGTTTTGCTTTGTTTCGCATTGATGCCTCGATGCTTGGAAAAATGACGAGCGAATGGACGAGGGGCGAAAAGGAGGAGTCGTGCAAAAAGAATTCCTTTCGCAACTAAAAAGAAAATATCCCATTATATGTATAATGCCTGGAATGGAAGAATGCGAGGAAAATTATTAAAAAAGATTTTTCATTTCGGTGTTGGAAATTAAACGTGAGCTTGTCGGCAGATATTTCTTTACTCTGAAGCAATTGATTCGTTTTTTTTTTTCTTTAGCATTTTGAGATATTTTGTGAAGAATATATTCGAATATTTTTTCGGCACCAGAGATTTTTACTTATTAAATAGAATTCTTTTACCACCAACGTTGTAAATATCATTTAGGTCTTTACTAAGACCGACGATTACTTTTTTTAATGAAAAAAATATTTGGAAAACCTCGATTTATTTAAGTGAAAAGGTAGACTTTATTGCTGTGGCAATATATTAATTTTCTTGGAAATAATCCAAGCATACTGAAGATCCGAAAAATACTTTTACCGGAAATACCTACTCATCTTGTTCAAAAAATACACACTAAATTCTCAAGAACGTAGTCATATAGTTAATAATGTGTGATGTAGTTTAGTTATATAAAGTACCTGTTCATGCTGCAAGTGTTATTTTTTAATACTGATGATGATAACTTAGTTGTCGAAAGGTATCCAAGAATATAAATATATAGTGGTAAAGGGGTTTATTTTTACAGAAAAATTTAAAAAAATTAAATTGTAAATGAAAAGAAAATATAATATAAAGTCCATAGTTAACATGGTAGTAGTTGCAAGTAAGCCCGCAAAAACCAATGCACACTCATTGGCGGCGTTGATATATTTGGAAAGCGGTCGGATATACCCAACGTCGAGATTCATATAAGTATAGTACGTGTATGAATTCCGAATTAGACTGATGATGGAGAATCGACGGCGTTTGTTATGTTCGAGGAGTTGCAATGGATTTCAACGTTAGAATACACTGGCACTATTATTAAATGTAATGTTTGCAATATCAACATTTTATACAGTATTTTTGTGTGTAAAAGGCATGTTAATAGTAGACAACATCGATTAAATCTATAACGTGTTGTACCACGTTATAAATTTCTATATGACTTTATTTTTATGTTAAGTGTGTGCAACATTCCACAAAATATTGTAGACAATGAAGAATTTCGAAACTTTTGAGGGAAATACGTTCCGGAATGGAGACTGCCCACAAGAGGTGAATTACAGAATAATTTTCCTCGGGTAAAAACACGATTACGGATCAAATAAAAGCAGAGTTAATAGATCAAAAAATACGGCTGACGGTAGATGAAACAACGGATGCAAGAAAGAATAGTATTTTAAATATGTTAGTACGCGAGATTTTCTTTGCTCTTCTTTTACGTAGTAGAATATTACAGAAGACAAACGCGGAGAGGATAGTGGAAACTGTAAAACATACCTTTGGGAAGTTCAATATATTGGCAATCTGTCTTGCAATGTTGTTGTGATGTGGTTCGAATATGGTTAAAGCTGGAAAGTTACTAAAACAATCTTAACCTCAATTGCTTCATGTAACCTGTTTGCTCCATGCATGTTATCTTGTAGCTGAATTTATTAGAAACAGTTGTCCAAAAGTAGATCAATTTGTAGTTTCTACCAAAAAAGTTTTTATTAAATCTCCAAAACGCATTCGTGAGTTTAAACAGGCTTGTCCGGACATTCCTCATCCACTACAGGTTTTTTACAATTCAATTTTGTATATTTCTAATTATGTTAATGACGCGGTGATGTATCTGTAAATTGTCAGCAAACAAGAGTTTATTAGATTAATTTGCATCGGCGAAATTGTTGATTACAATAATGAAAAGAAATGGGCCTAAACTCAAGCCCCGTGGAACTCCAGAATTAGCAATGTAAAGTGTGGAACTATTACAGAATATTTGTCGAGATATAGTGAAGATGCGAAGTGAAGTGATCAATTAATGCTTCACTAAGTCTGTTCTTTACGAAAGGTAAAATAGTGCGAAGCATTGTCAAATATCTTGGCAAATTCGCTAAACATATATATGGCGATGCGTTACGCTAGTACAATATCATAATTGAATCACCATTAAAGTTATTTTTTTTATTTTAAATTTGATTAATTATATTTCGACAAATAAAAATTACATGGATTACAATTATAATTGAATAAACTCTTTAAACAGTCTCAAATTACTTCAAATCCATTGTCTATATTGAAATAAAGCTCTTAAAACTTGCATTGAAATAAATAACATTTTGTTTCGAGATTCCGGTCTTTGGAAGTACGTAGATGAGGGTTTTCGCGAAGTGGATTTTCGATGAGTGCGTTAAAGTTGGAGAAACACATTTGTCGATTTGTTTCGATGCACTGAACACAAAAGGAAAGTTTCTGGATTTCTATCAAGTATAGAAATTTAGAATTTCAGCGGATAAAAGTAAATGCTTTAATAAATAGTGTGTTTGTTTAAACCGTTGAATTGATTTTATAAATTATTTGATTTAAATATGCTAAATAATAATAATAATATTTATATTGAATCTGTAAAGTGTTAAAATACAAAAACAAAGTTAAATATAGCACATAAATAGCAATATAAAATTTAAACAAAAGTTACTAATCGTTTCTTGGGCCACATTTAACGCGTCTACCAATTGTTTTTGGGTTTCGGTTGGGTCTTCATCCACTAACTCCAGCAGTTTCGCATCTTCAAACTTTTTCGCTCTACCAGAACGTTATTTGTCTTGCATCAAATGGAATCACCACTTTTGAATGTCGAAACCACGCCTCACTTGTTTTTATGGTTGGAGCATGCTCACCGTAAGTTTCTACCAGAAAACGATGACTTTCCTCGGCTTTTTTCCCTTGATTAAATAAGATAAGTAATGCGTCCAGTAAATGCACTTTTTCAGGCACGGAACTCGACATTTTCATAGAGATATAAATCAATGACAGTGTTACTTTCGCAAAATATAACATGTATGGCTTTGAAGCTTGATGTCAGAATAAAATGGCATAGGTCACCTAGCATCATAACATTGCATACTTAAGCCTAGTAATATCTGTTAGAAAATCCGGTAATGATTTTCTGGTACACCTAGTAAATAATATGCGGAATTTAAAGTATCACGTCTTTAAATGAATTATTTTTAATGTATGTACGTTGGAATAGTATTAATAATTATGCTCATAGACTCAAAGTTCCCGATAAATGTCATCCCTCCCTAGCTGTAGCATTTGAAGATGCTATTACCTAAGTTTAAATTGCAGATTACGTTTCTCTCTATATCTATGTACCACAGATTGGTCATTTCTTGAGCACTATTCCAATGCCAATGACGCAATGACTAGTTTTTACGAGAAGATATACTCTGCTGTCGATATGTGTGTACCGAATTGCGACAACGTATCTGTTATGGTATACAAGAGAAAGGCAACTTTCCGGTACACCTGGAATATATTTTCTTGTTTATGTCACTTACAGATACTTACTTGCTTGTATTTAACTGGCTTCCCGAATAAGCCTATTTGACACACAAGTCAGGTTGCAGTCATTACAGACAGTACTCTGTCCTAATTATAATATCAGACAAAAGTGCTTCAACTTTTCAAACAGAGATGGAGATCCAATCTTCTTAATAATTTACTTATTGCATATGTCACCCTATATAGCTTTAACATTTCAAACAGAGATCCAATCTTCTCAATAACTTACTTATTACATATGTCACCCTATATAATCTTGGTGACATCTGTCGAACGAGAACTAAGACTGCCTGAAGAGTCCTAATATAGACAAAACAGCCGTCGTAGTCATGTTCTTGGTTAATAGATACTTACTTGTTTGTGTGCATATATATTTTCAACACGTATTTACACTTTTGAAACGATGCAATAGAATTAAAGCTTCTTTTATATATTGTATGTATTGCATATATACTCAATGACATTAGAAGTGTTACACCTAGAAGGAATAATTTCCTGGACGTGATTTTTTGGTAATGTGATAAGCTTAAGTCAAGAATGAAACGATCAGATTTCCAAGAAATTTTATTAACATTAATTTGAAAAAAAATCAATAATGTGTTTGGCGACCCCGTAGCTGTAGACACTCCTGTACACGTCTAGGCATCGACAAAATAAGATGGTCGATGTCTGCTTGTGGCACCTCGTTCCAAGCAACTTGAACTTGGTGGATTAACTGTGCCAGAGTTTGTGGAGGATGGTTCAAATTGGTCAGTCTTCTCCCCATTATGTCCCACACATGTTCGATGGGATTTAAATCCGGTGAACGGGGTGGCCACGGCAAAACATTAACGCCAGCTTCTCGTAGAAAGTCCATAGTACGACGAGCAATATGTGGACGCGCGTTGTCTTGCTGAAAAAGGACGTGTGGACGGCCATCTAGATAAGGCAATAAAGTGGTTTTTAGGACGTCATCAACATAACGCGCAGCTGTCATACTGCCCCGAATAAACAGAAGAGGTGATCGGCTTCCATATGCAATAGCCCCCCAAACCATTACTCCAACAGTCCTGTGCACATGCCTATCAACAGCAAATCCAATATCACGTCGCTCTCCACGACGGCGTCTTACCCTCTGACGGCCATCATGCATGCCTAGGCAGAATCGCGATTCGTCGCTGAATACGACATTATGCCATTCTGCTTCCCAATGCTGCCGTTCTCTGCACCAGTCCAAACGTTAACGACGATGTTCTGCAGTCAAAGGAAGGACTAATCGTGGACGGTATGAAGCAAGTTTAAAAGCTCGAATGCGGCGATATAATGTTCGCATACTGACAATGCGACCTTCTACACCAAACCATTGGTCACAGAGTTGGCGCGTAGTAGCAAAACGGTCTCGCAGAGCTAGTAGTCTGAAGTGCCTGTCTTGACGCTCTGCGGTACGCCTCGGTTGACCTGTTGGTCTGTTTCGTGTTCTTCTACCTTCTTCTGTCCACACCCTACACACACGCATTACCGTCATTGCAGTGGAACCAACACGGCGGGCAATTTCGCGGTAGGCCAAACCGACTTCTCTAAAAGCAACAATTCTACCCCTGTCGAAATCACTAAGATGGTGATATTGTTGACGCCTTCGAATTGGAGGCATTTTGTTACGCTTAACAGAAGTAGGCGAAGACACAATAACTGAAAAAAAAAAACTTGTACTCATCAGCTCTGATAAACCATTTTCTTAACAACTCAATAAAAGAAAAAACTTTTTTTTTGCAAAAACTGTCAAACATAAAACGATACAATTGTTATCATAACAAGCTGTCAATATAGTCATTCTGTTGTCAAAAGCACAATTCCAGGAAATTGTTCCTTGTAGGTGTAACTATTCTAATGTCATTGAGTATATGAAAATAAAGAAACATAGATGACTTCGAAGCCTAACTAGTTAAATTTTATTTAAGAAATTTTAAAATGTTCATAATACATATATTAAAGAACTTTAGATTAACTTTTAAATTGAACAACATTACATTTTATGCATATATGCAGCCACCAAACGAAGAAAACTTAAACTTTCCATCGTTTTTAATATTTAAAATAGTAATAAGAAATAATAGACAAATTCGGTAATCTCTTATAATGTCCAATAAACATTTACAACCCACGTAAACGACGTCGGAAAAAGCAGCTTGTGCGATAGTTTGAAGAGCATAGATTTTTTGATCACCCCACAATATATTAACTCCCTAGGTGACGTGCTGATCGTTAACTATCTACCGAAGTCAAGAGTTGGCTATCTGAACGAATTTATCTTAATAGTGAGGGAGTTATATTGTCATTACCGATTGCTAATTGAAATAATTACATTTGGCGTGATGACTTGGCGGAACGAAAAAGTAAAACTTCGTTTAAGTGAATTGCTATCATCCTTTATTTGCTGATGTAATGGTATCCATTAGAATATAAGTTTTAATAACATATGGTGCAATTGCGTGTTTTTAATTAACAATTGCAAAATATGTTTAAATTTTGTTTTATAAATTAGTTGATGTAATAAATATAGATACGTATTTCATTTTTTATATTATTACTATAGTGTAAATTTTTCTCACTCTTTCTTCACGCAAACGCCTGGTAACTTTTCACTCAACACATGTATTTGTGGATCTAAGCTCGGACTATGCGCGGCTGATACTGTACTGTTTTATTATGCATCACAAAATGATATTTACTACAAGTTTTATGATGGTTTATGTGCCCATTTGAAGGGTAGTTTGAAGGTGGCGTAATTTCTTGGATAGAGTATTTTTTTTTAATTTCACTGAGATGAAGATGTTACTTAATTGGTATATCCAAATGTAAATGTATTATGCTAATTCTCAAGGAGGTCTTAATAGCTAATGATATTGATATTAATTTAGTTTAAGTATTTATATTTATGTGTACTTTCCTTTAGTGTACTATTAATATAGTTCTCATAAAGGATCTAATTATACAGGGGATGTACATGCATTGTATAGTTGGAATAGGCAATATCTCTTAGGAAATACGGAAGATAAAATTGAGTTGAATCAGAAATCGGGGATTTGCGAAATAAAAAGCCGAGATTATAATAAACAATACATCGGTCAAACTAAACGTCTATAGGGACCCTGTATAAAGAATATATCGGGCACATCATGTTTAACAGACCTGAGAAATCCAGTTTAGCGAAACACGTGTTAGAACATAATAATAGTGTAATCGGATATTGTTCTGATTTTAATCGAAAACATAAATAATTACCGTAAATTGGACGCTTACTTATTACGAAAAATAAAAACCATAGATGAAGACTTGATAAAATATTCTTACCTCTTTGAGTTCCCGGAAGATACGACAATTAAAAAAGGTTCATAAGTGGAAGTAGGGATGTACTTTAGTATAAGTACTAATGCTAAGACTAGGAAACATATTAAATAGCTTGAGAAATAAATCAATGTGTGTTTGGTTCTTAGCGATGAAAGTTGTATGGAATCGTAATTATTTGCTGACGATGACAACATAATTGTCGAAATTGCGTACAGAATACGAACATTGATGTGGTATAGGGTTTTATTTATCTTTTTTGGTTAAATTAAATTAATTATTCAGAAATGTATCTAAAATTATTTTGAAAAATTGGTGCAAATAAAAAAAAATTTCATCGAAAATAAAGATTCCTTAAAATACTTAAAACAACTGCATTTGAAGAGCAGTCTTTCAGTAGACGTTCGGCTATTTACGTCAGGAATCTCGTTAAATGGAAAGGACGAACTAACTGGCATGGTCTTCCGGTTGCCGGCTTGTTAGGGATTAGTGCTTCGGGGTCTCCGCCGGAAATTGACTTCGAATGGACCTCCGCTTTCTCGGGAACTCAAATTGACCGCCGCCGTATTTGCACCAGACTGGAAATATTTTATATCAATACGGTCGGCTTTCGTTACACCATCTGGGGAAGTGCTGTTCATTTGAGAAACTGAAGTCTGTTGCTATGAACGCCTGAATTTAATTAATTTTCGGTGACAGTTTTGGAAGTCGATAGGTGGCATTGAAAAATTATAATAAAGAAAGTGTGATAGATACTACAAAGAAATTTTTGTTGAACGAAGGGGAACTTAAGTCCATTTACTTTTAATTTTTACTTTTACATTATATTCTTTCTAGAGCGCTTGTGGGAAAGCATTCGTATTATGAGTATCGTTTAAAATAGACAATTTACACAATTGTTAATCCTAAGAATAGAATAAAAATGAATTAAGAACGCACATCTATTGCTTTAAAAACGTCTTAGTTCTATTGACATTAATATCGTCCGTATCACATTAACGTTTTTCCTTCTGAAAATACAATTCTGTCTCTTAATATATAAAAAAAAAACAGGTAACGTGAATTAGAGAATTATGCGATATATATATATATATATATATATATATATATATATATATATAATATACATATGATATACGAAATGGCGATAGTGTTATAAGTGTTATAAGTGTGAAAAGAAAATTGATCGATATAACGATTACATATCCTGTAGAGGCAAATGTGCAAGAAATTTTCACATTGTCTGTGTAAACTTAAACATTGAAGAATTCACTGATATGAAGACATCCGGCGAATTGAATGAATGGACATGTGTTTATATGTATATTGTATATATATATATACATACATGTATTGGAAAGATACTAAACGATCTTTTTTGTTTGTAATTTTGATGGAGCCTGTGGTTGATTCACTTGATCACTGACTTGTTTGTTTGGTATTTTCGTTTGCCTGTCACCTTCTTAGCAGGTAAACTCGATGGTTTACTTGTAAGGGTGGTCAGATTCTTAGAACTAATAATTATACAAAGGGTAGTAGGAAAGTTTTGCCATATGACGCAACAATGAATCGTAGGAAGCTGCTTGTTGCTGCATGTCGAGACATGTTCGTACGTGCAGAGTAGCTGCCGCGCCATGTCGATGGGCTCAGTAGTGAGAGTGTAAAGTGCTTGCGATGGCATCGTGGTCACGAAATGAGATAGGGGCAGTTTTGCATTATAATTTCGTGAGTGATTTAAACATAGACCAGTGCTTCGAAAAAATGACTCTTGCACTAGGTGATGTTTGTCTACATCGTACAACGATGTTCAGGTGGTATGGAGAATTCCAAAGGGGAAATTTAACTGTGGAGGATGCTGAGAGGCCGGGAAGGCCACGAACCTCGGTTACGGAGGAAAACGTTACTACTGTGAGGAAAATGCTTGGCGAGAACGGGCGAGTGACCTACCAACAGATAGAGGGTATTTCAGGCCTAGATGCACCAGCAATTTGTTCGATTCTGCATGATCATTTGCACGTGAAGAAACTTTATTCTCTCTGGGTACCGCATCAACTGACTGAAGAGCAGATGACACGACATGTGACTTGGTGCCGGGAGATGCTAAAAAAGTTTAATAAGGGACAATCTCGGCATGTGAATAACATCGTGACAGGTGACGAGACTTGGTTGTACTATTACGATGTGCCGATCGAAACTCAAAACAAAGTTTGGATCTTTGATGATGAGGACACATCCGTAGTTGTCAGAAAATCCCGATCTGTAAAGAAGAAAGTGATGTATTTTTCAAATCGAGTGGAATTGTGGAACGCGTCGTTTTGGACAGAGAAGACAGACACAGCTAAGTGGTGCTCCAGCTCACCGCGCCAAAGCCTGCACCGAATATTTGACCACGACAGTATTGAAACTTCTCGTGCACCCTCCCTACAGTCCAGATTTTGCTCCCTGCGACTTTGCACTGTTCCCGCATGTGAAAATGAAGCTAAAAGGGAGGCGGTTTTCCAGTGATGAGGACATCGAATGTGCTTTACTCCCTAGTGAAACTTGACAGAACTGGTTTAAAGATTGGAGAGGTGTATTGAGTGTAGAGGAAATTAATTTGAAAAAATTAAATAAACAAAGCTGTATTGCAAAACTTTCCTAATACCCTTTGTAGATGTAAGGAATATTTAAGGTTTAACTCTAATAGCTTCATTGTGTGAGAATTCCTTATAGTTTCATGAACAGTAATACAACTGCTTTTTGTTATTTCTAACTTTAAAAAAATGCGATATTGTAACTATTTTTGTGTGTAAATAAATATATTAGAATAATGGTGTAGTTAACTGTACCAACATCATGGTTTTTAAAATATCCTCTGGAGCGTGTTATATATTAACAATTCATTGGGAAATTTAATTGGAATTGAATTGAATTGTAACTACGAACTGAATTATTAGCTCCAAATGCGAGGCGTTTTAATTGTCACTCGTCCATTTTAATTATGGAACGTCAAAAATAAAATAAATTGCTATTAATAATTACTTTCCATATGTTTAAGTACCACATGTTTAACTACCATAATTTTTATGAGAGCAATTTATAATATGAAATAAACGGAATCGCCAATTAATGCGATTTAAAATACGTGTTATCCATGTTTGTTAAAGTTGATATTGTATACACTTGTTACATACTGGTTTTGTTAAAGGGGCGCATTGTAATTGCGGTCGAACTAAGTAAAAATCTGAAATTCGGTTGAGGTAAATTTATTGTATACCAAAGTAAGTATACTAATAATGACGAAAGTCGCGTAGCGTTCGTCCGAAACATGAATATATAAATATTGCTATTTTTTTCTGCTAATCACTCTAGGGAATTTTAGAGTTTAGGATCGTTCTTTAAGGTACATATATTTGAAAGAACATCAGGTATTAATTTGAATGAAATTTCGAACTTAAACTTTTTGCTGAACAATTTAAAATTTAATTTCTTCAGCAACGCACTCAAATTACCAGTGATTCTTTTGTTCGCCATTAGAAATAATAATTTCATTATACGAGGGTAGCCGTTTATATTCCGGGAATAGTAAATAAAACAAAATTTTTATTATCGAAAATAGTTTTATCGTTTTTCAAAATATTCTCCTTGAAAATCAATGCACTTTTGCATTCGTTTAAACCAATTCGAAAAGCATTGCTGCCACCGCGAAGGCGGTATCTCCACAATATGAGTTTTGAATGCCTCAACTGCCTCTTCCGGCATAGAAAACCGTTGACCACGAAGTTTATTCTTCACGTGTGGCAACAAAAAGAAATCATAGGGTGCTAGATCAAGGCTGTACGGCGGATGGCTCATCAATTCAATGTTTTGCCCGGTCAAATATTCAATTGTTTAAATTGACCTATGAGAGATCGCATTGTCATGGTGGAGAATGATCTGTTGTTTTCGGTTTGTTTTCCTTATTTCTTCAAAAACTGTTGGCAAAAAAATAGTAGTATACCGTTCTACAACTCTCTAAAGGCACGGTTGCAACGTGACCGGTTTTTCTGAAAAAACAGGCGACCATTTGTTTTGATCTGCTTCGAGCTCAAACAACTTTTGTTGGTTTTGGCTCATCTTGGAATACCCACACAGTCGACTGCTGTTTCCTATCGGGCTTGTAGTATAGTTCCAAGATTGATCACCTGTGACGACTTTATAAATGTTCTTTGAAGCACCGCCATTGTATTTTCTGTGCATTTCTTTGCACCAATCAATGCGAGTCCTTCTTTGAGCGGTTGTCAAAATATGTGGTAGCTAACGTGAACATAGCTTCTTAATGGCTAAATATTCATGTAGGATCTTATGGACGCTGATGCTACTAATACCTAGAGATGCCTCGATCTCACGGTATGTCACGTGACGGTCTTGCATTGTCAATTCAGACACAGCATTAATGTGTTCCGACACAGTAACATTTGTGGGACGACCTTCACCAAATTCATCTTCTAACAAACGCCGTCCAAGTTTGAATTGACTATATCAACGATATACTGTAGTTTTCGATTGTGCTTCATCACCATATAAAGAATTCAGCTCGTCGATGCATTCTTGTTGAGATAATCTACGCCGAAAGTTATGAAAACAATTGCAGGTAGTTTGACAAGTAGTGAGAATGGAAAAGAAAAACGAATTTTTTAAATACAAAATAATTTTTACTTTTCAATATATTATCCTAAAAGAGCAATAGATTTATTCCAACGGTGCTCCAATGCCCTTATGCGATCTCTAAAATGCGATTCCGGAAGGTTTGCAAAATACTCATTTACGAAGATGATAAGCTCGTCGTTAGACGAAAATTTGTTTCCACCTAGTGCCGTTTTCAATTTTGGAAAAAGGTGGAAGTCGGAAGGGGCGAGATCCGGCGAATAAAGCACATGCGGTACTAATTAGAAATGCAACTCGTGGATTTTGGACATCGCATCTGTGCTGGTATGCGAGGGAGCGTTGTCTTAGTGAAACAGAATCTTTTTCTTTGCCATTCCTGGCCGTTTAGCACGAATCTCAACATTTAATTTTTGTAGAAGTTCTGCATAATATTGTCCGTTTATTGTCCGTTTCTGAAGGTAATCAATGGCAAAATACCCTTTGAATCCCAAAAAATTGATGCCATCACCTTGTTGTCGATAAAGTGGATTTCGCTTTCTTTGGAGGTGCAGAACCACGCTCTAACCATTGTTTCGACTGTTGTTTAGTTTCGGGTGTATTCTAGTATATCCAAGTTTCATCGCAAGTAACAAATCGCCTACAAAAATCAACCGGATTCCGCTTATAAAGGTCCAAACACGTATTGGAAATGCGCAAACGAGTGAACTTTTGATCAGTCGTAAGCAATCGCAATATTAAAATTATAAATCAACATCAAGTAAAAATAAAATTATTACGAATTTAAATAATTATTTAGAATTATATTCTCTTATTTTAAATTCCTCAAAAATATTTGCTAGGTGCCACATTCTTCATTTATTTATTCTATACCACTTTTCCAAATATCTCCTAATTGTTTTGAGCAGTGTAGTTTTGTTAAAGGTTAATACGATGTACTCCATTCATTATCTAAAACCTCACTTTACGCGTAATATAATAACTACAGGTACATATTAGGATTACCCGAATTTATAATGCCCTCATAATTCTCTCGCAAAACATGCAATCATGAAATTTACATAATAGCTACCCAAAAATTAAAATTAATCGCTCTAATCGCATACATTAAAACAGGAGAAAAACAGTTTTTTTTTTAATGGAACAGCAAAAAAGAGTATTAAATCGAATTTCGAATAAATCTTCTGGTTATTTGACAATCAGATAAACTCAAACAGTTTATAACGGAGGATGACACTGATTAATAAAAATCGAAGTTCCTACCTCCTTTTCAATATCGATTTCGCATTAGGTTGAGTGTCTCGAGTGATGCCTAAAAAAAATCCAGCCATCGAACATGTCGATGATTGATGAAAGTCTTTCAATTACGAGAAGAGACAGGTGGCCTTGTTCTACGTTTCATGTACTAGCTGAATTGCGGTGTAATATCTGAACTCATCCATCGGTAGTATTTCAAATTTATCAGTAATTTAAGAAATTCCGACGTCGGAATTGATGGGGGAGGTGGGCGGGGAATATGGTCGATTTTAGATTTCTCGTAAGATGATGTTTCATGTCAAAATATGAAATGTCCTTTTGCCGATGGAAAAAAGGGAATGATGGATATGATTAATTGTATGGAAATTCTGATCTTTTTCTAAAAAGGATCGCGATTTTTGTGTGCGTCGATTACCAGTTTTATTAGGGGATATAAAGTAATAATTATGGTGTTTTTTGAAAAAGTAAATTTTATCTTATTCAAGCTTAATAAGCATGAAAAGATTGAAATCTATTACTCATTATTATTGATGATTTTGCGATTTTTTTTGACTCCTTAATTAATTAATCATTAAACATTAACGTTAATAACTTGTCTAAAATGTCAGACGACTCATTTAGTGCCCCTGTCTGGTTTTCTTTCAATTTTTTCTAATATAGTATATATCGGTATACACTCCGCGCAACATGAATAGGACCAACTGCATATATGACATTTGTAGTTGGTATAAACATGGTAGCGCGCTGGAATTGTTATTTTCGAAAATAAGAGGGTTGATAAAAAGATGTACGTAGGTACCAAATATAATTTTTGTAAAAGTCAGTGCAAATGTACGTTACTAATGACAATAAGTAGAGTAATTAAACGCCACTTGAATACGACCAATCTACAAAATAAAAGATTCGTTTGCAATAACAAAATACTTTATTGTTCAATAATGAGTACTTTTGCCATTATTTCTTATAACCTCAAATAGTCGGGATGGAATGGAATTATACAGGGTTCTCAAGTAGTCAACGGGAAGTTCAGCCCAACTTCGTTCAGCGCCTGCTCTAGTTCGTCAGCGCAAT